>CM037787.1:46779015-46829015 GCA_021229015.1 Solen grandis | reverse complement strand
TTTAGCTCCACTTTTTTTATCCTACTTAATTTAGGCTTGCTATGTTTAATCGAACTCTGGTTCAACGGTCTTAAATCTACCTTGTTTAAATCTGCTTCCTTGCTTTTAGCCTACTTCGAGCCTACGTTAAGCCTACTTTGTTTGATGTTGGGCCTACACTGGGCCTACTTTGTTTGATGTTGGGCTGACTTTGTTTGAAGGTGAGCCTACTTTGTTTGAGGTTGGGCTGACTTTGTTTGATGATGAATCTACTTTGTTTGAGGTTGGGCTGACTTTGTTTGATGATGAACCTACTTTGTTTGAGGTTGGGCTGACTTTGTTTGATGATGAGCCTACTTTGTTTGAGGTTGGGCTGACTTTGTTTGATGATGAACCTACTTTGTTTGAGGTTGGGCTGACTTTGTTTGATGATGAACCTACTTTGTTTGAGGTTGGGCTGACTTTGTTTGAAGGTGAGCCTACTTTGTTTGAGGTTGGGCTGACTTTGTTTGAAGGTGAGCCTACTTTGTTTGAGGTTGAGCTGACTTTGTTTGATTATGAACCTACTTTGTTTGAGGTTGTGCTGACTTTGTTTGAAGGTGAGCCTATTTTGTTTGAGGTTGGGCTGACTTTGTTTGATGATGAACCTACTTTGTTTGAGGTTGGGCTGACTTTGTTTGAAGGTGAGCCTACTTTGTTTGAGGTTGGGCTGACTTTGTTTGAAGGTGAGCCTACTTTGTTTGAGGTTGGGCTGACTTTGTTTGAAGGTGAGCCTACTTTGTTTGAGGTTGGGCTGACTTTGTTTGAAGGTGAGCCTACTTTGTTTGAGGTTGAGCTGACTTTGTTTGATTATGAACCTACTTTGTTTGAGGTTGTGCTGACTTTGTTTGAAGGTGAGCCTATTTTGTTTGAGGTTGGGCTGACTTTGTTTGATGATGAACCAGCTTTGTTTGAGGTTGGGCTGACTTTGTTTGAAGGTGTGCCTACTTTGTTTGAGGTTGGGCTGACTTTGTTTGATGATGAACCTACTTTGTTTGAGGTTGGGCTGACTTTGTTTGAAGGTGAGCCTACTTTGTTTGAGGTTGGGCTGACTTTGTTTGAAGGTGTGCCTATTTGTTTGAGGTTGGGTTTTGTATTTTCAGCCTACTTTATTTGAAGGTGAGCCTATTTTCAGCCTACTTTGTTTGATATTGAATCTACTTTGTTTGATGTTTAGCCTTCTCTGTTCCATGTTGCGCCTAATCTTGGATTGTGATTTGTATATTTTTCTCGTCTGTAAAACTATGTGACAACAATCTTGAAAATGTCCGTACATATACGGTTTACAGTCTCTTTTATGCCTATACTGTAGTAGTAAACAATGGTAATACAACACAATATAGACATTTTAAAAGTTGATAGTACACATAGATTCAACAAGAAACGACTAATAAGTTGATGCCTTATCATATACAGTAAAACCTGCCAGTCAAGTGGTTACGCGAAAGTGGCCGCTTAACAAAGGTGGTTGCTAAATGAAGGTTAAACATATAACAAAATGCTAGCTTGGATATATCAAAACTGACCGCTAAATTCAGATTTTATAGGTTCAACTGTATTTTTACATTGACTTTCACTCCATGTAATAGTAATTGCCTTATTATCACAATGTTCTATCTGCCAAACAATTTTGTTTTTAGAAAATCAAAATTTAGGTCAACATTTAGGTTAGGCAAAAAAAAAAGAGTTCCGTTTCTGGTGTCCAGCAAATAAAAAAGAGGATCTGTAGGTCGGGATTTTTTTTTTTTTTTTTTTCATTTATTTTTTAAATGAAACGAAAGGTAAAAAAGGAAATATTTTTTTAAAGGCGGAAAGTAAAAAAAACTTTAGTGTCGGACGTTAAAAAAGAGGGTCGGTCAGCAGATCAGAAACGGAACTATTTTTTTGGCCTTATCCATCTATCAATAAATTGTAATCATGGTTCTTCAAAAGCTAAAAAAGAATTCAGTGCAGATATAAGCATTCATTGACATGGAGTTACAGACTCTTTTGCTCTAAGTCGAAAAAGGCTTGCATATACTATAAAATTACCAAGATTACTTGAAGAAACATGATCATAGTTTAATGATGGATGGATTACCATAAAGTCTTGACCTGTTTGGAATGCATGTCAAACAATGGCACAAAGTTTCAATTGGACCATGACAAAGAACATTTAAACACTAAAGTCAGCAAGCATTTTTGAGACATGACTTTGTAATATTGCAAATACATTGTAACTCCTGTCAGGAATCACACACACACACACACACACACACACACACACACACACACACAAACGAGAGATAAATCTTGAGACTACTCAAACCGTGTAAAGAACTAAAATTAGGTCAAACTGGGAGATAGGACCTTGTAATATTAATGCGATGATTTGTTTAGAAGTAATTTTGGGCTATTGTGATCGTAGATATTCTCCATTTTCTCGTGCTGCTTCATTCACAGCCAATCATCCCGTCGGTATTTCCTAGACCTCACCCCCGCATGAGTGTTACCGTGACATAAAACACACAAGTGTGCCTGTCAACGTCATGTTCAACCATGCTCTTAAATAGCATAATCGAGTTCCAATAAGTCTTTAGTTAAAAGAAATGCATGCCAGAACATTGTGTGAATGTGTGTGTTTACTGCGTTTGTGCAATTAATGGACCGTACTCCTTTTACCAGTCTGCCACCAAATAACTCACACGACGATAAGTTAACCGGTGTTGTAGTAAAAAATACTCTCACTATTTCTTATGAAATATTTTTATTTGTTTTTTTTTTGCCTATTTCATCATTCTCAATTGATATGAAATACTCGAATTTAAAATCAAAAGTGAAACAGACAAACTAGGTTCTAGATCAGCCTAATTTAATCGCGGTATCAGTGGTTACTGTATTTATTAAGGGAACTAAGTGGAGCTTTGTCAATGGACTGATAGCTCGATGAAGTTTTACCCTCATGTTGTGTCATAAAATATCATGAATGTCATCTTGGGTTAGATAATTTGCCGTATTAGAGAAAAAAAAACTAGTCCAATTATGGACATTAGTCAAATTGGGACCTTTGCAACGTGGATTCAGGTGCTTCAATAAACGATCCTAGACTGTTCCAAAACGTAATTGTTATATATTGTTCAAATTATTGTCAAAAAATGTTATGAAATTAAATTACGATCCACATTGGCTGGGACTGCAGCTAATACTGCAATGCAAGGGGCGCCCGCCATCATTCAGAATTCCCACAACCTGGGGATAAGATAAAATGAAATACCGTCATATTTGATTTCAAAAAGTTTTCATCGTAATATAATCATACAGACACCGTCCGATTACTTCAACCAGACACAACGTCATAAAATGAATGACTGGCCGTTTTACTTCGAACAAGAATTATATCAGAATCGAACAGCGCCATAAATGCAAATAGTAAATTTTATGTTTGGCGGCCAAGTTTTTCATGGTGCTAAAAAGTCAATTCTTCTACATACAGCATCCGCGAGTCTTTTGCTTTTTCTAGGCTTAGCTCCATCTACTACATAGATTCCCCCGTTAGCTTATATATTTTTTGTTCCTTTGCTTTAAACCTCTTTAAGCCTTTTCGATTTTTATTTTAATTCTGGAACTAATATCAACACACCCGGTAAATCGATAAAGAGAGGATTTTCACGTTCTTGGTGGCATCTGCCGAGTCTGAATTCCAAGCAGCATTTTAAACGGCTTGAAATAGGCTCTTGCTTTGATCAGCAAGTATTACGCAATTTACAGGCTTCCGTTTTGAATTAAATAAAGAAAAGGCACATGTATCTATTAATTTTATTTGAAAGAACGATCACGGGCGAATCCCAAATTAGAATCGTTAGAATTTTGCTTTCTTTTTTTTCATTATCCTTTGAATAATACGATTCTAATTAGTTCTTACGACTAGCGTATGACTGTCTTGTATAACACAGGACAGTCTTGTAAATTAAAGTGATGTCTTGTATAACACAGGACAGTCTTGTAAATTAAAGTGATGTCTTGTATAAAACACAGGACAGTCTTGTAAATTAAAGTGATGTCTTGTATAACACAGGACAGTCTTGTAAATTAAAGTGATGTCTTGTATAACACAGGACAGTCTTGTAAATTAAAGTGATGTCTTGTATAACACAGGACAGTCTTGTAAATTAAAGTGATGTCTTGTATAACACAGGACAGTCTTGTAAATTAAAGTGATGTCTTGTATAACACAGGACAGTCTTGTGAAATAAAATGACATCTTGCATAACACAGAATAGCCTTGTATGACAAATTGGCGTTTTGTATAGGAAAATGACAAAACTTGAAGACTGTCTTGTATAAAACAATGATGTCTTGTTTAATAAAGGACTGTCATATATTATACATTAACTGTATCACGAAGTTGCAACTTGACGGTCATGTACAACGAATCGACCTCTGGTTTATTTCAACACCGTGTTGTTTAATAAATTGGCTTCTAATATAATGCAAGGCTGACTTCTTTTTTTTTTTAAACAAATTTGCGTCTAGTATAATGTACGACTGTTACGTTGAACAAACTCACGTCTTGTTTTAAAGCAGCTCGTTCACAGATGATCGGTAGAAATTAAAAATGTTGTTTTATCGTCGTTAATGTGGTTGTAGGCTTTGGTTTCCTAACATATAAACTCGGAAAGTGTAGGTCCCGTTCCACGGGAAAAAAAGAACTTGGAAGACATCCTGTTAATTATAGCATACGGTACCACGTGACACGTTCTTCACCAGCTCCTGGTAGTAAAATTCGAAAGTTCTGCCTATGAAGTCAGCGCATGCACGAAGCGTGATTGTGATCAGCTAAGTGACAAAAAATCTAAATATAGGTTTAACAATTCTAAATATGGTTTCAATAGTTTTCGTGACGCTAATGCCTGTGATGGGGAAACCATCCACGGATGGTTGCATTTGGTGAACATGCGGCTGTAGATGGGTATTGATTGACTTAATATACACATGTAGTTAAAAATTAAATTTAATTCTTAGTCAATGACCATCTGTGAACGAGCTGCTTTGACGCAATACCTTCTTGTACCGGTTTATTGCAAGAACGTCTGGTTGAACATACTGGCGTCAGACCGTCTTATAATACAAGGCCATTTTTATAACACAAAGACATCTTATAGAAGAAACGAGCTGCTTTCGTAAAGCGTAGAAAACATATTCCTTGTTGTTTATCCGAAGAGTATAAAACCTTGAATTCTATCATTTGAATATTGACTTTTATTGTAGTGGCCAGTCTCACTTACTTGTTCTTAATTACCTATTATAATGACATACTGAGGACTACTTATATAATCTATGGCATTTTAGAATCCGGACCGGATGACGTCATCGCTTTTTAAAATTTACGACGTGTAGATTTCACGCGATTCATCCTTTCAAGCTGTTTGTTCGAGTCTCAGTCTGCCAGTTCTTGTGAGGAAGTCTTCAAGTTGGTTTGTAATAGAACTGAACAAAACGTTATTCACCCAAATATATCAAGTATACAGTAAGGAGATCTTTACAAATGTACATGTAGCACATATACATACATTTTAGATTTCCGGTTAGAAAATTAGTTTTGATGGGGAGAAAGATAAGAGATGAGATTAAGTTAAAAAAGGGGGAGAAATAATTATATAAATCAGTACAAGGGAGTGCAAATTATTCAATAAACAGATTTAGATATTTTGTATCAACCTATAATTTATAAAAAATAATACACATACGTTATATATAAACATACATTATATACCGTACTTATAAATTATATACACACATACATTATATATACATAAATTATATACACACATACATTTTATACACATATATTATATACACACATACATTTTATACGCATAAATTATATACATATACATTATATACTCATATATGATGTATACACGTACATTTTATACAAATGTAATATACACACATATGTTATACACACACATATATTATATTAATTTATAATATTATATAAATAATAATAATAATTTCGAATTAAGACAATATTAAATAAAATCACATTTGAAAATTCAAGATGAGGAAAACAGTCCATAAGAAAGAGAAATAATAGAAAAATGCTTATCAAATGCATGGTCAATGTAATTATTTAGAATACAATGCAGTAGGTCGGTGGGTGTTGTGCATTCAGGGATCTTCATCCACCTGGCGTGCGTTCACTGAGCCTAACAGTCGCTGACGTGATCGGTTGTACTCCTGTTTTGTCGCTGGGTAAAGAATGTAAGCAGGGTACCAACCCGTAACTGCTAGCTAACGGTAATTAACGGTCGCCTTTACTGAACGCACGTACATGTAGACGCCACAATATGACTTACATATTCTTTTTAAACTGACTGATACAAAAAGTATCACAACCTTTATGATTTTTGGTCAACCAGTTATCTGCAAATCACGTGTATGGCATATTCTCTTTTTTTTTCACCCCTAAAGAAATTAACCATTTGTATTCATTCTCCGTTAAAACATTTTCCTGTCTTATTTATGGAAAGCGATTTTTTTAGTTACGCAGATAAACGCATTGAACGAAAACAAAACGAAGAGAGGCAAACTATGATCAAGGTAGCAAAATAGACGACATAAATTAAATCACGTTCTGTTTAGTTTTAGCCAGCGCCATTTTTAGCGTTTACAGACGATACATGGGCTTAAAATAAACACAGGAACGAAGTAGAATCTACTTTAAGACTATTGTGCTAACATAACAATCCGCATTATGGAACGTTTGTTATTTCGGTCTGTCGCAAATATTCAATTATTCACGTTTAATTTGGCAGAAAGATACAAATATTACCTGTATTAGCACAGCAATCAGAACTGTTCGATACAAACCTTGTTGCTTTTAATTTGTATTTTTCAGTAGTTTTGAACGTCCGAGAAAAAGTTAAAGCATAAAATCAAGGCATACAGATGTATTTTGGCCAATATGAAGTGCATTATGGATTAAGAAAGAATTACTATTTTTAGTTAAGCGGTTGCTACCCGAACATATTGCATTTCTGATACCTGTCCGGTAACAGTCGCAAACGTTAGCTTTTGCACTCCAGTTGTACAGTAGCATACAAAACGCATACAAGGAACTAGCTCCCCAACATATGTGAAAGTTACTGCTTGACTGATCGCAGCTTTTAGGCAAGGTAGTTTTACTCTCCTGGAATTCCAGGAACTTTAAGGTAACATGCAGAGGACTTTCATAGATTTACACTGACCTAGACGAATAAACGTTCGTTTAATTTCATAAGCAGACTACACCGTTCTTGCGCGTGATTGCCTTGACACTCCAGGTGCTATTATGTGCAGTTCACTGTCCTTGGATCAGGATATTTTGCACGGATCTGCAACGGAATTGCATAATTATGGACACACTATAATTACGTGTCTCAACTATTTCGCGATGTGCTATGAGCCTCCTAGTACTTTGTTCCTCCAGTGGCAGAATTTCAGTATATATATGAATAACGGATAAAATTCCAGTAGTGTCGCTGCAAAGTCATGCTCATCGTATTTGAGACAAAAAGACATTTTAAAATTCCTCGGAGATTATGGACGAGCCTTGAATAATAAGTAATGGTGTTGATAGAACAATTTCATCCTTCCATTATTTCGCGACTTCTAATGCTTTCGTGGCAAGGGTATAATTACGTTAACTAGACTTCGTAAAGAAAAGTTTCTGGAATGAACGGTGGTGATATTTTACTTCTTATTACGCCTTGGGTACGATAAACTTTTGGGTAATAAGGTTGGTTGATAGGAAAATGCTAGAGATAACTTCTAAAAGATAACCCCAGGAACTGCAAACATCTGGCATCTCCTACTATAATGTTGAATAATGCTCTTTCCTTAAACACTTGGGACAAGCAATAAAGTCTCTTTCAGCCTCTCTTTCAACATCGCGTTGCTCCTGGGCGCTTTATTGCCAAGCAATTTTGTTTTATATATTAGGGCTAAATAGACTCAGAGCGTATAAAAAGTTACTCATTAATACATTGCTTCATGGGTTTATTCCATGGAGGATAGGAATTCTAGATTGGGCGATTTTTTGTAATGAAATTCCAAGAAGTCGTAATACATACGATGATACATGAAAAAGAAAAAGAAATATGTTAACGTTTGTACAAAGTGTGTCAAACGATTTCCCTGTTGTCGTTAAGGCAATATTCCACCGAATTAGAAGTCATTCTGGAATTAAGCGATATGTAATAAAATCATTCCGTATTATTACCTCGCCTGAAGAAGATTACGATAAAATGCTCTCAGTAGAACATCCTACGATAAAGAAGGTCTTTTAAGAAAGATATGCGGCGTTGGTGGGGATGAAAATAATAGGAAAGTGTAGGACGTTTATATGTTGTATATCTGTGAAGCATTTCATCCTATGAAATCAAAATAAGTATATATAAAAACACGACATTACAGCGTACCCTCCACCGCAATCAGCGGAATATATAATAAAGCTCACCGTCTTTCATTTATATGGAGACAATAAAACAGTCTATAATATACTGATGGTATTCATGATTTTCCATCCGAAACAAGTCTCAATGTGCAAATGTGCACGAAAGAGAAGATTTGAGTTCAGATTCATAATATATGAATGTCGGTACTGGGGTCATGTGTTTTCCCAGTCGATATACCAAAGTCGTTAAAATGGTATCTGGTATAGCACCTACGGCTCTCTTCTTTTGCGCTTAGCGTATAGAGGTATTTTCCGATCTGAATAGCGTGTGGCATCATACCACCTGTTGATGTTTACTGTCTGTCACAAGATGTCGGAGTCAGAAGTGATAGAAATCCTGCTGGTTGGACATTGAAACAATGTAAAACAAACAATATTGACCAAGCCTTCCAATACTTATGTTCCAAGTCTGCACAGAAGCCGGGGCTTCAATCATTTGGAATGTATCTCCCCGCCTTCATAAAGTCCTAACATACATAGATCTTATCTTTTATCTACAAACACTAGAAATTTATATCCAAAACAGAAATTGCATAAGTAAAGTTTTCACATATTTTGTCTTCACTACTCCCGTGTTGCAGTTTAAGAAAGCGATCATGAATTAAAATGTCCAGGAAAATCAGCGGAGAAATTTATCAAAATCAGCATAAAAGTTTATATCGGCATGCAATTTGGTCACCAATTTCATATACGGCAATTTACTATGACGGTGAAGATCGTTTTGTCATTGTTATGCCAGTACTATTTTCCCTGAGAAATGGCTGTTTCCGTAATTACTTCATTCGAATAAATACACGCAGACGAAGTTTTGTAAAGGGGATTAAGTGCTTAAAGATTTTTGAATAAATCAGGGACTTTATTAGTTAATTCTAAAATGTATCGAAATTGGTTAATCGCATTCGGTAAGCCGTATTTGGACCTTAAAACTCCATTCAGGTAAAACTTAACTAGTGTACTATTATGTAGCACGTGACATGTGCTAGAGGTAATAATCTAAAAACTAAATGAAGCAAAAACTATTTTAAAGAAACTGTAAATGATGATATTAATAAAACTCAAATTTTAACTTTCACGGCATCTTTTCTGTAAACATTTGGACTTAGACCAGCAGTAATTTGTGTCTTCAACAAGTTTGGTGGATGTTTGTTAAGCAACTAGATGACCCGGCCCAAATGTAAGTGAAAAAAAGCAGCCCCGTCGACATAAGAACAACAACAAAAATGTGTTTCTTACTTTAACAATAATTAAAATTGAAGATGATGAATACCCCCAGATATCGCTTTGTCGCAGTTACTGTTACCATGTGAGAAATACATGTATAACAAAGGGCCATAACTCATTCAAAATCAAGTTAATCATGACGTTTCAACAATATGCACAACTAGGCTTGGCAATTATCAGTCTTGTAAAGTTTCATCAAAATCCGACCAAAGATAGCCGAGAATTAGGGCGGACAAACCTCGTCTACAGACGGACAGACCGACCGACCGACCAAGCGACCGACCGACAGACCGACGGACGTGACTCCAAAATAGCCCCGATAAATATCGTATCTGGGGGTATAATTACCAAAGAGGAGCGACATATATAACATATACTGCATGTCCAGCTTAGGCTTATATCGGTTTGCTCTATTGTAATTGTAAATGCTATCTTGATAAATGGTTTACGAATGCAAGAAAGAAAGTATTTGATATGGTAAGCCTGGATCAAATAGTACAAGCAAATTTCATATTGATTCGTAGGCTATATCCCTTGAGCAGACAAATTAATATAATCTTTACATCAGCATTTGTTACCGTGCATGGTTTGATGATACACTCCCTTGTTTGTTTGTGTTGGGCTTAACGGTCCATCGACAATATTCAGTAATTTACGGACGTTGTTTCCAAGAGGTAGGCATAGCGCTGCCACTGCTGTGAACAAGTGGTATGTTCCCAGCATTTATACTGGGCATGTTTTAATAGTGCCTCGGTCACATGCACAGTCAAACCGCTTAACAGAGGTGACCGCTAAATGAGGGGTTAAACATAAAACAAACAATTTTTTTAAATTTTTGTCCATAGGGTTTTATCAAAAACCATGAAGAAGTACAATGGTACTACATTATTGCATTTTGACTAAAAACAATATGGCGTATATAGTTTGGTAATTTAAAATAAAGTGACCTCTAAATGCAGACTGACCGCTTGATACAGGTGACCGATAATACAGGTTCAACTGTAGATTTTTTTACATTAGATAAGTATACACAGAGCATCACGCCGTAGATAAGTGGAATGTTATTAGCATTCGATCCCAAATATGTTTTAATGGTGTAGTCAGTTTTACATCTTGATGAAGTGAAACAATGTGAGGTGTGTCCTTGGCAGGACCCGAACCCGGGACTCCCGATCCCAAAGTAAATGTCCTACAGGTGGATCGCTGTTCCCCACTGAATTATCCCTTTTGATCCTTGATGAGCCTAAGATATTTCGCATTTTGTATTGCATTGAGTGACTCCTGGATTTGGAAAAAAAGAAAGAAAAGTGGAAAGCCCAAAGTCAAAAAAAAAAAAATTTAAATATGAAATATATGAACCTTGATTTACGTAAACATGTAAATGACTTACGAGTCCCGAAATCTTTTATAAACATGTAAATGACTTACGAGTCCCGAAATCTTTTATAAACATGTAAATGACTTACGAGTCCCGAAATCTTTTATAAACATGTAAATGACTTACGAGTCCCGAAATCTTTTATAAACATAACTTAGGGTTATTTTCTTTTCGTTTATTTAAAACTGTATGGTCTGTCATACTAAGTTATGTTCGCTTTTCTGCTTTGCATGTCCCTGTCTTGGTAGTGAAATTTCATGAATAAAAAATTCAAAATTAAAAAAAAACTAATCAGGCTTTTAAAATTAGTCAGCACCATCATTCTTTGTTTCTTATTTTGCCTCTGAATGTCAACACCATGCACGGATCAAACCATCTATCTCAGGAGAAGCGGGTGGTGGGGTCCTTCTTTTCTTTCTCCTTCTTTTTGGATCGTTCAGAAAGGTTTAAGACTCCCCCTCAGGATCCTCACGTGACCGCCATTGTATAATGCATGACTCCACCAGCAATAATTAGCGGTTATTAATACATGTGTACTTAAAAACTTAAACAAGCTAGGAATACATGTACCGCCCATGTTCTCATTCTCATTTTCTCTGAACTATCTAATGACATGATTAGACTGAAGTAAACAGTTTCCTGGATGACTGACAATTACTGTTTAGCAAGAAAATGAAAAAGAACGAATCTTGTCCTGTTTAGCTCGTCTGTTTTTCAAAGAAAATAGCCGAGGTATTGCCATCACTCTGGTGTCGTCGTCATTTGGCGTCGTCGCCGTGACAAACTTTAACATTGGCTATATTTTCTAAACTATTTAACCTTCTGTCATCAAACTTCACATACTTGTTCCCTATTGCAAGGACTACATTCTCATAAAGGGGCCATAACTCTTCGGTCCAGTTTGACCAATTTTCTCTTTCTCTTTTAAATAAAACCTCAAAACAAACGAGTGTTGGCAACTGCATGCGGTGCTATTGTTATAATTGAAATACGTTTGATAAAATATGTTACTAAATAATCAAGTACTTAACGCTAAGTAAAATTGGTGAAATTGAAGCGTTGATTAAGCAAAGGATTTGTATTTGGTGTAAGTATCTATTTTCAAATCATTTTATATACTGTAATGTCGTCTAGCACTTTAAGATCTGTCATTCACTATGGCGAGATAATACTCGACCAGACAATATCATGGTGTGCTATTCGGATTAAAGTAAGTTAACAAAACATGCAGGTAAAGATATGTATAACTACAAAGTTACAGTTATAACTCTATTTGAAATTCAATTTCGTATGTAAATTTATAGCAGAGATACAAATGTAAATGTGAATTTACAATAACGATACTATTTTGAGATGTATCGCATAAATTATGTAAATTCTTAATTGCAAATCTATTTGCAAATGTGAATTTCATAGCTGCAACTCTATTAGAGATACAATTGCTAATGTAAATTTCATAGCTGCAACTCTATTTGAGATACATTTACAAATGTAATTTTATAGCTGCAACTCCACTTGAGATACATTTGCAAATGTAATTTCACAGCTGTTTTATTTTAGATGCACTTTCAGCTGCAAAAAATTCAACTGTATGAATTTAGAGGAGATTTCAGGATTCAGTTGCAACTTTTGATATAGTAGCAATTGATAGACACTTCAGAATAGACCATTTCCAGGGTTTAGAAATAGAAATTTAAACCCCGCCTTTTCTGTTCATCACTAGATAGAGGGCTCACAAACAGTATCACAAATTGATCCATGTGTTAGTTTGTGTACTAGGTCAACCATATAGTACACGATCTTCTGGCGTAATTCAGTCAGATTGAGAAATCATTATTCCAATGAATGCATCTGCAAACACGGGTAAGGTTCATTCGGTTGCAACTGTATGATAACAATTGCAATTGTATCTCATATATAGACGCAGCTGAACGTTTCTACATTTTTAAATTCTAGCTACAGTTGTAATTGAATTCCTGCATTTGTAATAGTATTTTCGAGCATCTATTTGATCAAGATTATTTCTGACCTTCATACTGCGCCACGCAACACACAAGAGCTGTCATGTGTACAAATGACTTTCTACTTTTACATTAAAATAATTAATAAAATGTGTACTTTTTAAATTAATTACAAATAGTAAAAAAATACAAACTAGTTTCTCATGTCGAGGTGACTCATACAGCTTTAATTTTTGACCGAACTTCTCTGGGAGAAATTGATAATTATTTCTTTTTTTTTTTACATAAATAGGATTCCATGTTTTTTATTTTATTTCTAAATAATCACGATGCAGGGGAAAATGTTTGCTATCCAGATAATGTATGTTATATAAACTAATGGAAAGTCGGGGGGAAGTTTGATTTAATTGCATAATATCTTCAGATTTTCTTCTTTAATTACACGCATGAAGCTAGAGATCGGTGAAATAAATACTTCTCTAACTGTCAATTAGCGTCTAATGTCATCTGCAGATTGTGACTCAGTTCTTATTATCTGACTTTGTACTTGTGCTTAAAATAATTTTCCTTGACATATTAAAGGCATGCGGCACAATGCATACTTGCAATTTTTTTTCCAAAAATTTGTTTCTAGTGTAAATTTATACAACCGTGCAAAGTTTTATAAAATTCTCATGGCTAGTTTTAAGTTTCCTTCTTTGTCTATATAGAAAATAACTGCATTGTGCGCGTATGCCTTTAAATGTAAAATAAACGGAACATTTTACGTTTTAACTCTTGTATTATCACGACGCAGAATAATGTAAAAACCTATTTGCACTCATGTTTTGAAAAAAAAAATCACTTTGTGGTCATAACCTCCTCGTCCTCTAGGTCACCGTACAGCTTATAGTTCAGTGGAATGTCTGACGGACCAACAAATCACAGCGTCATGCAACAACGCTTTAACAATGATTTTACAGCAATTAACTTTATTTGAGATAATGGAAATTGTAATTATCTACCATGGTCTGTAGCCGTCTAGAAGTTAACCTCAGATTGTACAGTTGTCTTACCATGACATGTCACATAAATAAACTATAAATATAATATGTCACAGAAAGTTATCATTTAGCCTATTGGCAATATGGTTATCATATAATGCGTGTATTACACTTTATGAACAACGAATAAACACGTCTGTTGTATGAATACTCTAATTACAGTAGTCGATAATGAAGTCAAATTCATTTATCTCATGAAATACCGCTCGGTTATCTTTTGCGAAATAAATAAAAAAAAATACACATTTTTTTCTCAATTGATGATCAAATGTGCATTTTAATGCTAATACATAACCAGATAATGCAGAATGCCAGTATACATATCGAGGGGTGAGAACGAAACTAGGCAAAAAAGCATATATTTATATAAGCACTTAGCTTAGTTTCGCTCTTACCCTCGATATGATTACTTTAAATACTCTAGTTTTTGTCTATTTGTTAAAAATTACCCATCGCAATAAAGGAACGTGTATATCTCTCGTGTGCTTGGCGTTCGACATGTAAAAAATGTTTCTGGATATGTTGGCACGATGTCAGGCTACATGTAATACGACTGGGTGTGGTATCATGAAACTTCTCTACGATTGGATGTGACAGTGTTACAAAACAGACTGAGGTTTTGTCTGTTAACGACATACTTCAATTTTACTCTACTTGTGAAAAGCGTCTTACCAATCTCCTGTCACTTAGGAAGAGTAGCGCCAAATTTTCGCTACGGTGCTGGCGATTGAACTTACACAGCATCTTAAACTCAACGCCCTACCACATGTGTTAACCTGAAATCATTCTCTTTGATATGCCATAATATATATTTTTGACTGCATTGATGTTTCCTTTCACTTCCTTAATCTCTCTCTCTCTCTCTCTTTCTCTTGATACAACTATACTTTTTTTCTTTCTAATGGATATATGTATACTCGCATTGATCACGTGTGAAATGTCTATAATATATATATATATATATATATATTTTGACAATATACTGTATTGTATACGTCTGAATAAAGTATCGATTCTGTTCTTTTAACATCAATTTACGCGTATACTTTATTGCCAATGTTTGTTTTTCACACTAAACACACACATAGCATTTCAGTGTAAAATCCAATTTAGAAAATGAATTTTCAATACATTTTCAAACCCCGCATAAATCTGACAGAAACGAAGCATGGCCAATTTGTTTCGAAGAGCCAATACAGCTACTGGCTATGATGAATTGAGAAAAAAATAACTTCATTCCTATTCATTTCCGAACACTTTAGCTGAGGGCTAGATTGATAAGGTATCGAGAATAATGGATCCCTGTCTTAAGTCGTATGGTATGTTTATTGGAAGTTCCATTTAACATTATTTATAGAAAAGTGTGTGAAATGATGGATGTTTCAACTAGAGAAAATTTTATTTTTGGTTCATTGTTTTTGAATTTAATCAACTACTCAGTAGACTGTACTTGTTATTGATAATTAACTTTTTATTAGCTATGTTTAAATTGCTTTGGGTAATTCGAATAATTTTCTCAAGGAATGTTAGTTTTCATGTCCGGTGTACAGTTCAATTTTCCCGGTAGGGACTTCGGATTTTTCATGTGAGGAAGCCTTCCAGCTGGCTTGCGGTAGGTCGGTGGTTCTACCCGGGTACCTCTGAGTACTCGGGGTCTTCCTCCACCTGTAATCAGCTGGACGTCGCTATATGATTGAAATACTATCGCAGCGACGGTGAACAACAACAACAATAACAACAGTTCAATTTATTAGGGTGCCGCGGTACAGTGGTCGCGCAAACCCAATACTCAAAGTACTGATCCTACCTAGAAAACATTGAAAAAGACCTGTATAAGTTGTAAAATTCCCAAATGACGTCAAATGTAATACGATTTAACGAACTTGAAAGAAAGGGGTAAGGGATCAAAATTATCAATTTTTTTTTTTTTTTTTTTTTTTTTTTGCGGTATGGAAAGGAAAATATATTATATCTTATGGGCGGGGACCCAGCTCAGGCTTTTTAGTAATAGTCCAACACAGCTCAGTGTCAATTGTACTCATAAAGACTTGTTTCCAAACAGACGTAAAAGAAATATGTGCATTATATGTTAATTCAATTCATTCGATATAGTTATCCCAGCACATGGTCTTTTTGTCTTTTCGTGAACCCAAGAGATTTTAATCAGTTCCTGTAGTTTCGAGGAAACTCCTGTCGCTTCTTCTTCTATTGTAATGGCTAGCAATCATTTTCTGATTATCATGGCCATATTTAGTTTAGACCTTCCGGTCCTTCGGCTTCTGTTTTCTTTTCATATTTTTTATTTTATTTCTTTTTTTTTTTTTGCTGAATGGACGACAGTGGTTGAATATAAAGTAATCCGGGTGCGATACTTTAGCTTATTTTGCGAATAGACCCCTTGGTTCTTTTACGTGCCCGGTGTATAGCACCGATACACGGGAGACAAGTTCCTTGGTAAAACCAGTGCTGAATACTCCGACTTTCCATAGCAACCCCATTTTGCCGAGAACAAGGCAAGGTTGCGCCTGGTACCAATTTTATACGTTTTTGGTTTTGGTCACCGGATGAAAGCTCCCCGCCTGAGATTCGAACCCTAGATCACACGAACACAAAGCGGAAAATCTACCACTGAGCTGTAACACCGGAAAAAAAATTGTTTAAAACATCACAGCAACTTCGATCAATCTCTCCGTCTCCAAAAGATTGTCTATTATAATCTGTCATGGATGCTGAAGGTTATGTTGAACCATACTTTGGGTGAGATAATAATTGCTTTAGCAATCTTACTTTCTGACGCCATGTTGTTTCTAATGATGTTACATATTATTTTAAATTTTGCCTGAGGTATGCGTTGTAAAACGAAGTTTGTCGTTATTCAGATCAGTTTACTTTCTGAAATGAAATGCATGGACTCGATTTGATTTTAATAACGACACAGTTAAGACGCAACTCAAACATGTTTTTAACAGTCAGCGAAGGAAGTATATTTGGCCTCTTAGCTTACGTGGATTCTAAATGGAGGTCAAGCATGTACTGAAATATTGTTTTTGAAAGCTTCAACAATGCTTGCTGCTTGGTAATCACACAAAAAAAAAAACCCCACCTTTTTTTAAATTTTCGCCCAAAAGGCTTTAACAACAAGAGGGCCAAGATGGCCCTGTGTCGCTCACCTGAGTAAGATGGCAGTGTTAGGCATAATGACAAAAAATCTGGCATCTAAAAGTGTTTTTCTAACATTTGACTAAGTGACCTACATATTGATCCTACCTGAATTTGCACTCAACTGGGAATTCATGCAGTCATCATTCATATTAAGTTTAATGAAGACTGGGACAAAAATGTAGGCCTCTAGAGTGTTCACAAGGTTTTTCTTAGATTTGACCTGGTGACCTAGTTTTTTACCTCATGTGACTCATTTTCAAACTCATCCAATATATCAATTAGACAAACATCCTGACCAAATCTATTGAAGATATGGCTAAAACTGTGGCCTCTAGAGAGTTAAGGTTTTCTTAGATTTGACCTGGTGACCTAGTTTTTACCCATGACCCATTTCAAACTCATCAAATATCATTAGACAAACATCCTGACCAAATTTTATGAAGATTGGGCGAAAACTATGGCCTGTAGAGTGTTCACAAGCTTTTTCTAAGATTTGACCTGGTGACCTAGTTTTTGACCCCACATGACCCAATTTCGAACTCATCCGAGATATCATGTAGACAAACATCCTGACCAAGTTTCATGAAGATTGGGCCAAAACTTGGCCTTAGAGTGTTCACAAGCTTTTTCTAAGATTTGACCTGGTGACCTAGTTTTTGACCCCACATGACCCAATTTCGAACTCATCGAGATATCATGTAGACAAACATCCTGACCAAGTTTCATGAAGATTGGGCCAAAATTGTGGCCTGTAGAGTGTTCACAAGGTTTTTCTAAGATTTGACCTGGTGACCTAGTTTTTGACCCCACATGACCCAATATCGAACTCATCCGAGATATCATGTAGACAAATATCCTGACCAAGTTTCATGAAGATTGGGCTAAAACTGTGGCCTATAGAGTGTTCACAAGGTTTTTCAAGGATTTGACCTAGTGACCTAGTTTTTGACCCCACATGACCCAATTTCGAACTCATCCGAGATATCATGTAGACAAACATCCTGATTAAGTTTCATGAAGATTGGGCCAAATTTGTGGCCTCTAGAGTGTTCACAAGGTTTTTCTAAGATTTGACCTGGTGACCTAGTTTTTGACCCCACATGACCCAATTTCGAACTCATCCGAGATATCATGTAGACAAACATCCTGACCAAGTTTCATGAAGATTGGGCCAAAACTGTGGCCTCTAGAGTGTTCACAAGCAATTGTTGACGACGGACGACGGACGACGGACGACGCACGACGCACGACGCACGACGGACAAAAGGCGATCACAAAAGCTCACCCGAGCACAAGTGCTCAGGTGAGCTAAAAAATCACGAAGAAATACAACAGCGCTACATTTTGCATTTTTTTGACATAATGTAGCGCAGGAAATGGCGTCATGAGAGTTTGCCCGCTATTTCCATCCAATCAGTGAGCCCGAAATTTCAAATTCCTGGTTGATTTAATTTGTTAGGAGTTCGATATATTGAGAGACTTGTCTTCTTACGGCGAACTGCGCATGTCATTATTTTAAATAATGCTCCGCCCTATTCACGCGATTGTCATATATGGTAGTGTTTACCACACAAGGCGTAATTACCATAAATCCACATTCCGTATAATTACGTCATTTGTAAACATTTAGCAAAGTTGTTTCAATTATCAATTTTATATGCAATTTAACATAAGAATGAGCAGCTTCGGAAATATTTTCGCAAAGTGATGATTACCAACTCAATCCAAACGGGCTCCTAAGTGTAGAATAAGATGCTAAAATGAATATTAAAATACAAGTATAATTTGCTTGTTTATTGGGTTTAACTTCCAGCCGACAGAATTTTAGTCATTATGGAGGTTATGTCTACTTGAGATAGATACATGTTCACGGGTACAGCATTTAAGGGTATGTCCAGGACTGTTTGGCCCGGTATCAGGATAATGTGACTAGGTGTGGTATCATGTCAAATGTCTACAGCGTGATACTGAAATATTGTCGGTGGGACGTTAAACCCAACAAAAAACAAACAAAGGACAATATATGGGCAGCCGGTCGAGATAATGTAATGGCCGTTCCTGTTTACAGCGTAATTAGACCCACTACATCAAACTATGAACGTCATTTCCTATTACCGTCTCCACGTGGATCACAGACGGTGTAATTTCCAAAAAACGAAGCTAGTGGTCGGCGACTGCCCGCTCTGTGGACTTGATTGACGGAACTTTATCTTTGTTTGACTGATGGTCTCCAGCCCCCTCCACAACTAATTCCGTCTTCCCCCTGGTCGCAAATAACCAATAAAACACGTGTCCCTCCTTATCAACGTCTAATAAACTCGTTTGTTCTTCCATTGTAAAACAATGAATAATTCCCTGCCGGATTCGCGCTGCATTGATAATTACAGAGGTCCCAAGAGAGCGCCCTGTAGCACTCCTGCTTTGTATGTAAAGATATGTGTAATCTACTGTAACGGGAGACGGACGGACTGACTAGTAGTTCCCGCTATTTGAATTGTTACAGAATTTCTATAAGTTTATTGGTTTGGACCGGTGTTTACAGTCGCCGTGACAGTATTTCATTCAGATGAACTACTGTCATGAGGAATACTGGAGGAAGACTCATTGAGCACAGAGACATATATGGAGGCTATTCGTTGCCAAAAATCCAGCCTTGTAATCATGACAATTTATACTTCGGTTCAACTAAACAGATTTGTAAAAGTATAAACGTTTATCCGAGAGGTACATATTGTGCTCGTATTGTGCGTTTTGATTATCTCGATTTTACTTCTAGAATGTAATTTGGTAACATGCAGCTAAGATAGAATGCAAATAATATTTATAATTTTTCAAACTCAAATTTACGAAATGTACAACGACATACACGACACGTTTTACGCCGTACATCACGACGTTCGAGAATGGAGCCGCATCAGATAACACTCTTAGGTTTACAACTGCATACTTGACTTTTACATTTCTACGCGATTAACATTTGTAGACGAGTTTGCAACTTCCATATATGGCAGTATCACGGAAATAGGCGAAGATTTAAAGGCGGAGCCAAATTTCACGAGCGGGAAATAAAGAGAGGTAACTCTTACACCATGATAATTCGGTAAGTACAGAAAAATTTCGTATTTACCTGAGTCTGAAAATGATACTTTGTAGATACAATAATTTTATATACATCAATTGTTAATCATTATACTTACTTTTGGACTCTTTTAATATATGCATGGTAAAATGAAAACGAAAAAAATATGGTTGAAAAAAATGTTATGTAGATCTATGAAAGGGAAGTTGCAGTACTTTAATTATAATTTTGGTTTTTTTTATTATTAATATTACTGGGAAAGGCAGCAGCCAGAATTTGGCCTGTAAAGATTATTGTATAGATCTATCTGTAGCAAATCTTCCATCTGTTTTGACTTGAACATTGGACAATAGTAAAGCAGCAACTTGACTGAACCTTAAATATCAATTTGACTTATTCCTTCTATAAATATATTTGTTTTGCATAAAAAAAATCTTGATTTATAGTAAAGCAGTAATTTTTACTGTCTGGAAAAAAACCCATTAAGAGTTAGATTAAGACACAGACAGTTGATGGCATGTAACTTTTGTGTATTTTCTTAAAGAAATTAATCAATCTGCAGGTATGTATATGAACAAACACAGGGAATTTTTTTTTGAATCAATATCAATTATACTTAGGACTTAATTTTGGATGTGTTCTTGAATTGTTATTAAAAAAAATGAGTCTGGTACACCTCAGCTCTGTTTGTGAAAATTATGCATTGTTTTTCTGAAAATTGTGAATAAAAAAATCGACTTTTTAGCTCACCTGAGCACAAAGTGCTCAAGGTGAGCTTTTGTGATCGCCCTTCGTCCGGCGTCCGTCGTCGTCCGTCGTGCGTCGTCCGTCGTCCGTCGTCAACAATTTGCTTTAAACGACATCTCCTCTGAAACCGCTGGACAGAATTTAATGAAACTTGGCAGGAATGTTCCTTGGGTGAGGCTCTACAAAAGCTGCTAAAATAAACTTGATCCATGTAGAACTCTGGTTGCCATGGCAACAAAAAGGGGAAAAAAATGAAAACTTTAAAAATCATCTTCTTCAAAACTACTTGCCAGATTTTAAAATAAATTGGTACAGATGTTCCTTGGGTCAACCTCTACCAAAGTTGTTAAAATTATTCCGATCCGTAAAAAAAACATGGCCGCCAGGGGCGGGGCTTATTTGCCTTATATGTATATAGAGAAACATTTAAACAACATCTCCTCTGAAACCACTGGACAGAATTTGATTAAAATTGGCAGGGATGATCCTTGGGTCAACCTTCACAAAAGTTGCTAAAATAAACTTGATCCATGTAGAACTCTGGTTGCCATGGCAACAAAAAACAAGAGGGCCATGATGGCCCTAGATCGCTCACCTGAGTACCATTGCTACAACTGATTACAAGGTTTTTAAACAGACAAGAATTCTGATATAACTCAATCTTAAACATTTTAGCCCTGACAATACTACACACCAAATATATAAGCACTGGGCCTTATGGTTTCAGAGGAGAAGACTTAGTGCGGGGTCATTTATCTCCAAAGGGCCACCATTTTGAAAATCTTGATAATGAACCATTAGATGATGCTACATACCAAATATCTAAGCTCTAGGCCTAATGGATTCATAGAAGATTTTTAAAGATTTTCCTATATAACTCTATGTTAAACAAGTGACCCATGGTGCAGGGGCATTTATCACCATAGGGTCATGATTTGTACAATCTTGGTAATAAACCATAAGATGATGCTTCATACCAAATATCTAATCTCTAGGCCTTATGGATTCATAGGAGAAGATTTTTAAAGATTTTCCTATATAACTCTATGTAAAACAAGTGACCCCTGATGCGGGGTCATTTATCACCACAGGGCTATGATTTGTACAATCTTGGTAATCCATAAGATGATGCTCATACCAAATATCTAACTCTAGGCCTATGGATTCATAGAGAAGATTTTTAAAGATTTTCCAATATAACTCCATGTAAAACAAGTGACCCCTGGTGCGGGGTCATTTATCACCGTAGGGCTATGATTTGTACAATCTTGGTAATGGCCCATAAGATGATGCTACATACCAAATATCTAAGCTCTAGGCCTTGCAGTTTTGCAGAAGAAGATTTTCAAAGTTTGCATTTTTAAAATCTATTTTTAGCTCCTGTGACCTACTTTTTTAACCAATCTGAATAATTTGTACAACTTTGATAGAGGGCATCATAAGGATGATTCCTGTGAAGTTTGGTCAAAATCCCTTCAGCGGTTCATGAGGAGATGTTGTTTAAAGCAAATTGTTGACGACGGACGCACGCACGCACGCAAGCACGGACGACGGACGACGGACAAAAGGCGATCACAAAAGCTCACCATGAGCACGTTGTGCTCAGGTGAGCTAAAAAGAAAACTTTAAAAATCATCTTCTTCAAAACTACTTGCCAGATTTTAAAATAAATTGGTACAGATATTCCTTGGGCCAACCTCTACCAAAGTTGCTAAAATTATTCCGATCCGTAAAAAAACATGGCCGTCAGGGACGGGGCTTTTTTGCCTTATATGTATATAGAGAAACCTTTAAACAACATCTCCTCTGAAACCACTGGACAGAATTTGATTAAACTTGGCAGGGATGATCTTTGGGTCAACCTTCACAAAAGCTGCTAAAATAAACTTGATCCATGTAGAACTCTGGTAGCCATGGCAACAAAAAGAAAAAAATATATGAAAACTTTAAAAATCATCTTCTTCAAAACTACTGGCCAGATTTTAAAATAAATTGGTACAGATGTTCCTTGGGTCAACCTATTTATCTCAGGTGAGCGATTTAGGGCCATCATGGGCCTCTTGTTTTATGAAAGTGGCATTGAGCGCGAATTCACAACACCAGTAATGGCAGTGGCTAGATATTAAATTTTGAAAAAAGCTCAATTGTGGTGAAGTGGGTTCTCATATCATGTGGCTTTGGTGGCTCGACTAAAAAAACATCAAAGTTAAAATCCTGGCCAGGGATATAAAAATCTAAATATAAATTTACGCCATGCTGCGCTTATATTGCTGGCTTTACAATGTAGGTGGGGTATGTTTCATAAACTAATCTTTTTTATATCTTCTGATGTTGATTCAATACCTGCATACAATGGCACTCATGCAACTGAAACACATGATGCTTAGTAAATAATTGTGATACTGTTTAATTCTCATATACATTTACTTTGAATGTGTAGACCTACACGCTGCAACACTTCCCTTATTCGTACATGGGAGAACTGCGTGGAGATTTGCCAGTCGTTGTCGAAAAATACCGAAAGTGAGCGGACAATTACGTTTATTTACGATGATGTAGTGGGCGGGGAAATGGGCGGAGCTTATTTATCAACATTGCAAACGTGCAAACCTGGATTAAGCTGAGCCGAATCATGATGGTCGGACAATGTAAAGTTGCGAGCGTTAAAGAAAGAAGGCGTTTTGTAGTTTATCAAAATGCATTTTGTTGAAATACGTATTTACAATGTTACATCGGCAATTTCAGTCCAAGAATGTATCTCTGGAGGTTAAATACTAAGAAATTCAAATGAATTGTGTATTTTGTCGGAAAATAAACTGTTCAACTCAGATCAACAAGGCTGGAATTTTGGCAACGAATAGCCTCCATAGACATAAAGTAGAACATCCGTCTTACCACTTGTCAGCTTGATGATGAATATCATTATACATGTAATAACATTTTTATTCAAATATCTTTTAAAAGCTCTATGTCTTTAAAACTGTATAATTAAAATAAATATTATCATATTCTATATTTATCATGTTGAAATGGATTGGGCCACCTTTCAAAAAAGATTTTGCCTTGCCCCTAAAGTATTATTGTGTAAAATGAGAAAAATGGTAGGTTAGCATATATCTTTTGTAAAAGAAATTAAGACTAAAATTGGAGTTTGAAAACTAATATTTTTCTCTCTTTAAAAATAAATGTTCCGTCATATAGCTTAATTCAATAACCCTTTCATTTATATTTACTAACCGTTTTAGGTCCTCCTATAATTTAAAATCGTGTTCAGTTACCCGTGAATTTGCCATTAAATTTGTTATTCCTTCATCATCATCTAGATGGCACTCTATGACAGTGCCGTTTTATCTTTTATTACACTGTATTGAAGATCCCACGTCAAATAAGGGAAATCTACATTGTTTTATTATTTAATTTCGTTTTATTATCATTATAGGTGTTATCCAATATCATATATGATCACAATATTGCTGCATTCATAAATAAATAAGGCAATATCTGGAGGTTTCTTATGTTACGTATATGCTCTCATACTTTAATCATTTTAAAGAAAATTATTTCTTTCTATTGTCAGTTCAGCTGGAAATGTTCAATTATTGCGAAGAAATATTGACATAATATCTCTTCGGTAATTGCCTCTCGGTTGCCATAGATATAAAACTAATCACTAGGGTACATATAGGTTAATTCAACTTCGAAAATAGCAATACAATATGCGTTTGCAACACTTGGAGTTGTTTGCTGTGCATGTTAAATTTCAATAGATGTTACATTACTTTTGAAAGTTACAGCAGGGAACATCAGATTTTTATCTTCATTCATGCGAAAAACAATTTTGTGGAACAGTTTGGGAAATTATTTTTGATAGCATTGGACTGATACCGCCGGTCTCCTGGATCTGTTAGTCTGGTTGTTTTGAAAAACACGCAACATATGTTTTTTTTATTGAGGACAATCGTTCGTCACGGAGGAACTAAGGAAGAATGAGATAAGTATATGGCATTATTATGTATATATACGAGTATATATATATAAAAAAAACGATATAAAGTAAAGTCAAGTTACCGCATGATTGGAATCTTTTCTGGATGAAATCGAACTCAGACCCCTTTGCAGTCAAGATAGGTGTGTTGAAACCCCAGAAATGACAAAGGCTTCGTTCATTACATCTTAGTTTCAGACCCTTTTTGTTAGATTACAAGATCAAATTGACTGAATTGCTTTGTTTAACTTTAAACAAATACAGGCAGTAACAACCTTTCTTTTCTGTAGCATGCTTCAGCGAATGTATGTGTCCACTAAATATCCATTAGAACTGAATGAGCGGTCTTAAATGTCAACGAAAATTAGTGTTCTTACATGTGCACTGGTTTGTTCATTTTATTTTATTTATGACCGTTTCCGGTGACAGAGGATTAAGAGCATTTGCATTTGATATGGATGTCATGGATTCGATCCCCGAACCGCGACATACAAACGTCTTCAAAACGGTTCTTGGGGTCTCTGCTGGGTGATCCACAAGGAAGGTCCAATCTGGTTAGGATAATGTGAATGACTGTGTTATCATATAGCGTGATGTGCTATATTTGTCTCAAGTAGACAGTCTCCTAATGACCGACATACTGTCGATGGAGTGTTAAACATACTTTACACAGGAGTCATAGTTTATTTTGAGCGTATGAATTATTTTCAGAATCATTCAAGTTTGAGCAGTTGAGGTGTTTTCTCCACCAGGAATGCGCCCGTTTTGTCACTTGGAATATACGATTTGTTTACACTGTTTTGTTCTGTTTCCTCTTCTGAACTTCAAAGTGAGATAGGCATGATAGGAACGGAGAGAAACTTCCTAATGCATACTTGCAACGAAAGAACAAAATACGTGGGCTGATCGATCACATTCTATACCTGTGAATGTCACAAGTAATAGTTTGCCGTATGTGGAATGTCACAAGTAAAATTTGTCGATATCTAAAAGGACGTATCACCCACACGGCATGCCGAAAATGGTTGACATTTACACATGTCGTTAAATATCTGATAATTTCTTAATATGTCATATTTTAGGATTGTACGAGATTTATGAAGGTTACAATTGATTGTACTAGTACTAAAGGGAGAACCATACCCGCTCTTTACAAAATTACATGTGATTTCGACACAATATCTTTTTTTTATATTTTATTTTCTCATTTTTAGCTCGTCTGTTTTTCTGATGTCGTCGTCGTTGTCGTGGTAAACGTTGGCGTCCTTGTTGTCGAGAAAACCTTTAAGCTTGGCCATAACTTCTGAACTATCTGACCGTCTGTCATCACACTTGACATATCTGTTCACTATCACAATGGCTACATTTGTATTAAAGCCCTTAACTCTTGGGTCCATTTTCACATAATTTATCCCCCCTTTTTTAACAAAAAAATAAACAGACGAGCGTAAGCATCCGCAAACAATGCTCTTTCTTAGTTTCTTGTGTGGCTCTTTGCCCGATACTCGATAGTAAGTGCCTTTTCCTTTTCTTTTTTTTTTTTTTTACCAACGGCAGAATAGGATCTAGATCTTCAAGGTCTATTCTGAAGCTGTTTGATTAAGTTAATTAGTACGTAAATGTTTAAGTCATTCACACAGGACGTATTATTTGCAGTTATGTAGTAGGTGATTGCGGCAAGCAGGTGGTCGGCAGGTGCTGCAGGTGGTCGGCAGGTGCTGCAGGTGGTCGTATAGTGTGTAGAGGACAAGCAAGTGGAGGAAGGACCGAGCTGGAGGAAGGAGTCGTTAGACGTGTTCTTCAGTGATGTTTGACGTTTGTCCATACCAAACACCAAACTTTCGTTCAGCTTGAACATAGTGCTTTTTTGACGTAATGATTTGACAACGTCAGATCAAATACCTATTCAAAACTAAGATATGAATCTGTCCGAAATAATATTTTTTCTCGTGCTTTAAAAAAAAAAAGAAAAAAAAAAGAGAATGGGGCTTGAACGTGATTTCTCTGAGCGCTGAGGCATTTGACATCTTGCAGATGTAACTTAGCAAGAGATTCTCTTGACTTGCTCTTTACCTGTATCAGAGTTGCGGATCTCTGTTAAGTTATTGGGTCTTTGGTTCGATCAACGGCTACTCTGGGTGATATTTATTTCATTCTCTAAGTTCTGAAAATCCCATTGCAGGATATTCTTCTATCAAACAGAACGAGACTTTAATTTGACGGTTCGAAACTTTTGCTTTGTTGAGTGGCTTTGATCTTTCCTTAATGTTATGCACTTATGTTAAATCAAATTATCTTACAAAGGTGATTGCTATCAAAATTAGCTACTGAAGAGAAAATCAGCCCGTTGTATAAACTTGTTACGTGAGAAACCACAATTTTCATTGTCTGTACCTTGGTATGTTAAATGAACAAGGCCTTTATTTGATTCAAAGATACCGTTCAAGACAGAAGATCGGATCGTAAAATCAAGCATACTTTTCTTTTTGTTTTAGGTCGCCTATACTGTGAAATGCTGATCACAGGGTATTGGTAAACTGACTTGACGCCATCATAGACTTCAGATTGAAAAACAAAACAGAACCTCATGCAAGCTCGTCCGCATCGGTAGTTTGAAACTGTGCTTGCATAGGCATTTAGCCATCGCATGGCAATTACTTTGAAGCAGATGATGCATGCATAGATTATTTCGAAATATTTTCTTCTGCCAAACCAATGACCAGTTGTATATCAGTCTGACAAAATATACAGGCATACCTTCAATTCCATGCTCTTTCTCTCGTCCGATTACATGAAACAAATGCCTTGGTTATTTATAATCGTCTTTTCGGTGCCACGTATTTTTTCGGTAGTCTTTCATTTATTATGGTCTTTATTTGTTTTCAAGTGTCTGCTTCCTTTTCCTGGAGGTTCTTTCAGTTTTAAGATGAAAGTTTACAAGATTTTCAAAGCGCCACATTCTATTGTTAGTTGGTTTGCTCTTGTAGTAAGTCACACATATTGGGTGCCTGGATAGCATAGTAGTAAAGCGCCTCGCTTCTCACTAGTGCGTCCCGAGTTCGAATACTGGTCACGTACGTGAGGGGGTACAGTGGTCGCCCGTCCAGACAGGTGGGTTTTCTCCGAGTTCTCCGGTTTCCTCCCACAATAATGATCACATACGCCGCCACCAGAGCCATCGAGAGTGATTAATATAAGTTGTGATAACTTGCATCGTAATCGATGTAAAATAAATAAAGTTAAAATCATATTGGGAGTTTTGTCCTCGCGAAATAATAGATATAGTGATGTCACACTGCGAAATAATGCCGTCGACAGGTGACATCAAGTTATGTTTTCCTGACACTGGTAAACACGTCTTGGAACTTACCGTATATTCTCAGCGCAAGAGAAATATACCAGAACTAGAAGTGTCGCAGTCCGGTGATATATAAAGTAGACATAACATCCAAATGACTGGGATACTGTTGTTGCGAAAGTAAACCTAACAAACAAACATATTTAAATGTAGTAAGATTGCCTAAGTCTAGCAACACGCGTCGTTCTTAAGAAAAGGTGGTATTTGAACAAAAAAAAAAGTGTGCTTTATACCAACTTACTTTCAAAATACTTGCTTCTTTTAAAATGTAAAAAAACAACAACAACAACAAAAAAACCCATATAAAACGATGGATGGACATTAGCAAAATATTAGTGCATATATACATCGGCGAAGAGATATATGCGATAAGGTGATTTCCCCTCCATACGGTATGCCCCGTTCTAACATCCGGGGAAGCATAAAGACCAACTTCCGGCATGCGAACACGGCTATATTCTCAAAATGAGGAGAAGAAAAACTGTTTAGCCATAATCTAGGAAGCTATGCAATGCAGTCATTGATTGAATATTGCCTCTACACATGCTGATGTTAATATATTAATTCTAAGTTAAAAACAGTGAACGCACAAAGATGAAATTTAATGAAAAACGTCATATCGCTGTGGGGGTATTACAAAATAGAGGACAATACATGATGGTTTAATTGCGATCACAAGGGTATAACGATAGAGTTGATATCAAAATAACATGAAATAAAATATTTATTTAGTGCAAGAGGACGAAAAAAAACAACACACACACAGACAAAAAACAAAACAACAGCAAACGATTACTGCACAAGTTGGACTCATAAACGGGTTAAAAATAAATTACATTGCCATAAGCGTTCTTCCGAAACAACGAGTTTGATTAACTAATACTTGATAATAATACTTTTAGCATATTTTGAAACCTTAAAATAACTTTCTTCTTAAAATATGGTGGTGTGTCTTGGTTGGATGAAGGATAAAGCGTTTTTATAATTATTTTTTTTATTTTTACTCGGATTTCTGTTTATTTTCCAGTATTTCTCAGGTTTTACTGTTTTCAAAGAAGGACGTGACAACGTAGCCTTTTAAAAACAATTAATAATGTAAGATAGCCGCTTCGCGAGACGAACAATAGTGTTTCCTAAAGAATCTCACGTATATAAAATATAATAAGTTAACAAAGGTAATGATATGACATGTTTTTTTTGTCCTTCGATTCATATATTCGTGTTTCTGGTACTAAGCTATCGACTTGTTTAAAAAGTCCATTTGAAATAGGAAACGAGCGATACATAAGTCATGACACATGTTACAGGTATATCCTCTTGGTGATCAGTAGTTCCGGAAATGCTTGGCCCAATGGCCGGATTATGTAACTAGGTGCATTATCACGCCATTTGAGCACTGGCGTTGACAGGGCGAACAGACAATCAACATCTAATTGTTGTCTTTAATTTTGGCAGGCTGTAACTTCAGAGCGAAAATCCGTAGCGAAAAGTTGACTTTCTTGTCTCCGGCCCGTCAAAAACGAAAATCAGCATCTCTGTTTTTCGTTTTTGTCTTGCCACCACGCTCCTCAATCTGACACAAATTAAGCACCATACAGTATAACACCTGCAACACACGTCACACCCTTCAAGAATGAATCCATTTACATATCACGCATACTTTTCCACCTTTATATTATGTAGAAATGAAGTAACGTCCCCGAAAAAAAAATCGCTGCTGAAATCAGTATTTAATAAGACATTTCAATGCATTAGTTTTTCATTGGTCTACATGCAATTAAGCAAAGCTCCACTCCGTGTAATGAAGTAAAGTATTTATTCTCCTAAAAAAAACATCAAGAAAATATAACAAAATCCAATAATAAATTTAATTGAATTGATGTTCCTCTTGGAGCATTGCTCAAGCCAAGCTCTTTGCACTCGCGTGGTTGTTTGGAATCCCTGATAATCAATGTCGTAGAAGCTAATGCATTTTAATCTATTTTCATTGCCACGGAAACTGAGAGGATATTATATGATGTAATACGGCGACAGCAATAAAGATGCCATATTAAATCCTTACATCAGAGAGAGGTTATTGTACACATACATGAAAATCTAAACATGTATTGCCTCGATAGTTTAGTGATGTCTGTGACCGCCTAGTGTACGTGAGGTCGACGGTTTGATAGTCTATGTGAAATAGTATTTAATTAAAATCAGTTGAATTTGTCACTTCTTGATCATTTCACTTTTATCAAAAGTCAAAAATTGTTTTCTTACGATCTAGTTTAATAACAGGTTCGAATTTCAATATCAACATTTGGTTGAACAAATTTTGGACCACATATGTTATTAATTATAAACGGGACAGTAAATGCAATTTTAAGGCCCATTATATTCCATAATGATTCATTTTTCATGAAAAAGAAAATATAAAATGACAGTGACATATCGGAGACTAAAACAAATTGTATATAATGTGCTCATATCTGCTGTAAAATAACAGTTAAACGCATTGCTAATGTTGATCAAATTACGCAATCTAGTATTTTGTATAGACGTCAAAATACTCTCATTGTTTACATTGTGAATTGGCGACTTTTCCCGAAGACAGTTTTAAGTCGGAAATAATTTGAATTTGATCACTATCTGCTACGTCATCAATTTATGCACTCGTGATTCGTAAAACATTCTTTCTTATTTATACATAGTAGTCAGACAGACAGACAGACAGACACTTTTATTTTCAATTCTCAGGTACATAGTTGTACAACATGAGATATAAAATGATAATATCATTGAAGAGGGGGTACAAAACAGTTAACATACAAATATACATATATACATACAGGAATTAATGGCAGTTATTAGATTAGATTAAGCTTTACATTGATAGCAAAAGGAAGATGATGGGGGGGGGGGGGGGAGCAAGTTAAATGTTAAATTAGTAACGTTGTCGTCATCGGGTATGGACAGACTGCATCGCGTATCAAAGCTGTAGCACACACTAAGCTTTTCTGTCAGAAGAATATACACTGCTTTTGAAGCATAATGGACATTTAAGTAGTACTACGATTTTTTACTTAGATTCAAACTATACCCATTATGATACTATTAAAATTTTCGAGATACTTTCCAAGTGTGTGTATGAGAGAGAGAGAGAGAGAGAGAAAGAGAGAGAGAGAAAAAGAGAGAGAGATTATATTAAGCCTCTTACGTTCCAGGAGGACATAGGGACAGAGGATAAACCGAGTTTATTAGACTACAGATAGTCTGCGGTAATTACCCGTCTATGTAGGAGACGTATGACGCATACCTTTCACTGTCATCGAAAATTGCCATGTCAAGAGTTCCAGAAGCACCAGGGTTATGAATCATCGTGAAGACTACCATTAATGTCATGGCTTTGTCCCTCTCATAGTGAAACCGAGCCTGTAGCCGCGTATTATAACTATAATTTTGTGACGAAACTATGGGAAGTTTTGCTGCTCAGTTCGCAGCTCACTGACTTGTCAAGTTACGTATAAGACTTCCTTATTTCAATTAAATTTCCCAGCAAACTAGCTTCTTCTTTCTATTCCCTTTTTGCTAGGGTCATACTAATTTGTTTGACGTCCCACCCATAACATTTCAGTAATTTAAGGATTCTTATCTGTATAAGACAGTTCAAGCCCATCACCACTGCAATGTCAAGCCATAGACAAGCGCCACGATACCACACTATCGTGGACATACAGCACTATCCTCAGGTTAAGGTAATCCATCCATCATTAAATCATGATCTTATTCATTCAAACGCTTGAAAAAGACTTCAGTACAGATGCAAGTATCCATTGACTTAGAGTTATAGGTTATTTTACCCTAAGTCCATAAAGGCTTGCATTTTCTTTAAAGTCCCACAATCACTTGATTGACTATGATCACAATATAATGATGGATTGAATGATTACCTTAACGTTTGATAAGTAGATCGTTCATATAACGTGGGATAATCGTTTGGACTCTCTACGGTCTTCCCTTACATTTTCTGTTATTTTAAATCTTGGCAAACACGAACGATCTCCTGTAAAAGTCTGACAATCTATTTTTTACCGGTCTAATTTAAGGGTCAAAGTAAGTTTCTTCAGGCAAATGTATGGAAACCTTCTTGTTTAGATCTTCTGAACTTTTATCGGTTGTTTTGTAGTGGCTTCTAGCCTAATGTAAGCTTTATGAGACATCTCGACGAAGGCAGCACATTTTTGTGTGACCCGATGATGTTCTTTACGCTACACTTTGGAAGTTCTGTGAAATCGCTGGTTTCCAAGCCTGACCTCGACATGAATGAAATTTGATTTTGTGGGAAATGGTGCACATTTACTCAAAGTAACACAATGGAAATGTATACATTGATTTGTAGGCTTCGAATACTTTATAATCCAATTGAAATTACAACGTTTAACGGCAAAATTTAAACATTAAAAACAGCAAGGAGCTTAATCTATGCTTCCAAATAAACATAAAAGATACGATATATCGCAAGAAGCTAAGCCTATGGCACTCTTTTAAAATTAAAGAACAACAACAGTTGTTAAACTTATAAATTAAAATTAACCCTGGCAACATATAAACATACAAACATGAAAAAAGCAAACAGTTGTTTATAACTTTCATGTAATCTATTTTAAACTATGCAAGAAACTTAACATATGGCACCATAAAAAACCAAAAACAACAAAAAACGGTTGTTTGTAACTTACATGCAATCTATTTTGAATTATTGCAAGAAACTTAAACATTTAAAAAAAATAAAAAAAAAAAATAAAAAAAAATAAAAAAAATAACTTATGGCAACATATGAACATTAAAAAAGTATGGCAACAAGGATTAAAATGTGAATCTATTCCACCATGTGGGCATAACAACCGAACTATTGCAAGATGATTAATAAATGAAAAAGTTAACATGTTCAACATATAAACGTCAAAATTCAAACAATTGCAAGTGAATTATCCGATTCTTAGTAGCCAACCCCCACCCCCGCCCCCTACCTCAAAACAAAATAAAAAACCAGCAACAAAAATCACACAAAAACAGCACCAACAAAACAAGCAAACAACAACAAGCAAAAAAAGCAACATCATAATATTCTGTAAAAACACATGATACAGAAGTGGTAAAACATAAGCCTAGTGTATTAACATGATACAGGAAAAATGCAATATCCGAGTACAGAAAGGTGAAATATAAAATGCTCGTATAATCGCAAGATCGAATAAAAGAAAGAAAAGTTTTCCTCTTAAGCCCTCATTTTCCCGGTGCTCTCTTTCTTTGTTTTCACTCACTACCTAATGAATATTCATGTACAAAATTATAACTTGGTGAATATTAATTGATTGAGCTGTAAACGGTATATGCCATGAAGACTGCAGAATATGTGCTAGACTTTCGTATGAGCAAACAGTGGACAGCAAGATCAGACAGCACCTTCCTTGTAAGATTGTATACTACTGTCACTATTTTGGTACGTTTTCAAATTGTTTTCAAAATTTCCTTTGCGTTTTCAGAATACATGTATATTCAAAATGCTTATATTAAATCAACTAGAAAAAAAACACCCTTTCATGGGGAGATCGGTATATCGTTTTTTAGCTCACCTGAGCACAACGTGCTCAAGGTGAGCTTTTGTGATCGCCCTTCGTCCGTCGTCCGTGCGTCGTGCGTCGTCAACAATTTGCTTTAAACGACATCTTCTCTGAAACCGCTGAACAGAATTTAATGAAACTTGGCAGGAATGTTCCTTGGGTGAGGCTCTACAAAAGTTGCTAAAATAAAGTTGATCCATGAAGAACTCTGGTTGCCATGGCTACAAAAAGAAAAATAATTTGAAAACTTTAAAAATCATCTCCTTCAAAACTACTTGCCAGATTTCAAAATAATTTGGTACAGATGTTCCTTGGGTCAACCTCTACCAAAGTTGCTAAAATTATTCCGATCCGTAAAAAAACATGGCCGCCAGGGGCGGGGCTTATTTGTCTTATATGTATATAGAGAAACCTTTAAACAACATCTCCTCTGAAACCACTGGACAGAATTTGATTAAACTTGGCAGGGTTGATCTTTGGGTCAACCTTCACAAAAGTTGCTAAAATAAACTTGATCCATGTAGAACTCTGGTTGCCATGGCAACAAAAAGAAAAAAAAATATGAAAACTTTAAAAATCATCTTCTTCAAAACTACTGGCCAGATTTTAAAATAAATTGGTACAGATGTTCCTTGGGTCAACCTCTACCAAAGTTGCTAAAATTATTCCGATCCGTAAAAAAACATGGCTGCCAGGGGCGGGGCTTATTTGCCTTATATGTATATAGAGAAACCTTTAAACAACATCTCCTCTGAAACCACTGGACAGAATTTGATAAAACTTGGCAGGGATGATCCTTGGGTCAACCTTCACAAAAGTTGCTTAAATAAACTTGATCCATGTAGAACTCTGGTTGCCATGGCAACAAAAAGAAAAAAATATGAAAACTTTAAAAATCATCTTCTTCAAAACTACTGGCCAGATTTTAAAATAAATTGGTACAGATGTTCCTTGGGTCAATGTTCTGGTGATGAGGATTTTACTATGAAAATTGGTAATGTTTAACTGTAGCTTTTAGTAGTAGCAAATGAGGTCTAGTGGAGGAGGGTCCGGAGGGTCCAGTCCCAGATCTGGGTAAGTAGGTCAAACCTACGTCATCACGGTCAATGACCTAGGCCACCGACTGCGCATGCTCATGATTCAAGGTTAAGGTTGAATTGTGGTCAATGATCTAGGTCACCGACTGCGCATGTCCATGATTGAAGGTTAACATTATCTGGGCCAGTGTCAAGGTTTTACGAATCTAAGATATCTGTGCGCATGACCATTTTATGGATCAAGAGGTGAAATTCAGGGCGGGAGAGTGATCATCACTGTGTAAACACTTGGTTAAACCTTGTTTAGGGTTATGTTACAGGTGGTCAACAAATCGTAAACATCTCGCCAAAGCTGACTCTCCAAGCGATAGAGAAGTCATAAGAATTTGCTGAATTTGAAATGCCATTTTATAATATATTAGCCTGTAACATTGAAGTCACACAAGTAATATACATGTATACGCATTGACCGTTAGGTATATTGCACCAATGTTTTATACTTTGATATTCGATATATTTGTCGTGGGATTTTATACTTAATAAGTTGTATCAAACTTACATTCTAGGGTATATGCTGCATAAATTAATTTGTAAGGAATTATTATATGACTATCATGACTCATTTAGAATTGTATTATAGTATTTGATACAATGACCACGATATGATGACTCGTTTGGAACTGTATGATAACATTGGTACAATGATTACGATAGTATAACTCATTTGGAATTGCATTAGAATATTCGTACAATGATTAAGATATTATAACTCAAACAGAATTATATGAACAAGTGCATATGCATGCATACACATGTACACCAACACATACGCATACGCACGCATATATATGCACGCACACACTGGAATAGTTCATTACGTGGTGTATGTGTGTGTGTGTGACATATACCATAAAAGTAGAATTGTATCTCATTTAGAAGTGAACACATTTTGTATCCCGTAGCTCAGTACATTCAGTATTCACGCTTAATGCTGAAATCCGCCATTTAATTAACTTTCATATTTTACTTGTAATAGTTATTTTCATTATATATTCACCAATGTTCTTCTTGCACCATATAAGTTAATTTATTTTGCAAAAGGTGACATTTTTTTAAAATTATTTTTCATAAGAGGTCATGACACAGCGTTCAGAGCGGAGTTGTTCTAAAGCGATGTTTACAGTCTTTCTCTTTTTTCTCTCCATCATTGTATAGAACTAATCAGTGAAGTTTTCAATTATTATAATTAGAGTATGATTTAAATAATATGCTCTACTAACAAATAGTAAAGAGTTTTTACCACAGTTTAAAACAAAAATGTTTATGATTCTTTTCTACTTCTATCTTTATAATTAGACCGATAGTTAAAACGAATTTCTGTGGTTTTACACCCGACTACAAATCCAAATGTAATGGATGTTTTAACCCGGGTTGGAGGACATAGATTATTATCTTACCAGGTGAAAAGTATTGATTTTACCACGATAAAGTAGCCATCAGTGAACTAGCCAGAGGTTATTAACCTTTGAATAGTCAGTCCTGACATCATCAATTAGTCATTCACCTTTATTAACAACTACTGTACTTTATGACACATGACACATAATTATAAGGAGAAAGAACAAACTCTGTCTTGAACAATCATGGGACAGAGTTGACTTGGTGATATGTTTTTTACAAAAAAAATGCTTTGTTTTTATCTCTTAGTGACTAAAGTTCTATCTGTGAAATGTTAATTCAAGTAAACATTGATTATTTACAATAACCTTTATTACGGTGATCTGTTCACACATTAAAGGTCAGTTACCCTTATTGTCAAGGGTGATATAAGCAGATTTGTAATTTTGGAGGGAAAAACGTTTGATTACTCAACAAAAACTGTAAGCACATAACAAAGTTCATGGCCACAGTATCTTTTTCTAATAAGAAAGTTTGAGGTGTAACTTGAATATATATATATATATAATAAACTGGTGTAAAAGAACAAGAAATGTGTAATACTTTCTTGAACATTGTATGTCATGACAAATGCAACTAAACATACTCATTAATACAGAAGATTATACTGGAGACAAAGTAAATTATTTGGGAGTAATAAAGATAGTTTTTTTAAAACTTGACGTAGTCTCCATTGTATTCTTTTGTAGTGGGATGTGTTTTTATTTTAAATTAAAGCGTATGCCGTTTAAAAGAAAATATCTACAATCATATACAAAATGCGTTAAATGTATGCTATGTATGTACCTGTTACACACACACACACACACACACACACACACAGTGCATGATTATAAAAAGGGAGAGACTATGAAGTGAATTTGTGGTCCTGAAAAGGACCGTGATTTTCCCGGGTTTAATCAAGGATTGGATGGTGGTTTATAGGGAAATGTTTATCACAACATTCATCTCCCATAATGTCGCAGTTGTGCTGTTGTCCCTGTTCTGATAAAACACAGCAGCACTTACTGCATTCTATATAGCATGGACTTCCACACTCAGAACACTGCCCGTTCATTACTGGATTCATATTGAAAATGATTACAGCTAGTTATGCATTTTCACACTCGTTTTAGGAAAATAAAGGTGCTGTTTTACTTTGATAGTACGCACTTGCTAATTAAATCGACATCTTTATGATGCAACCATTAATTTATTCACATTCATTACTGGATTCATATTTTGAGTGCGTTTATTCGAATTTACTCAAGCGATGTACGTATTTCATACGTGATTAAATACAAATAACCACACACACCGCTAGCGAATGTAAAGATACTGCAATAAAACGGTATCTACTTGCCACTCACCATGTGTTTATAGAGATGAAGTATTGATAAAATTTTCACCTAATTGTTGGACTTAGTGTAGTTTAACGCTTTATCAGTAAGCGCTGTTTTGTGTATTTCAACAGTTAAATGAAAAGGTGAAAATACTCGTTGTCAACAGTATTTCATTTGCCAACCATTCTCGATAAGCAAATATTTCTTTCTCACTTTTTCAACTAATGATATTCAAGAAGTACAAACACATTTGTTTCTATAAACTGGGTTTATTTTACAATCAAGGAATATGTACACATAAGAAATACACAACAGTAAATAATAAGACAACATTCACTTATGCAATAGAGACTTAATTATAAAACATGATCTTGGGAACAAATAGAACTAAATAAAGCGGAAACAATAAAGATTTCAATGATGATGGTATTTAACAAACGACAATCAACACAGAGTTTATGGAATTCTGTAATGTCCATAAGCAAGGCTGGAAATTCCGTCTTCCATCCAATACCTTTTAACATCGAAAGCACTCAAAGAAGTTTTGTTTATTTTATCACAATACATAATATGGTAATCGCTTCGTAATCCATACATTGTATGTTTAGATTGCGTATTGTTTAATAATGTGTGCTTGTAATGTTCATGTAATAATTCTTTCTTTACTACAACTCGTGAAATGCCTTTACACCGTTTTTCATTCACTTCTCTATTGTCTTTGTCATAAATAAAACTATACATTTTAGGTCTCAAAGCTACAAACTCTTTTATAGGAATCCCACCTAATTCGTCTTTCATTACACCCACTTTTTTCTTACGTTCATTGTTGAATAGGGGGTGGTTTGTAGGATAGTTAGAAGTGTCATATAAGTGTATACTCTGCATCATATCTCTATACACATCTTCTGTCTCCCCATAAAACATGAAACTATCCGTGTCGGTCGCTAACAATGTTAAATTATCTTGATATTTGGGTTTCAGATGGTTGTAATAATAATTGTACAAAAGATACTTGGCTAAATCTAATATCTCCATACACAGGTTGAACAAAGTTAACTTTGGTATAATTACACTCAAAAAACTTCCTTTATGTGTTGTATAGGAAACATTATTGTAAATCGTTTAAAGTGGTGTTATTTGTTTTTCAAGCATTCTAAAAAGACAAAACAAGCAAATGCCTGCATGAAGTGATGTTTCTTTGTGTTGTTTATTGTACCAAGTCACAATTGTGTTGTGAGTAAAATGAGTAATTTATGAGTAAAAATGAGTAATTTATGAGATAAAAATGAGTAATTGCTCATTCTAGTGAGTAAAAATGAATAACAACTAAGTAATAAACAAAACTTCTTTTATGTGTTGTATAGATAACATTATTGTAAATCGTTTAAAGTGGTATTATTTGTTTTTCAAGCATTCTAAAAAGACAAAACAAGCAAATGCCTGCATGAAGGGATGTTTCTTTGTTTTGTGAGTAAAATGAGTAATTTATGGGTAAAAATGAGTAATTTATGAGTAAAAAATGAGTAAAAAATGAGTAATTTATGAGTAAAAATGAGTAATTCTTACTTCTTCATATTTTTGCGGAAAGGCTGGATGTCAGTTACCAAGATCAACTGTTTTTATAGAATTGGGACATTTCTGTGTACATTATAACTAAAACGCAGGACTCATTTTTTTTTTTTTTTTTTTTGATTTATTGGTACAATAACATTACACGACACACTGTTCAACAGTTTTTAAATTTATTGGTACTATAACATTACATGACATACTGTTCAACGTTACTCTTGCGATAGTTCTGGAGGGTTATAACCCTCAATAACAGCTTCAAAAAGAAATTTTCTTTTATTGACGGCATATTTCCACGCTTCTTCTGTGTCAAAGTCCTCAGTTTGTATAACACTATTAGCCGTCTTTTTGATCGATTGAAAAACTGGAGAATCTTTGAGAGCATTGATCCAAAGCACATTTTCCGTGAATACATCAGTTAGCGCTTTACGATAAGTATTTTTCATGGAGTTAAATGTCCGATCACGCGCCTCTTCTTTGGTAATATTTTGTTGATTCATCAAACCGTTGACTTCCTCTTCGTACCTGTCTTGATACTGTTCAAATACTTCTTCTACAAGACGATCCATTGGATCATTTTCTTCCTCTCCATTCATCGTGTCTGAGTCAAAATCCACATCGTCTGTTTCCTGCTGATGTTTCATCTGTTTATGCCTAATAAGGTTATACTTTCTTGCAAATGTTTTGTTGCACATATTACAGGAAGACATGACGCAATGTTTGAATTATTCAAATACGTCGTCAAATTGTTTAAATCGATCTGTCTTTTAGGTGTCTTTCTTGATGAGGTAATAGTTTTCTTTACTGGTCCTGTGTAGTTCTTTACAGTTGAAAGACTTGGTGCAGTTTTTATTTTTCCGTTAGCTTTTTTCGTGTAGAGACGTTTCAATTTCACCTTTCTCTGGCCAACGCTACTGTCACTTATGACAGGTTTTGCAGCGTTTTGTTTATTTATACGCTCTACCTCAGATTGAGCTCTGTCTACCACACTCTGTATAGGTGATGTTAATTCTATGGTCTGTTTTTGCTTTTCGGAAAAATATGATTGTTTTGGTCGAAATAAATAGACCCACTTTTTGAGATCAGGCATATACTTTGAATAATTCATGTTTCCTTATGAAATTGTAATGTCGGCAATACAGGCTCTTGAAAAAATGAAGCTCCACGCTTTTTTAAATCATTTATATATATTTCAAATTCTTATAATTATGTTTGTATCAAAACGCAAATTTCAACGAGTGTAATTAGTTTGTGTAACGCGTCGAAAAACTGGAACTTCCTCCCCATTTACAATACTTTCACCACAAATATTCGAAAATATAAGCAATGTTTGATTGAAACTGTTTGCTGTTTTTGTTTTAGAAGCAGAGGCTTGAAATTCACACAGAACCACTTTCCATTTTCCTTCCAATATATGCGGTGTTTTTAAATGTACTTTAAAATTCCAGGGTTTATTTTCGGGAAAATACACTACTTTCCTCAGTTTTTAAATACACAATCATGTTCCCTTAACTTCCTCGCTCGAAACAATTATCCTTATGTCTTTCAAAATAACCCCTTTCTCACATTATATATGAAGAAAGCACGTCTGTGTATTTTCTCGCTAAACTTAACCTCCACATTTATGCTAACATCCTTAAACATCAAATATTGAGGTACAACGGTTCAACGAAGAGTAAACGCGGTGACCGACTGATATTGCAAGATTTTAAACAAGGGGATTAAGACTGTGGCAAATTCTCGAAACTTGGTTATTTATTTACTATTAAGTCTTGGTCTGTTGTGAATTAGTTGATGTAAAGAGATTTAATTTCTTATTCAATGAAAATCTTGTCTAATCAAACAATAACATTAAACACTATATCATTTGAAACCGTTGTAAAATACATGCGAACAAAATCATGACAAATGGGAGCAAATTTCATTTGAAATATTGAGTTACACCTTTATTTAGGACAGTGACAGAGCATTCGTTATAGTGAGATAAATTCCTAGGTAAACACACCGTCGGTCAACGTGTACATAGGTGATCTGGTCACTCAATGTGACCTTAATAATGCGCGGATGATGTTTTGACGCGCCAACTGACCAGGTGACATCTCCTAGTTTATGAATCATGGGCATGCGCAGTTGGTGACCTAAATGGAATGACAACAATTCAACCTTAACCTTGAATCATGAGCATGCGCAGTTGGTGACCTAAATGGAATGACAACAATTCAACCTTAACCTTGAATCATGAGCATGCGCAGTCGGTGACCTAGATCATTGACCACAATTCAACCTTAACCTTGAATCATGAGCATGCGCAGTCGGTGGCCTAGGTCATTGACCGTGATGACGTAGGTTTGACCTACTTACCCAGATCTGGGACTGGACCCTCCGGACCCTCCTCCACTAGACCTCATTTGCTACTACTGCTTTTCTGCAGTTCAGGCTACCTCTCCAAAAGTTGATCCTTTACAGATCAGATTTACAGAAGTTGAATATATTTAAGTGTGATATTTTGTTACATTTATGCATAAAAAGAATGCATCAGCTCATAAACAAAACAAGAAATATGTCTTGGTAGCTTAATAAAATGCAAAAAGTTACATTAAATTACAAGGCCACTTATTAAAGAGAGAGAAGTCTAACAGAGAGAGAGAGAGAGAGAGAGAGAGAGAGAGAAAACCAGCTAGAAACAAAAAATATATATTGTACCCTTAGATGAGATAGTCCACTAGTCTGATAGGTCATTTGGGTGATTCCACTACATATGCAGAGGTGGAGAAGATAACATTACCACAAATACCATTCCTATAGCTTAGTCTGACCTTCTGGCAGAGGTCACATTTTCTGGACTGTGTTGCCCCACTGAGTTAGTGCAAAACTACATTACCTGCAACAATGTATATGAGATACTAGGCTAGTTTTACACAAAGCCACCTGATAGAGCTATAAGGGTTATTCATACTATCCTAAATCAGCAGCAGCATCAACATCATCATTAAAGTGATGGGGGGGGGGGGGGGGTGAATATGCAGATTGTCTGCCTATACTTTGGTTCATGTCAGTGTTCCAGTACACAGGGATTACCAAACACCTCTTTAAAACCACAAACGAATGATTAAAAACACTTTGTAATAAATTGCAACTTATTTCATAATAATTAACCCTTTTCCTCATAGAGATCTATAAAATACCTATGTGAGTAGCATAAAACCTAATCAGCCTGCAAGTCCAACTGTTATTCGCAGGCTGATCAGGTTTTATGCTGTTTGCTGCTCCTTAGTGGTCTGGGGATGAGGATTTTACAATTAAATTTGGAAAGGTTTAAGTGGGGCTTTCTGCAGATCAGGATTTATGTGGTACCTATAAAGGGCGTCAAAATGAGTTATTATGAGGGAAAAGGTTAAGGACCATCTCTCTTTTTGTCCATTTTCAATCAGCAGTACCACACTGAAATCTCATGGTCACTGTTTTTTTCCATACTTATGCTAAAATGGGTAAGAAAAACTGTCAAGTTCCTGAGAAACATGTATATCAGTATGATACATGTATACTAGTTTGCATATAGAGTAGTGGTACTCAGGTGAGCGATTTGAGGCCCTATGGGCCTCTTGTTTATCTGCATGTACAGGTCTTATCCCTTAAATAAAGAAAAACTATACAAAAAAGAAGAAAACGTCTTGAACAACAAAACATCAATAACAACAAAACAGCAACAACAACAACAAAAGTTTTCTTGACTTATACTCATTTCTCTCCGACAGAACAGGTCTTGTTTTGTAAGAGAACAACCCTATTCACTTTCGGATATTGTCTGTTAGAATGAGATCCCAAGGTTCCTCCTTTGCACTCCGGTGGAAATGCTCAGTCAAGTGAACTCATTTGTGTCATGGACGTCCCAAACAAATGATGCAGTAATAGTTTGTGTCATGACATGTCGCTCCCCATGCCAATGACGTCACAAAGCAGACGATATCCATAAATAAACAATGATCAGCAGTGTGGAGTTGACGTGGCGTTCTTCATCATTCAAAACTTCACTATTTTCTTGAATATTTTGTAAAACCCGTATGTTCGTTTTAAACTAAAGGATATGAACATAAGGCAAGTTTTGTATAATGAATTCCTATTTTTATTATATACCTATGTATGATATACGGTGCCATAGAGGTGACATGCACTACTCATTTTTTATGTCGATGGAACGATACAATAAGTCGTGGGAACGAGTTAGTTATCTCGAGGGAACGACTTATTATCTCGAGGGAACGAGATGATAAGTCGAGGGAAGGAGTTTATTATCTCGGGGGAACGACTTATTATCTCGAGGGAACGAGATTATAAGTCGAGGGAACGAGTTAATTATAATAAGTCGTTCCTTCGAGATAATTAACTCGTTCCCTCGAGTTATTACCTCGTTCCCTCGACTTATTATCTCGTTCCCCCGAGATAATAAGTCGTTCCCTCGACTTATTATCTCGTTTCCTCGACTTACCTCGTTCCCTCGACTTATTATCTCGTTCCCTCGACTTATTATCTCGTTTCCTCGACTTATTATCTCGTTTCCTCGACTTATCTCGTTCCCTCGACATAAAAAAGAGAGTGCGTGTCACCTCTATGCCACCGTAATGATACTACGTATTTTCAATCTGTTTCCTACAGCAAAAACTACAGAAACTTGTATCAAGGTCCCAACGTTCTCCAAACCTGTACCACGGCTCTATCTTGTGTAAACATATTTCTATGTGCATAAATTAATATGGAACTACTTTTATATGACGTCACATATAATACAAATTTTGAATATTTATTTAAGTCAATATCATGTGTTAATTTTCAGCATGTAATGCAAATAATTTGTATGCATATATTTATTAATAAATATATATTTAATATTGTACTTTTGTGTTAGTGTACGTATTTATGTACGTATGTATGTATGTATGTATGTATGTGTGTGTGTGTAAAATATCCAAATATACAAAATGCGTCAATACATTGTACAGTTTGCGTTTTTTAATCCTTTGTTTTAAGCCAGTGTCGTGTGTACTGTATTTTTTTCCTCTTATCATATCCATGCGCATGAATATTGATAACAAGCTTTCTTCCGCGTTCATCAACTCTGCCTAGCCCTGTACTCCTGTTTTGAACAGATTAATGAACTAGCGGTATACTAACAGAAAATTCGCTGAATAATCAATTCCTTTAGTAGACATTTTTCATTCTTCAGCAATGAGGTCTCCCTATGTGGGTTTAATTGATCGTAATATTCCTAGTAAATAGGTTATGCTGGACCTACGGGCGGCCTCTCCGTGTTTTTTTCTTCCAGGAACTTGACGTTAATCAGGTTTTACCCATTTGTTCCAGATATACTGGTTCCAGAAGTCTCCAATTAGTTATTGCAACGGTCCTATAAGGGTACACACGGGAGAAATACAGGCGGTAGATCCTTTAGCTATTTATCTTCATCTTCATATACTCATGTTATACCACGTTCAACACTGCAAACCCTTATTAAGGTTGGAAGCATTTTTTCCTGATCAGGTTTTTAAACATTGTCTCATAATCTCCAAGGTACCGAGTGAAATCGTCGAGGCGGGGAGGAGGAACCAAGTGGCTAAAGGTTCTTGTGTCATTTTGTGTGGGGAAGCTTCCGGCCGACTTGCGGTAGGTCGTTGGTTCTACACTTGTACTACATTTAAGATGGACGTCGCTTTACTACTGAAATACTGTCGAAGTAATGGTTAACACAGTATCATAACAATAATCAAAGGACTGAGAGTCCTAATGTTGCGTTTAACATAAACTGGAACAGTAAAGGAGAAAATCAAGTGGTTGAAATTTGGAACAGTTTGATTGATTTTCCACATTAAATGGAACTTGTAATTTCACTGTGAGAGTCTAACATATTTTAAAGGACGACATATTTTATTTTATTTTATTATATAAATGCACCTGTAAGATTGCCCAAAGACACATTATATGCAAGAGGTGATTGAATTTCTGCACATTCACTGGCTTACGTCACACAATTTAATTCATAGCATTTTGCTTCATTCATAATTTTTCCTGCTAAGGCATAATTGCTTAGATACCGTGACAACATCTATAATAAAATGATAGATAAATCATATAGAAGAGCGTTGTGTATTTCATTCAAGTAAGATATATAAAATATATATACACGTATCACTAAAACCTAAACAGGATCTCGCCATGCAAGCATAGTCATCTATTTATAAACGATGGTACGAGCAAACAGGTACACGCATAGCTTGCCAGCAAGGGGGCGTTGAATTTGGATATCCGGTATTGAAATTTCACGGGCACTGGTAATGTGTTACGTTGTTCGTTTTTTGCAAATGATAGAGACAAGCTTGACATCTGATCAGGATGCGTTTTACTTGCAAGCTGACCTTGTTTTATGTAAAGTGTATATGTAATTAGGTAAATATAGATAGATGTTCATTTAACGCTCTCCAGATAAATTTAATCATTGTTGGATGTCAACTGTGAGGCTCTGTTCGATTAAGGGCCTTGTGTAGCGGGAAACAGACAACAATAACTTGAGCTAATTGAAGTTAACTCAGAGCATAGTTCAGTTTCCATGAATACCAGCTATAAATTGTCCTTATAACCAAAGGTCTTTTAAACAGAGACAAGAAACTCATGTAAAAGCCAGTAGAAAATGCTGTATAGGCACACAGCAGATCATTGAATTTTGCAAGTTTCAAAAAAGTATGGAAAATCCATAGAGGAAATGTAGCTATTCTATAAAATAGTCATTTCTCTAATGCACGAATTTATTTTCAGTTTGATTTTTTAAAGTCCCCGAAATAATGATTTGAATTCAACAATTGTTGCAGAAAACCGACAAGTTTTACAGAGTTCTTTTTATGCTGGTACGTTTTCTTTTCACATAAAACTTTTAATTTTGCTTACCTTAGTAAATAAGCTATCATTTTGGTGGTAATGCAATGTCCTATTGAACGATATAATTTACCTATTTTACATATTTTTAGTAGGGGTTACTTGTAAACGTGACTTGGCGAGAATTGGACAATATGCTGCGTGCTTTTGTGAGATTTAGACTAGCTGCCAAGAACAAGTTGTAATTTATATTCTAAATTTTATGGAATTTGTCGCAAGCGAAGCGCTGCGATAAATCCATAGAATTTAAAAAACAAACGAGAACATATTTACAGTTTGTCACGTTCGCCATTGATCTCGCATTATGGCCCTTCCCTCCGTTTGATTGACAGCTTCTTCACGTGATGTTTTAAGTACGCTTCAGAGCTAGTGACGCTTGATATTTTGAGCTTGCAAAATGCCGTACAGCAGTCGTCGCCGCCACTAGCTCCGCCCATAATCCGCGCTGGTCACGTGAGCACCATACACGTTCCATATCAAGACCTCGCGGTTCATTTTATGCAATATACTTTTCAAATTTTGAATGAAATGGAGGCATTTCATTGGACGATCAAGTCGGACAAACTGAAATCTTTATTTAGTACGTCTCTGTTATAACATTTATATAATTTTATATAACTCTTTCTTTAAATTCATTCCTGATTTCTAAGACCTTTAGGTTGTTGGCCTTCTGTTTCTACATTTTCTATACGTATAGTATATAATAAAGATAAAATATTCACTACATTACAGTTCTGCTTTTCCGCATGTACAAATTAGATTATGGAAATAAACAGAGAGATAATTGCACGTGGCTGTCGAGTCGGAATTATTATCTTCGCTCTATCGCCATCAGGTACAATCGATAAATTACCTCGTATACAACGACTTCGACTTGTTTAACGTGTAACATCGTTAATAAGAGAGTAAAAACCTTTGTTAGTTTCACATGGTTAGTATCGAGTAGTGATGGAATGATTAATCGTTGACGAAATCGTTGACGATGATTTCTTCTTCGTCAACGAATTATGCATTTTATGATTTTAGACAGAGTAACGGTTTTGGTTAGTTACAACGTAACTGTAAACTTTTTTCAGATTGTATAGCACGATATCGTTTGGCACTGCGTTTTGGTCTACATTGCTACAGTAATATTTGACTTGTAAACTGTAAAAATGATATTCACATTTTATTGTAATGCTTTGATATTTATCATAAGTAACACAGCTTTTCAATTCCTAGTACAGTCTGTTTATGAAATAACAGTTTGCAAGTATTAGTATTAAAGTCACAGATTAATCATTAATCGGTCAGAAAGGCGGGCTGATTAATCGACGATTTTTTTCGGACTATTTCCAAACTGTGACCGGTATCGAGGTTTTCGTTGCTTTATTTGGTTTTACGTTCGTCGTCAGTATTTCAGTCATTTTGAGGTTTTCAATTTCGGGATGAAGTAAATGATTAATCGTTTTAAAAGAAGAGAACATCTTATACAACACTTACTTGAATTAAGTCTTGGTTCAGGGGTTACGAAAATGACTGTGAAACCGAAGGTTCTGGGTTCGAACCGTGTTTGAGGGCAAGGAATTTGTATTGCCTTCCCAGGCGTCAAGTACTGGTCCCATAAAAGAACCGCCATGTTTGTTTAATGTAAGTGGTAAGAGCTTGTTTCCTAGTCGAAGTAAAATGAATAAGTTTAACCCTTTCCCTCATATAGACTCATTTTGACGCTCTCAATAGGTACCACATAAAGCCTGATCTGCAGAAAACCACAGTTAAACCTTACCAAATTTAATTACAAAATCCTCATTTCCAGACCACTGAGGAGCAGCGAACAGCATAAAACCTGATCAGCCTGCGAGTTACTTACTCGCAGGCTGATCTGGTTTTATGCTGTTTGCATAGGTCTTTTCATGGTTTCCTGTATGAGGGAAAGGGTTAAAACAAGTCTAATGCGCAAAGTACTGGTCCAATCAAAGAACCGTGGTGAGAGATTAACAAACCAATCAATTGTTTACATGTAACTTAATATAAATCCAGAGAAAGGAAGGCTTAAATGAGTTCTGTTAAAATATGAACTCAACCAAATTAAAATGTGTGTATGGTAATCGATGAGGAAACGTGTACCTACAACTTTTACTAACCTCTCTCGATAGATTCTGGGTTGTATCAGTACTTTGGGTCATTCAACCACGTCCTTTGTTGCGATCGAACTCGCATCTTTCGGTTGATTGATAACAGCACTGGGGCACGGTGCCCTTTGAAGGCCAGGGTTGATGTATCCATCATATTTGTCAAGTTCTATTCTTTCTCGATTGTGTAACATGATTTGTCTGTTTCGTGAAATACAAATTGATTTTTCCAGTAATTGGACTTACATTTACAGCAGCCAAAGTAATTGCTCAAGAGCGCATATCGTGCAGTTTCCCCTCAATCAACTCGTATGTTATCAGTAACCACAAAATGACTCCCCGTTTTATAATATTGGCTTAATCTTTATCGTATGAAAACCATTTAGGACTCTTTGTTAGACTAAAGGTAAACCCCAATCCAACTGGGAGACATGGACGAATTTATTCTGGATTTATTTGGTAGATTAACTGACATTATTTATCAGCAACAATCAGAGATTGATTGAACAGCTTGCTTTCTTGTGTAACGCCCCGCTGACATTGATTTAGTCATTTGGAGACTTCATTAACATGAGTCAGATATCATGCTACATGTGGCACACCCTATCACACTCTCCTCACCCTGGGTCAACGAGTCCTGGAACATCCTTATATGCAATACGTCTAGCAAGGGAGATATACCAGTATCTTTTTCACGACTTTTCATGCTCCCTGGTAACGGTTGGAGACTCCAACCACTGAGCCATCAATATCACCAACCTGCAATTTTATAAATTTTGATGGCTAAATCAGTTGCGTTTTTATTATTATTATTTTTTTTAATTTTACAGTTACTGTTTATTTAGGCATGAGATCTACCCTACGTTGGTCGTCATTAAGAAATTTGCCCATCACTGAATTTGGTCGATTTAGACTAAATACATTGCAATTTAAAACTAAAACTGTGACAAATATATCAGGAATAAAGATTGCATACTTATTTATTTATTCCAAACCTCATGTTTTATGCCTACATACATTTGTAAATAACGTAATATTTTATTCTGTTCTGATCTGTCGACGTTACTATGACGACTGCCAATGTCTTTAACATATTTTAACCGTTAATAGATATGTAAAGTCTATGACGTTTTAGCCATTAACACAACTGTAAAACGATTCGGACTTCATACTCTGTACATCTCGTTTTTCCTCTATATTACTATATCCTGATATGATAAAAGGAAAGGGACACGCCGTAATCTTAATGTTGTCCCCAAACGTATATGATCCATATCTTATGTTCTGTTATGTTACTGTAAGGATACATTTGCTTAAATGTGACCGTCCCCGATGGCCGATTGGTTAGAGCGTCCACCTCGGGAGCGGGAGGTCGTGGGTTCGATCCCCGACCGCGACATACCAAAGTCATAAAAAATGGTACTGTTATAGCTCCCTTGCTTGGCGCTCAGCATATAAGGGTAGTTGCAGGATGGTTGGCTCGGTGTCAGGATAATGTGACTGGGTGTGGTATCATGCCACATGTTTACGGCGTGATACTGCAGTGTG
>CM037787.1:46728915-46778915 GCA_021229015.1 Solen grandis | reverse complement strand
AATTAAATTTTTTTTTTTAAGCAATCAAAAAAAAATTAAAGATAACTCAAGAAAAACCAAAAATCGGGGGGGGGAATTCCTATTCCGACTCCCCCCCCGACTCGGTACTTTTGGGGGCGGAAAACCAAAGTGATTTTTCCACCCCCCCTGCCCGGAAAAAAAAAAATTTTAGCCGAGATCGAAAAAATAATTAAAAAAAAAAAATTCTTCTATTTAATACTCAACAGTAAAAAAATCAAAAAAAAAAATAAAAAAAAGGCCCAAAAAGGCCCAAATCGCTCACCTAGATAAAAAGGTTGCCCAAAGGGGAACCCCCTTCCAATTTTTTTAAAAATCTAGCCAGTAGTTTTGAAAAAAGTTGTTTAAAATTTTTCATTTTTTTTTCTTTTTTGTTGCCAGGAACCAAAAGTTCAAAAATGGATAAGTTTATTTTAGCAACGTTTTGTGGGTTTTTGCCCAGCTTTTTCCCCCAAGTGTAATCAAATTTTTTGCCCCCTGGTTTTAAAAAGGAAATTTGTTTAAATTTTTTTCCCCATATCCCTGTAAGGAAAAAAACCCCGCCCCGGGGGCCTTTTTTTTTCGGATGGGGAATAATTTTACAATTTGGAAAGGGTTTCCCCAAAGGAAAAAAAACTTCCCCAATTTATTTTAAAATCTGGCCAGTAGTTTTGAAAAAAAATTTTATTTTTAAATTTTTTATTTTTTTTTTTTTTTTTTGCCAGGGGGAAACCCAATTTAAAAAGGATAAGTTTTTTGCAACTTTTGGAAGGTTGCCCAAGGGGTCATCCCCCAAAATTTTAAACAAAAATTTTGTCCAGGGGTTTTTAGGGGAAAAATTTTTTAAATTTTCCCCATATACATAAAGGCAAAAAAACCCCGCCCTGGGGGCCCTGTTTCTATGGATGGAAAAAAATTTTTAAAAATTTTTGGTAGAGGTTGCCCAAGGGGAAATCTTTTTCCCAATTTTTTTTTAAAATCTGGCCAGTGGTTTGAAAAAGTTTTTTTTTAAAGTTTTCTTTTTTTTTTTTTTTCCATGCAACCAGAGTTCTAAAGGGGTCAATTTTTTTTTAGAAATTTTTAAGGTTGACCCAAGATCATCCTCCAAATTTTTAAAAAAACCCCTCCAGGGGTTTTAGAGGGGATTTTTGGGGTTTAAAGGTTTTCTCTATTCTAAAGGGGAAAAACCCCCCCCTGGGGCTATTTTTTTTAACGGGTCGGAAAAATTTTAGCAATTTTGGGGGAGAATTCCCCCAAGGGGAAAATCTGTCCAAAAAAATTTTGAAAACTCCATTGTTTTAAGGAATTATTTTTAAATTTTCAAATTATTTTTTTTTTTTTTGCCATGGCACCAAAAGTTCTTCATGGATCAATTTTTTTTAGAAAATTTTTTAAGCCCACCCAAGGAAAATTCCTCCAATTTTTAAAAATTTTTTTCCCGGGTTTTAGAGGAATTTTTTTAAAAAACAAATTGTTGACGACGGGAGGGGCCCGACCATGACGGGCGACGAGGGAAAACCGGACAAGGCGATCAAAAAAAGCTCACCTTGAAAACTTTTGTGCTCAGGTGACTAAAAAGAAAACTGCAAATGTAATTTTTTTAATATCCCGTGGAGAGTCATTTCTTAGGAAAAAACCACCTTGGGTCAAAATTTGAATCCTTTCTCCCCTCCTGATTGGGCTGCCAAAGCGTCTTAGTCTCGCCGCCTTTTTCGCGGGTTAAAAAAGAAAAAAAAAAACTTCATTAAATGAAATTTTTTAAAATTTGAATATCCAAAAATTTTTCAGAAAAAAAAAAAAACTGTACGATGGCAAAAGAAAATCTAAATCCCAAAAGTCGCGTTTTATGAAAAAAAACTTTTTTCGAACTTTCCAGTCTTTTTGGCGCCCCCAATTTAGCGGCTTCTTTCTGAAATGATACAGCATTTTGTTTTTTTGTCTTTTTTTTTTCCCCGGTCGCACTGAACAAGTTCAATTTATAATCGAAAACCCCCCCGACATTTGTCTGAAAAACCCCCGACTACGACCAATCTCTTCCAAGCAATTTTTTTAAAAAATTTTTAAATAAAAAATAACCCCCCCAAAAATCCCCCCGGGGATTAAGCGTGAATAAATTTTTGACGGGATATAAAAAAAAACTTAACCCCGTTATGTGCAACTTTTCCGATAAAAGAAAGGGGAATTAAAACAATTAAAAAAAATTTACATCATAATGGCTTTCATAACAAAAAATGAGAATATTACAGGGTTTAGCATTTCCCCCATATATGTTGAAATAAAAAAGAAATGAAAACCGCTTGTCCTTTAAAAATTGACTGTCTAGAAAGCCAAAAAAAAACTGTGAAATGTAACAATGAAAACAAAGTTAAATTATTATTATTACCTGTAAGAAAAAATTTTTAAGGCACAAAAAAAAAATTTTTTCTTTGAAAATTGGGACAAGTAATTTTGGGGGGGACAAAAAATTTTTTTTTGGTTTTCATTGCCGGGAAAAGGGGGAAAAAAAAAAGGATTTCCCAAAAACCCGGGGACAAAAAAAAAAAACGGAAAATTTTTTAACCCAAAACTTTTAAATTTTCTTTTTAAAAATGGAACCTTTTAAAACGGGGATTTTTTGATTTATTTTGGGGAAAATTTTAACTTTTTTAAAATCTTTCGGGAACCTAAATTAAAATGAAAAACGGAAAAAAAAACCCCCTTTTAAATTTTTCCCTTTCCCCAAAAACTCATAAAATTTGAAGTTTTTGGGGTTTTTAAAAAGAATTTAAAAAGGTTCCCCCCGGGGAGTAAGGATTGGGGAAACAAAAGGGTTTTAGAACTTTTAAAAGGGTTTTTTTGGAACCCTTTTTAAAAATTTTTTATGGGGGAAATTTGGAGGGGGGGGGGTTTTTGGCCAGAAAAAACCCTTATCAGTGGAATTTGTGAAGGGGCCGGGGCGGGGGGCCACGGTATTTTTAAACCTTTTTGGGGGAAAAAGGCCCAAGGAAAAGTTGGTTGGGGTGCACTTTTTTCCCCTCCCTGGATAATGTACCAAATAAGAACTATTTAAAGGATAAGGTTTCCTTTTTTTTTAATGTAAAAAATATATATCATGGTAATTTGGCAGAAAAATTTGGGTAAAAAAAAAAAGGGGAAAAATTTTAATTTTTAAATTTTAACCAAAAAATTTTTATAAAAAAATAAAAAAATGTGTAAAAAGGGTTTTTTACCCCCCAAAGGAATGTATGAAAAAAAAAGTATGTTGCTGTTCAAAAAAATTTTTTAATACTTTTTTCCTTTTTCTTTCAGTTGGACAAAAAAAGCCTTTTTATGCACAAATTTTTTTTTTCCGGGAATTTTTTTTAATGTTTCCCCTTTGCTATTTTTTTTTTGTAATTAGTTTTTCCTCAGAAAAAAAAGGGAAAAAAATCCATCAGTCCTAGAGGAATAGCAGCAAAAGCTTTTTAAAAAAATCCCAATCTAAGCAAAAAACTTTTTTTTTTTTTTTAAATTTAAATCTAAAAGAAAAAAAAAATTTTAAAAAATTTTCCTATGGTGAACATATACAATCACGAAAAAAAACAAAAAATCACTTAATTCAGTTTTTCACTAGTGTTTTATCACCCACCAAAATCAAATCAATTATTTAAAAAAAATAATTTCCATTGACATTAAAAATTCCTTGAATCGTAATAAGTCAATTTTGGGGGTAAAAGTAAAATTTTGGTTATGTGCTAACATGTGATCTACGGATTAAAAGTTTTGGGGGGTTTTTTTTTTTGGGTTAAAGTTCCAAAAATTTTTAAAGAAAAAAAATTTTGTCCCCCCTTAAAATTAAATGATTCAAAATATTTTTAAAAAATACCCCCTTTAATGCTTTTATTAAATTTTTTTGAGTTTACAAAAAATTCACCTTTCTTTTTTTTTTTCTTACAGGCCCCAAAATTTGCCTTTGCCTTTTTTTTTGAAATCCCGAAAACTCGTACAGAAAACCACCTGTATTAAAACAACTTTTTTATTAAACAACCGTTTTTAAAATCCGCCCAACCCCTTTTTTAAACTATATAATTTTTTACCCCTTAACCCCCCTTTTTTTTTTGGGCCCCCACCCCCCAATAACCAACAAAAGTTAGCACAAAAATAATTTTTTTTTCAGAACCGTTTTGATTCCTAGCTGATTATCGTTACATAAAGAAGGGGTTAAATTCATCTTTACACATCCAAACAAAAAAAAAATTTATCCCGATTAAGTGCCACCAAAACCCAAAAATTTTTTTTGCCCACGCATGACGCCCATTTTCAATAAATTTAAATATTTTTTCCCTTTTCCCTTTCTTGTTGGCCCCTTTTTAAACATTTGAAGGGAGGGTACCCAATTGCACCAAAAATTCAGAAAACACGTAAAAAATTTTAAACCCAAATTAAAACAAAATGCCCCGGGGTTTAAATTTTTTTAAAAAACTTTTTAATGTTTAATAAATTTTGGTAAAACAAAAAAAGGGGGTAAAGAAGATTAACTAAGAAAAATTTTATTTAACCATGACATTTAAAACTGGGGTTTATGCAGTGCCCAGTGAATCTTTTAACCCCCTTAAAGGGGGTTTCCCCCTTTTTTGAATACCTTTTGTTTTTTCATGATATCCGGGGAAAAGGTTACTGTTGTATAATTTTTTAAGGTTTAAAATAAAAAAATTACAGTCACAAAATTTTTTACACAATCTGCAAAGGGGAAAAAATAAAAAAAAAAAAAAAGATTAATTAATTTTGCACTTTTTAAAAAAAACCATTTTTTTTTTTAGGTCCATGGAAGGGGAAAAAAAAAATAAGCAATCTAAAAAAAAAGGTTTTTTATTTCAAATTCCCAAATTTTTTACAGGATCTACCTAAAAAGCAGTGGGGAATCATTTTAATTTCCCTCTAGTTTGAACAAAAAAGAATTGTGCAAAAAAACCTTTCAAATACAAAAAAAAGATATCACAAAAAATCAGTATAAACCTAGGGGGGCATGTGTATGTGTGTCCATTTTTGAAGTTTTTTGGCATTTTGGCCCCTTAATTTATTTTTCCTTTTTTAAAAAATTTTTTGACATTTGTCATCGGGTTTCGCTTTTTTCACACAAAAAAAATTTTAAAATAGTCATGAAAACTTTAACAGGAAGTTTTATTTAAAAAAAAAACCCTTTAAAAAAATTTCAGTAAAATGCACAAAAAAATGGGGGCCATCATGAAAACATTTTGGGGAAAATTTCCCAGGACAAAAAAAAAAAAGTGGTACAGGCCCTAAAACAGATATCAGGGCCCCCCACAAGAAATACAGGCCCCCAAAAGGGGATTTCAGGCCCTTAAGAAGATAACAGGGGCCCAAAAAGACGGAATCATCCCCCAAAAAAAACAATTTTACGGATAAAGAGGAAACATGGCCCTAAAGCGAAAATTTAGGCCCCCCAAAGACGGATACCCTTTTTGGGCCCTTTGACAAATCAGGGGCCCCAAAGCAAAATCACCCCCCCACAAACGGATATCATGGCCCTAAAGACCATATAGGCCCCAAGATGGAACGGTTCAGGGGCCCCAAAGACCCCATATCTGGCCCTACAAAAGGGGGAAAAGGCCCCCCAAAGACGGGGTATCAGGCCCTCAAACGGATATCAGGGGCCCAAAGAAAAAAACAGGGGCCCCACAAACGGATTTCAGCCCCCACAAACAGATATAGGCCCAAAAGGGATTTTAAGATGGTATCATGGCCCTACAAGAGGGTATCAGGCCCCCCAAAGAGGGGAAACGGCCCATCCATTGCCAAAATCAAAAATGATTTTTAATAATGCTATGAATATAGTGAAAGTAGGGGGGAATTGCTTCAAAAAAAGGGAAATTTTAAAATTTTTTAATATTTTTGGGGGCCAAAACTCCTGACCTCCGGGGGTATTTTTTTTCCCTAGCAAAACTGACTTTAGAGTTTTTGGCCCCTTAAAAGTTTTTTTAAAATGACTACTTTAGAAATAACTTTTAATTTAATGTGGATGGGAGAAAGTGATTGGACCCATAAACAAGTTGACTGCACCCAAAATAAAAAATTTGGGGTAAAAAGCCCCGTTTTAATTTTAATTGGTCAATTCATCAAAAAAAACGTCATGTAAAAACTTTTGACAATTTAGGGTGGAAAAAAAACAGTGGGTAAAAAAGGCACTCTTTTTAAGGGAGCAAACCTCATAATTTTAAAAATAGGGTATTTAAAATTTTAAATTTTTCAGATGTCGGGGACCTTTCACCAAACAGACCACTCCGGGGAATTTTTAAAATGCTGAATTTTTATAAATAAAAATCATATTTACATTTTTATCAATCATTAATGTTTTTTCCTAGGATGGGAAATAAAACGATTTTTTTTAATGTTATTTTTAAAAAACTATTCTAGCCGATTTGTTTAATTTACCAAATCAATTTTTCCCTTTTGTTTTTGGGAACCGGCCTTAAAAAAAAAAAATGGGTTTTAAAAAATTAAGGGGGACACTAGTAACAGCGATTTTTTTTGAAATCGGGGCCTTCGGATGCCCCCCCAGGGGGAAAAGTTGAATCGCAGAGAAAAACAGCCGGACATTCTCAAAACCCCCGCATAAGGGGAATTGTTTCGGCCATAATAATAGACGATGTTACATAATTTTATAATTAAAATTTGAATGCCCCTTGTAAATAATCAAATTTTAGGAAATTCTAGGCAGGCCTTTTAAAACCCAGCCAAAAAAAAATATTCCCCTTTTTCGGTCTCAAGTAAAAAAAAAAGGGGGGGGGGTTGGTTTTGGGGTTTTTTTTTTTTTTTTTTTTTTTTTTTCATAAAATTAAAAGGTTTAAAAGGAAAATATTTTTTTTTTTTTAAAAGGCAGATAAAAAAAAAAAAAGGAAAAAAAAACCTTAGGGTCGTTGTTACAAAAGGGGGCGGTGGGGAAAACCAAAAAGGGGAATTTTTTTTTTTTGGCCCCAAGGCTATTCTTTGCATTTTTTTTGATTCATTAATATCCAGCTTTGGAAAAAAAAAAAAACTAAAGGGAAGTTTTAATTTTGGGGAAATTTATTAACTGACGGTTTTTGGGGAAAAACTAAATTTTAATTAAATCTAATTTTTTTTTAAACCTATAATATTTTTTTAGCAAAATTTTTTTACAAATAAAAAAAAAAATTTTGAACTTGCTTTAATATATAAAAAATTTTTGGAAATTTTTTTCTTATTTACAATAATTATTTTTTGAATTATGATAATTAGTTGATTAAAATACTAAAAAGGGGAAAACCTTTAAAAAAAATTTTTTCCCCAAATTTTAACCATTTATACAGTCTTAATAAATGAGGGGTTAATCTGGACTTAAGAGAGCCATTAATGGGTCGATTTCCCTGAACAAAAAAAAATGTCCAAACTAAGGGAAAATTAACATTTTTTAAAAGGGGTTTTTAATTTTAAAACAGAAAATTTAAATTTAAAATTTTTTGTTGAAGGATTTGGGGAAAAAAAACAACAGGAAATTTTCCCCTGTTCAAAAAATTTTTAACAAAAATACCATGAATGCTTTTTAATTTTTAAAAAAAAGATGGTGTTAAAATGTTTTATAAACCCATGACTTCCCATTTCGGAGCAGATGCCTAACCCTTTGGAACTGGGGGGCCTTCGCTCTTACCAAGGTCTTGACCTCCATTTTTTTGTATATTATACTTAAAACCCCCTTGGGGGAAAGTGCAAAAGGGGGTAGGAAAAAAACTGACATCCCCCCCCCCGGGGGCACATGGGGCATTGTTGGGCCCCAATTGGATTAACACTTTCCCCATGGGGAAACCAAAAAAAAACCTATGCGAACAAATAAAAAAAGGGGGGGGGGGGGGGGGGGGGGGGGGGGGGGGGGGGGGGGGGGGAAATCAGGCAGCGGGGCCCTAAAAAAAAAAAAATCCAGTATAGAAAGGAAAAAATTGGTCCAATGGAAAAAAAAAACCTTTTGGTTTTTAAAGGTTCCTCAAGGGATACTTAATTTTATCATTAAGGTTTTTGGGAAAGCAAAAAAAATTTAAAAAAAAATAAAAAAAAAAAAGTGGGGGAACACAATTGCATTTTGAAGAATAAACCCAAAAAATTTTTTAAAAGGGGAATTTTTTAAGGGGAAAAACTTGTATCAAAGTTCATTTTCAAAAATATAAAAAAAACTATTTTAAACAAAAAATATATACTCCATAGTGGAAAATTTGGGGAACAAAACCCCTTTTTTATCAACAACACATATAAAATTCCCCAAGCTTTATCACCTTTTAAATCAAATATATAGCTTTTTATCTTTGCCCCTTTGCTTAAACAGCTGTTTTGATACGTATAACCAATTTTTTTCTTTTTTTTAAAAAGTTCATATAATTAAGGGTAATTCACGTCATTTCACGTTAAATTTTTTATTGCAAAGTTATTGAACTCGAACAGCTTTTTTAAATGTGTTTGATGAATTTTAATTTGATCAAAAAAGATTACCAATGATGTTGAAAATGTTTGGGGAAAAAAACATTTTAAAAAGTTTTTGTTTAATTTTAAAAAATTTTCCCCTTGGGTTTATTGAGTATTCGCCTTATTATGTTTTTTTTTTTTGTTATTAAATCGCGATTACGCAGTATAGGTTATATGATTAAAAAAAATTGCTGAAATTTTCATTTAAAAAAAAATTTTCCTTAAAATTTTCTGAATTTTTTAATTTAAAAAATTTATGAACTCGTTAATAAATTTTTTTTATGAAAAACAAATCCGTCAGATCCTAAACATCGCAGAGAAAAACCGGGGCCAGGAAAAAAAAGTACCTATAATTTTTAAACCCCTTTACCTATGAATATTCATGTCCAAATTTTTTTTTTTGGGGGTGTTTAATTAAGGGAACTTAAAAAAAATTAAAAAAATTTTTTTTCTTTCGGGGAAGCAATGTAAATTTAAGATCTATCTATATGAGCAAAAGAGGATCTTGATCAAATCCTTTTAAATATTTTACCAAATTCTTAAAGGAGACAAAAAAACTAAGCACGAATTTCCAAATTTTTTTTTACCAATTAAACCCCTTAAAAAATATAAAAATTTAAATCAAATATAAAACCTTTTAATTACTTTCAACTCAAATTATAAATTCGTGATTAAAACTAAGCAGAGAAAACTTTCAAACAAATTTCTAATTTTTTTTGATTTCCTAACAAAAAAATACTTTTTAAACCAAAATTTTTTAAATTTCATGATTTTAACCAACAAAGAAATACTTTCAACTCCAAATTTTAATACTTCAGTGGGGTTTAATCTAACAAAAATACTTTTTAAAAAAATTTCTAAATCTTAAGTGATTTTAAACCAACAAAAAATCTTTTAAAATCAAATTTATAATATTTTTCAGTGATAATCGGGCAAAAAATCTTTCAACACAAAATTTCTAAATCTTCAGTATTAATACTAACCCAAGAAAACTTTAACCAAATTCTAACTTCAGTGTTAATCTAAGCAAAGAAAAACTTTCAACACAAATTTACTAATATTTTCGTTAAAAAATAACAAAAAAACTTTCAACAAAATTTACAATGTCTTAATTTTAAATAACAAAGAAAACTTTCAACTCAAATTTCTAATGCCCCTTTAATTTTAAACTAAGCAAAGAAATCTTTAAAACCCAAATTTTAATATCTTCATAAATTTTCAAGCAAAGAAAAAAATTTTAACACAAATTTCTAATTCTTTTTTTAAAATTCTAAGTAAGAAATATTTTCAACTAAAAATTTCAAAAAAACTTCAGTGATTAAATAAGCAAGAAAAACTTTCAAAAAAATTTTACCAATGCTTAAGTGATTAATACTAAGCAAAAAAAAACTTTAAAATAAATTTTTAATATTTCATGTTAAACTAAGCAAAAAAAATTTTTTTAACTAAAATTTTAAAATAATATCGAAGTGAAAAAATTTTTTTTAAAAAAACTTTCTAAACCCCAAATTACTTAAATATTCATGAAAATTAAAAATAAAAATATTTCGAAATAAATTTTCGGGGAAATCTTAATTAAAATTCTAAACAAAAAAAATTTAAACCCAAAACAATTTTTTAAAGGTAAAACTATTCCACAATATACTTGAAACTCATATTCCCCATATTGCATCTTAAACCCAACATAAAAAATAAAGGGAAAAACCTTTCCCCAAATTTTGGAAAATAAAATAAAGTAAATTTTAAAATTTTATAAACGGGAAACTTTTAATTAAACAAATCACATTTTAAAATCTCATTTATTATTACATTGAATCACAAAATAACAAAAAACTCAATAAGAAAAATTTAATAAATTTTAAAAAAATATCTTTAAAACTGATTTATATTTTAACCCACAAACGGGGACACTTTTTATGCCTTTGCGAACAATAAATTTTACAGCCCAAAATCGCCTGCCATCCCCGCAGTTGATTATGGCCAATGTTGCTTTTCAGTCAAAAAATTTTCCCCCAAAAACCCCCCTATAAAAAGCTAAAGGTACAGACAAAATGAAAAAAGGGTAAATTTGTCTAATTAAAGAAATTAAAAATTTTTTGAGAAAAGGGTTTTATATTATAAATATTTCTTGAAAAACTGTAAGGATCTCATTTTAATTTTAAAAAAAGGTCTTCATAATTCGATAACATCCAATGTTATACATTTTTAATTAGGGCTGTAAAATTCCCTTAACCTTTTGTGAAAATTAAAAGGGAGGGAAGTGAAAAATCAGAACATTTCTTGAAAAATTTTTTATTTTTTTTACCTCAAATTTTTAAAAGGTTGGTTTGGGAAAATGTTTTTAGGAATTAATACCCCTTAAAGTAATTTTAAAAAAATAAAATTTTTAAATTTTTAAATCTTAAAAATTAAAATTTTTAAAACACAATAAAGTGAAAAAATTTAAATGTGCATAATGTTCATGCATAAAAAGGGGGGACTTTTTGATTTTCCCCCAAAACTTCCCGTAATTATGAAAAAAACCTCCCCGTTTAACCCAAATTTTTAATACACGAGAGTTAAGAAATTTTAAAATTTTTTTTAATTTTAAAAACCGATTTTTTTTTCCATTTTAATCAGCAAACAATACATAAAAAACTGAATTTTTTAAAAACCCAAAAAGAGCAGAACAAGACTTTTAATTTAATACATAAAAATACCAACTCCTTTCCGTTTTTTTCCTTTTTAAACCCCCTTGGGGGAAAACTCTTTTATGAATTTTCATCGAATTGCGCAAAACAGGGGGTAACTCCGCCCCATATGTTTTTTGGAGGTTGTTAAATAGGTTTTATTTAAAAAAAGATTCCGTGCATTTTTTTTCGGAGGTTTTACGTTTTTTTCTGGTTAAACCATTTGAATTTTCATTTCGGGGCGTTTTTGGGGGCAAGTTAAATTTTTGCCTACAGGGGCCGTTTTCGCCCCAACCGAGTACAAAGCGTGGGATTTTTAATATAACCCCCTAACCCTTTTATACGAAGGGCCCCTTAAATAAAAGCATGGAAAAACTGTAAAAATTCATAAATACAGACCTTTTAAAAAAGTTTGTCACTTAAAAAATTTAAAATGGTAACTTTTTTATGAACAACTTTTCGATTTAAACGATTATGCCCACACAAAAAAAAACCAAATCATTTTGGGTGGGGATTTTAAAACGTTAAAACTTTTCAGAAAAGGGTTAACATAACAATCCATACCGCACAGTGGTTTCTAACACTTTTAAATGAAACACAGGGGTTGGGGTTTTTTTCTTTTTTTCAAGTCCAAAATAAATTTTTTCCCCCAATTTAGCGACTAATTTATATTTTTTTTTACTTTTCAAAAATGGAGGCAAAAAAAATCAATGTGACATGTAAATCAAAGGGGAAAAAATAAAAGAGAGGTTTGAATTAAAGGAAAAATAACTAAAATTGGTTAAAAAAAGAAAATCCAAAAAAGGGTTTTACAATCACAGATGGTTGCATCGGGGGACCATTTTATAATTCTAAATATAGTTTCAATACTGTCTGTGATGGTAATGCCTGTGATTGGGAAACCAACCATTTTTTTTACAATCACAGATGGTTGCATCGGGGGACCATGCGCCTGCAGATATTGGTATTGATAGAGGTAATACACACATATAATTAAAAACCAAATTCTTTTAAGTCTAAGATCATCTGTAAACAAGCTGCTTTAACTAGAACTGCCATTGTCAAGGCACAAATACCCCCTGCATGCCGCTTTGTCACAGATATTTTAAAATGAAGCGAATGAGGATAACAGTTCTTGGGCACCGCACTTCCCTTCAATGAGGCCTATCCACATTATAATGAAGTTTAGCTTGAAACCTTTTATCCTATTTGAGTTATGGTCCTGAAAAAATTCAGTATAAAAATTTACAAAGGGCAATAACTCAAAAATTATGTACATGAGAGTTAAAGTTCTTGGTCACTGCATTGCCCCCCAATGAAACCTATCCACAAATGAAGTTTCATCTGATACCTTTCTATACTTTTGAGTTACAGCCCAGACAAAAAATTAAGTATGAAAATTTACAAGGGGCAATAATAAAATTAGCAAAGAGATTATGTTCTTGTCACTGCACTCTCCCTCAAAGAGATCTATCCACATATGAAGTTTCATCATGATACCTTTTATACTTTGAGCTATGGCCAGGACAAAAAATAAGTATGAAAAATTGCAAGGGGCAATAACTCCAAAATTACGCAATAGAGAGTTATAGTTCTTAGTTACTGCACTACCCCTCAATGAGATCTATCCATATATGAAGTTTCATCTTGATACCTTTTATACTTTTGAGCTATGGCCAGGACAAAAAATAAGTATGAAAATTTACAAAGGGCAATAACTCCAAAATTATGCAATAGAGAGTTATTTTTCTTTGTCACTGCACTACCCCTCAATGAGATCTATCCACATATGGAGTTTCATCTTGATACCTTTCATACTTTTTGAGTAATGGTCTGCACATTCCATGAGTTGAATAAATGTTTAAACTAAAACTTACGCGACAGAGAGTTATGGTTCTTGGTCAGTGCACTCCCCCTCAATGAGATCTATCCACATATGAAATTTCATCTTGATACTTTTTATACTTTTTTAGTAATGGTCCGTACAATAAAACCAAACAGGCAGAGACAGACAGACAGACAAGCTGAATCCAGTATACCCCCCCCCCCTTTACAACTTCGTTATGTGAGGGGTATAAAAAGAATGATCCCTTTAAGATTAGGTCACAAAGGGCTGGTCATAATAATGTAGTTAACAAAAAAGTTACATGGAAAAATATTGAATATGGCCACTGATGTTGAACCTTAACCTCATGAATATTCATATACATAATCATGACTTGATTAATATTAATTGACTGAAATTTAAATGGTATATGATTAAAATGATTAAACAGCCACCGATAAAAGCCGTCTGATCTGGGCTGCTTGCTGGTATGTCAAAATGAGTCTATATCTAGGATTCAGCGCAAAACGGAAGTAACTTATATGTATTAAAAAACAAGTTACGACTGTTTTGCGCTGAGCCCTTGATATGAAATATAGGGTGAATATTGCATTTTTGTAAAACCATTTCTTTCTGCTTTCAGAATACAAAACGTTATGTTAGCGTTTTTGTTTTTTGCTTGCTAAGGTTTAAAGTTCCTCCATCAATAGGTCAATCATTTGGAGACTAAATTTGTCTATATCAGAAAGTTTATTTGAACTGCTACATGGCAGTATCACTCTGCAGACATGTGGCATGATACCACAGGTATCTTGGCTAGGGATTGAACCCATGACACTCTATACCATATCTACCCACTAATCAAGCTTGATCTGATATGGGGTACGTTAACTTCACAATCTCAAAACTTGGTCATTTCTGCTAACCTCCCATGAGAGCCTCTCTCTCAAACAGAGAATCAAGACATGCAGGAAACAGGAAGTACCAGTATCTAACCAAAGTATTAAATTTCCTCCAGAACCCTGAAAATTGAATACTCAATAAGAATGAATTTGGAGAACTTATCAAGGTTAGTCAAGATCAAATGATTTATGCCAAATGCAAGTCCGATCAAATTTCATATCCTGGATCATACATCATGTTTGCTTTGAAAAAAATGTTAAACTTTTTCCTTTTTCCTCTTACTGACTCAAAATGGTGCATTTGCATATAATCAAGACTCTCTCGTATTGTAGCTCAGATTCTATAATTATCCAATTCTTCATAGACCATTTACAGTTTGGTAAATTAATATTCAATATCCTAATTTGTACATGAATATTCATGAGGTAAGAAGATAATTCCTTTCTCACCATAGACACCAAAGACTGTTATCTAAGTCTTAGCAGGGCATAACAGATCACACATTGAAATCTTATAATCCTTGACTCAAAGGTTACTAGGTACTTGCAAATAGAAAACAGTACGAGACCTATTCAGCCTTCAGCTAACTGTCTTCTGGTGCCTTGTCCTCGGACAAGCTCGCACAAGACTATCAATGAAGTTGATTTATCCTTACCATGCTAAATTTCTTACTTGGACTTGTCCTTTCTTCATTTTGGACTGCACCATTACTTGTTTATAGGGTTGCTTGCTAAATATATATTGGCTGACAGTGCAGATCATGATCAGACTGCATGGCTGTGCAGGCTGATCTTGGTTTGTACTGGCCACAAATGGCCAGTCACAAGTGCCCATAGCATTGCACCAACGACCTTGTGCTCCTGTTAAATCAGAGTTAAGGACAGGACGTGACAGGATTTGACAGGACATGATTAGCATGGTTCTGAATAACCCCCACTTCTTAAAAGTATTGGGTATAATTAAGTTTTGATTTAAAGATTAATTTCCTTAAAATTCAAAAGATTTATTGGGAACTCATGAATATTCATATACAATTTTATGACTTGACTAGTCTTGACTATTTGAGTTTACTGTCGCTTCGACAGTATTTCAGTCATATAGCGTCATCCAGCAAATTACAGGTGGAGGAGAATGCACGGAGGCATCCGGGTAGAACCACCGACCTACCTCAAACTATTTGTGATGCTAATTGACTGAACTTTATATGGTTGTGATTACAAATATAGCCTTTTCCTGTGCAATGTGCCTTGATAGCGTAATGGTAACATGCTTCACTTCTCACCAATGCGTCTCCGGTTAGATTCCTGGTTATGCACGTGAGAGGGTACAGTGGTCGCCTGTCCAGACACATGGGTTTTCTCAAATTCTCCCCCACAGTAATAACTACATATACCACAATCAGAGACATAGAGAGTGGTTCATACAAGTTGTTAGAACTTGTTTCATAAATGATGTAAAAGTTTCAAATTTAACTTAATCTTTAAGACAGTATTTGTTTGAAAATGAAGTATTTGGGTATTTTAATTAGAAAAACAAGAATGATAAAATTTGCACTTACAGCAGCTCGTTCACAGATGATTAATAGAAATAGAAAAAAGTTTTTTCCACTCTCCCTGGTTAATGTTGATGAAGTCCTTGTTTCCTGACAAATAAACATGGCAAGTGTATGTCACAATGCATAGGAACACACTAATTTCGTAAAAGCCAACTATGTGGAAATCTCTTAAATATAGAATATGGTATACCTGAAAGAGGTGCTTGGGGTACATTCAACATTCTGCAACATGACATCTCTACAAGTTCCAGGTAGCAAATTATTTAAGTTCAAACAGTGAAGTGAGCACATGCGCAAAAAATGAATATGATCAGCCAGGTTACAGCACAAGAAAATTGATTTCATTTACTAAACATAGGTTATATAATTCTAAATAAGGGCTCAAAAATGTTTCTTATGCTAGTGCGCGCAATGGAGAAACCAACCATTTATAGAATATTGCATTGGGTAACCAGGACTGTGTCTGTAAATGGGTATTGATAAATGTAATACACAATCATAGAAAGTAAAACATCAAATTCTTAGTCAATAACAATCAGTGAATGCGAGGCTTTAAGTATTCAAAATTACTTAAAAACTAAGGACTGTTGATGGGAAGGATGTACACATGTCCACATTAAGTAATTCAGCAGGAAGTGAGGATCATTCTATCTACTTTTTGTCGGTTGAGGGAAACAACTAATTTTGGAAGATATACATGTACATGTATACATCTCTGGTTTAGTAAGTTACTAAAAATAGACAAAATCAATACTGAAAAATCAATAATTTTTAACGACATTAAATTTTGTTGACTATGTACAAGAGAAAATTTCGTAGGTACATTTATTCACAGATTCATGTTCTAGTAAATATGCGGTCTATTTGAATGAACAATTTTCAGGAGGAGCAATATTCATGGATAAACCCTACAGAAATTCAGTGAAAATAAGCATCCACTAAAATTAATGATTTACATATAATATTTAAAGACACACATGTCTCGACCAATAAAATCTAGTCTCCACTTTACCGCTTCAACTTAATTTATAAAATTCATGAAAAAAAAATTAAAAAATCAACTGATCCTTTGTTAAGTAAGACCTTGTGTACAAGCAAGTTGGCACTGATTTTTTTTTTTACCTTTGACCTCAAAGTGTCAAAGTATGACCATTACCTTTTTGTTAGTCATCCTAACATCTTGCATGACACCAACCATTGATCCTTTGATAAGATAGAGCTCAGGCACAATTTGGAATCACGAGACAGATGGAAGGGCCAACATACTGACTCCTTAATAGCCCCACCCCACCCCCTCCCATTCTCAAATAGTATAATTGTGAATTTTTAATACATTAAATATTAATCTGACGCAACTTTTTCAGGGAAGGTTTCATAAAAATATCAGAAGCAGCTAGCTAGTACTGCCTGATGTTTAACAATTTGTCTTTTTATTATCATGCATAATTTAAAATGTTACAGAACAACTCCAAAGTATTTTAAACCCTTTACCTCATGAATATTCATGTACAAATTTATGACTTGATAAATATTTATTTCCTGAACTTTAAATGTAAATAATTATGTGAAACAATGAATTTTGTTTGCAGTGCAGGCTTTGTAGAATCTCAGGAGCTACAATAATGTACAAGCCGCCTGATCTGGGTCTGTTTAGTTTGCCAATGAGTTAAAATGCATCTGTATGACATAAACACGGTGCAAAACCATATCGGCGGGCTCTCTGCGGAAATCGCTATATCGGCAGGTTCTCTGCGTTCGCACCGGTCATTCTCTGCCATAAACACTAGAAAACGCTGGACGGAAGGGAAAGAAACAGACCAATGGTCACTTTTCAAAGTTGAGTTGCTCAATATAAAGTATTGCACGGAATATTAGAGTATCTTAGCTATGTTTATGCGTGTAAACCTTTCAATTAACAGCGACTACGACCTGAAACTCGGCCGAACAGTTTAGTGATGTACCAACATGGAACACAACCTCGGCACTTTCTAAAGGCTTCAGCAGGTTATTGCTTTGATTATGTCCATAATATACCATAGAATGTATTATTTTAAGTATATCCTCCAAGAAGATACCGATAAATTGGATGATTTTAATGTAAATTTCTTGAAAACCCCCTACTTTCGGTTTTGTCGTTGCACGGGAGGTCTCTCTGCACATCACTTTTTGAAGCACAGGCAGACTCTCTGCATTTACCACAGGCATGCCTTCTGCAAGCTATGGTTTATCTTATTGTTTATGGGAAATGAATAATTTCATGGGTCCTTACCCTTACTTTGTGTTTTTAATTTCGTACTTTGCATGTAATTTCTTTTTGTAGTCAGATACAAATCTTTTTCCACCTGTAATTAGCTGGACGTCGCTATATGACTGAAATACTGTCGAAGCGACGGTAAACTCAAATAGTCAAGTCAGGCAAATTTGTTAAAGTATATGTGTTACTTACTTGTTTAATATTTTGTTGATAAGAATATAAAAGATAAAAATCCTCTAGGGTACTGTTTATGACAATAATTCTCATAATCTTAAATTGAATCACCATACTTGCATGTTCCTTCAAAAAAAAGAGAGAGAGAGAGAGAGAGAGAGAGCGAGAGAAAAGAAAAAAAAATATGAAAAAGATATTGTATTAATGAGTCTATTAATTTTAACTTTGTGCTAACTTAATCAGTTTACACATTAACATGCTTAACAAAGCGAAAGTAAATACATAAATGAATAAATGCGTCCATGGATTTAAAGTAACACATGATTATTAACAACTATTATTACTTTGTCAAAAACAAGGCCACTAGAGACGTGACCAACATACAATATAATGATTATAATATAATAGGCATTTTATATAATCATTTTATTATTCTTAATCATCGCATTGAAGAAAGTAAATTGATATTATAAGCGTATTTCGAAAAATTGTTATTGTCGCGTAGAACAGATGCGTCACTGTTAATTCATTAAATTTACAAACACACACGGATATATTTGTGTAATTTCAAAGTCTTAGAGTATTTATGCAGAAATGTTATATTTTTGTTTATATGTTTAACGGATTTCGGATTTTACAAGGCCTTTGTCACATTTTTTTCTTCTTTTTTTTTAAGAAAATAAATACTAATTTATCTGTTTTAAATATTGACTTTAATATCACTTTCAGTTGCCGTAGCAACGCGACAGGCTTTGTTTTAGTGTTTTTTTTGTTTGTTTTTTTTTTTGTTTTTGTTTTTTTTTCAGTATGAATGAAAAATATAAATGCGAGAAGAAATACCTCATATCTCAAAGCCATTTGCAGCCAAAGAGTTTTAATACTAATCGAATGTGTAATTGTTGACATATTTCGCCACAAACTGACAACCTATCCTACTTCTTACATAAGAGAGAATGAACGGTGTGTATTGGAACAGATGAAGGCAGTTTTGTGTGTGTGTGTGTGTGTGTGTGTGTGTTTTATTGTTCAAAATATTCGGAGAATATAGGCGGCATCCCCCACCCCACCCCCACCTTCTATTTTCTTTCATCCCCCCCCCCCCCCCCCAAAAAAAAAAATATGGGAGTTTACCTACCACTGTGTGCATGGACTCACTGCTGCATTTTTTTAAATGTTATATTCTTAATAAAACTGTTCAAACATGTTGTATCACTGGTCTTATTATATTTTATGCAATAAAACATCATTAAATAAGAGTAAAATAGAATAAAAGACTAACATAATTCATAGCAGGCCAATCGCTGGCAAAATGCAGAGAGCCTGTTTGTGGTAAAACCAGAGAGCCTGCCTGTGCTTCAAAAAGTGATGTGCAGAGAGACCTCCCGTGCAACGACAAAACCGAAAGTAGGGGGTTTTCAAGAAATTTACATTAAAATCGGCCAATTTTTCGGTATCTTCTTGAAGAATATACTTAAAAGAATACATTCGATGGTCATATTATAGACATAATCAAAGCAATAACCTGCTGAAGCCTTTAGAAAATGCCGAGGTTGTGTTCCATGTTGGTACATCACTTAACTGTTTGGCCGAGTTTCAGGTTGTAGTCGCTGATAATTGAAAGGTTTACAGCATAAACATAGCTAAGATACTCTAATATTCCGTGCAATATATAATATTAAGCAACTCACCTTTGAAAAGTGACTTTTGGTCTGTTTCTTTCCCTTCCGTCCAGCGTTTTCTAGTGTTTATGGCAGAGAATGACCGGTGCAAACGCAGAGAGCCTACCGATATAGCGATTTCCGCAGAGAGCCTGCCGATATGGTTATGCACCGTGTGATTGGCCAATTACAAGTGTCGTTTAGGACTAGGTGGTAAACTACTATAACTTCTCGGCTATCTCCGACTAGGGCAAAACTGTATTAACGAAAACAAAGGTGGGCCAAAAAAAATATGACCGATGGTTAAAATTAAGGAGAGGCACAAACGTTATTTAGAAAGAAAATTATTTGACAAGTTTTTGCAAATAAATTTTGAAAGAACCGTCAATATAGAATAAGACCTACTACTCACGGTTGTTATTGTTTGTATTATTTCTTTCTTTTATTAACCTATTATTATTTGTGTGTGTGTGGTGGGGGGGGGGGGGGGGGGGGGGGGGGGGCGATACACGGAATTGGAATTCAACCACAAAGAGAGAAAGTTAAAGAGATAGAAGATTGTCGCCAAAATACAAACGAATGACAATAGCAATTAATATGACATTTAAAGTCGATATTAATTAGGTTTAATGTTGTATTGTTGTTGTATTGGGGTTTACCGTCGCTGCGATGGTATTTCAATCATATAGCGACGTCCAGCTAATTACAGGTGGAGGAAGACCCCGAGTACACAGAGGTACCCGGGTAGAACCACCGACCTACCGCAAGCCAGCTGAAAGGCTTCCTCACGTGAAAAATCCGAAGTCCCTACCGGGATTCGAACCCATAGCGGTGAGGGTAGGTTTAATCAGTTTGATTAATTTTACAAAACCTAAAATAAAATGTATTTGTTGAACTTAAGATACAAAAATAAATAATAAAAAAAGTGATCGTTCACTTGCTTTCAGGTCATGGACCTACATATAGGACTAGGCACTTCCTCAAAGGTATCAGGGATAATTCATATCTTATCACCATGCTCTTTCCTATGAAATAGATAAATAATAATTCCAGATATATGTTGCTGTAATATATTCTCAGAGAGCTGGGAGAAACATGATAACTTCAATGTCATTAGAATAAAATCATCATCATCATCGTTACCATAGTGATCACTTTCTTCATCATGACCATCCAACAGGTTATAATACATGTTCTCTCTATCTCTCTCCATAGACGTATTCACCATGCATATGTCTGTGCTCTCTCTATCTCCAGGCTTGGATCCAGCGGGAGGCCGAGGGGGCCTTGCCCCCCCCCCCCGCATCCCTGGTCATACATTTTTTAGACTATAAAATCCCTTGATTACATCATAGTAGTGTTGTCTAGAGGAAATCCCCATCGTGGGCCCCCATACTGAACCACCCACATAACCACCTGACCAGCCAGACTCCTATTGTCTTATGGCCCCCTGCTGTTAATGTGTAGGTAATCCGAATCGGCAGTCGTCCATGACTGTGTGATAAGCATGTGTTTAGGGTACTGCGGACACGTTCACTGATTGAGAGAAATTTACATGTCGTCTGCCGAGCGATCTAACAATTGGGAAAAACAGGCAATTACCAAAAGTTTGTATCAGTTACAACTATAATCTATATAAAAGGATTTTTATCTTATTTTTTTGCTGTAGCAAACTGCAGAGTAGATGCATACCTATCGCTAGCCATGCAAATTAAACTTAATCAGAAATGGGTTGTGTTTCTTTACTATTTTTACATAACTTTTTAAGTATTATTTTTATGAAACTAACTCTTCTAAATATTTTCCTGAATGGAATAAATACAAACAGTGGGCCGACACATTATCATGTTCACTTTCTAATATTTACGAATAGAATAATCTACATGTATGTGTTTTCATGGTCTCTTAGTATAGAGACCCTGGTGTATTTTAAATTTATATAAAAAAAAAAACATGAATATGAAATGAAAGAATTTGAAAATTTCAATCTGTCATATTTTGGGACAATCCATATTTTGGGACAATGTATATGTAGATTATGCATGATCACTAACTCAAATCAAATCCAGGTAATCAGTCATTGAGCAATGTTACTGATAAGTACTGATAGGAAATACTAATGCACAGAAAACATAATTTATGTGCGAAATAAAACGGATATTAAAGATTTTATATTATATCAACATTTTTTATTACTGAATATTGTTTGTTTTGTCACTGATTTAACATTTAGAAAAAAAAATGTACCAAAAATCGACACGGAGAAGGGGCCCGACCCTAAAACGTGCGCCTGATTTTTTTTATCTTGGAAGTCTGTGTGTGAAGGCTGCTTCCAGATCGACATTTAGACAGTCAAGATTACCAAGTTCGAACCTAATACAGCATATACCCAGTATTCTCTTCAACATATTTGACAAAATATGTTTAAAGTGATTTTTTCCTCAGATTTAAACAAAACTGTCTTTTACAATGTTGAGTTTAAAACTGATGACTATTCAAAGCATCAAAGCATTCACTAATTGATAGTGTACACAAGTCAAGTCACCTTTTTTTTGAGGGGGAGGGGGGGGGGGGGGGGGATCCAAAAAGCACTTATTAATTTTTTTATGTCCGTCTGCCCCCCCCCCCCCCCCTTTACTACCGTCATTTTTTTAATACAACTGTAGTCAAATACTTTTGCACAGTAGTTACTCAAAAACATGGCTTTGCGAAGGTAAAATATAAGATTATATCGCTCAAGGCTCAGTCCCACTTGACATTTTTTGCCTAGAGGATGTACTCCCGATGGAAATTGATGAGCCTCGGGAGGCGTCGGGAACAGGTTCCCCTGTGTCCCGCGGAAGCTTCGAAATCGTTACGAGCTATGTGGAGTCATCGGGAGGCCTCGGGAGAACTTCATTGCTTGCATTGAAATTTTCTCCGTATGTACTCGAAGAAACAGGCCGGGGAAACATACGCATAGCTTCCCGGAAGCTCCTGGGAAGCATTAACGGAGCTTCCGCGATATATTTTTTCCTCCGAGGAACCCCATAGGCTTCGGTGATGTCTCAAAGGTTCGGCGACCTTTCTGTGACACATTCCAGATCTTGTGATAGAATCTCAGAATATTCGCAAAAAAAGGCAAGCGCACTCTAAAATTTGTTGCTTTTTTTGGTCAAGTCAAAAAGGCCATGGGACATTGCTGGGGGCATCCTCATAAACCCCCGAAAGTCTTCCCTTGATTTTGTCCATCACCAAATTCTCATAATCTCAATAATCTTCCCCGAGGCATCTAGGATGGTTCGATACAACGATACATCCCCTAATGTACGGGGATATTCGCCCGCTGATGTTTCAAGTTCGGTGAAGCTCCGGGACACTTTTCCCGATCGTCGGAAAAAATCACGAGCATCGGGAGCCATCCCCGATAATACAAGGCCATTGTACCATAGCCGAAACATCAGTGAACGTCTAAACGGACCAAACCCGAAGCTTCTCATGGGACTGCTCCGTCTTTTGGCTCTGATGCAATCGGGAGAAAAATTGTGTATTTCCACATCACCGATGATTTTTCTCCAGTGGGACCTAGGCATTACATCTATGGTCTTCAAGTTTAAAAATAAAATAAAATAAATAAATAAATACAAAAATAAAAATAAAAAACCTTCACTTTTATTCCCAGATACCCTTCAGAATGCATCTCCGTCACACTAAAAACCCATTTTTTTCTTTTCCGGGGAAGCATGCCCCAGGACCCCCCCCCCCCCCCAGCACCCACATCACATTCAGATTTTGCCCCCCACCCCCCCGGGGGAAACTTCTGGATCCGGGCCTGATCTCTCTCTCTCTCTCTCTCTCTCTCTCTCTCTCTTTTCTCCTCTCTCTCTCTCTCTCTCATATATATATATAAGATGTTTTAGAGGTTTACATCACGATGAAGCACCCAAGTAAGCGGTCTCCCCACAGATATTTCCTCCGTGATTAATTTACTCGTTTGTATGAAACGTCCATTAAACAACAATGTAGTGCAGAAAATAGCGCATTGGTTGGTGAAAAAGAAGGAAAGAAAGGAGAAGGAAAGAAAGGAGAAGGAGAGAGAGAGAAGAAGAAAGGAAGGAAGGAAGAAATTTTACCTCGTGAATATCCATATACCAATTTATAACTTGATCTAACCGTGTTTACTCTTGAAAACGGTGATTCGTGAATTTCTAATGATGTCTGGGATGTATTATAGTAAGTCACTTTTTGCTTTCTTCGGGTATATACCATAGACCCGGCTACATTTGAGGAGGTTATTTTTGGGAACAGCGAAATCGATTATTTGAATTATGTTAGGAAACGGGATTTGATCAACATTTTACTTGGGGTAAGGCACCCTTTGCTTGTAAATATTCTGAAGGGAAATTATGGAAACTTTTTCATTCTTGTTCTTCGGTATATTAATTTAGTGTGGCATTCATATTTTGTGGAACACACACACACACACACACAATCTTTAATTTAACACAGGTATGTGGGAAATAAATACACTTAGCAAAATTACTAAGTTACCACCTTTAGCATTATTATTTATCTACGGTAGAGAGTCATTTATATTTAAACTAGAGAAAAGGATTAACCATATTTGGATCAAGAAATCGTAATTTTATTTCAAATATATTGTCAGCAAAATTAAAAATTCATTCTTAACACTGATACTGTCGAAAACCCAAATAACAAATCCTTGTAGCGTGTATTGCAATATGACAACATTATATAGGCCGGAATAAGTACTATAAGTAGATACCAATTCATTTTGCAAGTCGAGGATTCGCGCCAGTTCGGTCACAATATTGTACGTGTAAAATCTATATCCGACATTTTCTATTGCTTTATAAGAATCAAAACATGCTTTAAAAGGAATATTGCGGGGTTGCGGGAGTGTATATCTCATAATCATCAGCCTAAAACCATCGACTCCTTTTTTTTCTTTTTTTTTTTTTGATACCTATAAAGATACCTAAAAGGAAATATTTCTTTTGGACACATATCAATGATGCTATTTATTTAGTTCTCGGTTTGGTGATGTTTATTTAAACTTATTTATTTAATGTCGACTGAGAAACAATTTCTTTCAACTTCTACTGATCCCTCTCAACGGTTCCTGGGTTGGACCTGTACTTTGCGCCTGGGAAGTTTATGGGGAATCCTTGTCCCAAACGGGGTTCGAACTCACCTTCAGATCCGTAATCAGGTATGATACCACTGGAACACTATCCGCCTTTTACTCTATACCAATTTTTCTCTCTCTCTTTCTCTCTCTCTCTCTCTCTCTCTCTCTCTGACAGAATGGTCGAGAGAGTCTAACATAGGTAGTTATACTTCCCTTGAACAATAAACAACAGACAGAGGACATTCAACGGTCAGCAATAAAAGATCACAATATATTGCATAAGGAAAAGTTTTATTTTTAATAATATTAAATAATCAATTGTGTTATTAATGATATATACAAATAACACACAAATGAGAAAATCTGTCCTCGATTATGCATGTTAGAATCTTTTCAAATGATAATTTTGCATAAACACAAACAGAAACATTCAGCCAACCTCCATGTAACTTGGTATTGAGGCTTCAGTAAAGTTAACGAAAATGTATATTTAACTTATCAAATTTCAATAATAATAATAATAATATGAATTTTCAGATATATATATATATTTATCTTACATAAACTTTAGAACAATAAACAAGCAGTAAAATAGATTCAACGAAACACTACGCAAACACAATAACTGCATTAACAGATTATATCAAAGTATGGCGGTTCTGGACCAAAAGTGCAACGTAAATTTATGTTTTTATTATCCGATCCAGACTTTTCTTATTTGAGATATTACAGTCGTTACAAGGAACAACGCAACAAAAAATTAGTATGAGAAGATAAAGTAATAATAAATTATATCTAGTTGGAACAAAATCTACACATTTGTATTAGCTATAATGATTGCAATGCAGTTTGATTAGAAAAGTGTGGTTAACAAGAACAAAGTGTTGATTAAATGTTACGGCAACGAACGATTAAGTAAAAGAAGGGTGGGTATTACTCCATGATCTGGCTGGGAGAAATAAAATGTTCGAAAAATTGGGAAGTTCGAAATTCGAGTGATTCAAGATGTTCATGACACGGGGACTGGGAAAAGTCCACGAAATAAGCATGGTGCACGGAGAATCTCTATCTTGCTGTTTGTCATATTACATTCATGGAAAGGTGAGAGTGAAATTTTCTTTCTACGTTCATTAAACAGTTTAAACCGTTAAGATATGGAGGGATGCGAATCTAAGATAAATAGAATGAGTGCTCACATATAATATCGAGGTGCAAAAAGTTTAGATATATATATATTTAGTAATGGTTTTGTATGAAAACAAAGTAAGATGAACTGGGTTCCATATAATAGTCTAGGTAAGTATATAATAAGATTTCATTTGTTGTTTGTATGCAAGGTATAAGATACTTTTTGGTAGAGTTGTTCTAAGCGAGTATTAATGTAACAATATAAAATCATATTGATAAATAAGGTACCAGTTTATTGTTGTTATCTTAACACATGTAAGGCTATTGAACCATTTTGATTAAGACATCGATCATATATAACTGAACTAGTATTGATCAAGTAAATTAAAATAAAACTGACTAAATACAACAAGTATTGCTCATTACATGGAGAAAAAAAAACTAGAGTTCATATATAAAATTTACACAAAAATATTTTATGCATTTTACGTATGTAAGATGATGTGCAATCAATATTTAGATAAACTGCCCTTTTGTAAGGGAAATAAACAAAGCTTACTCTAATCAATAACAATATTTTTTTCTATGTAAATCGCAAATTTGTTTTACAGATTTACCTGTCTTTGATATACACTGTACTGAAAAAAAACAACTATTTTGTTGTGTACGAACTGAATTTACCAGGGTCGATTGCCACAAAATATTTTATTCGGCGGTAGCTTTAGGTTTTTGCTTTTCAACCATATTTTTTCACCGAATTTCGACCAATCAAATATGTTAAGACATTTACTTCAAAGCGCACCTTCTTAAAGGAAGTGTTCTCATTGGCTAATGGTCTAGGCTGGTTCATTTACTTTTCACAAATATAACTGGACATGACCTTAAGTAATAGACTGCTATGTACCGGAACTAAACACGATCTTACTGTACAGCTAGTGACTAAGCATGCCGCCTTATATATTTTACTATAAAGATATGTCTTGTTCATTACTGTCTCAAGATGTGTAATTGAATACAACTAACTGCATGAAAAATATTATGTTTAATGCAAAATAATGATATACCTTTGAAAGTTATACTAGCACAATTGCTGTTCTTATACTACATTAGTTTTGAGAATGCATTCATATGGCAAACCGTATGTTTCATTGTGATAACTTAAAAATATCAAATATACCTTAAATGAATTTTAAAATATTACATGAAAATACGAGATATGTCTCAATTTTTGTAATTTTAAAAGTAATACGGTTTTTTTTATCGATTTTGGAAACTAGCATGACAAACACGGACAGTTTTCAAATGAAATGTTCAATTTCTAACTCTTTCAAGAAACGACCGAGATTTCCATTGTATTTTTTGGCTTCCGACTGTCATTCACAAGTTGTCTTATTTTTCTCTTCTAATGATTCCGTTGATTTTCAGCGGGATAAGTTTTGTTTCATTGAACAAAAACAATGGTGTTCTTTTATTATAAAACTCATTCAAAACTAAGATTTTTTTTTTTACAGTTATAGACAAAACTCTAATTTCTCATGGGATTTTATCAACAACATAACATATAATTATATAATCGGAATGAACTAGTTTCCAAAATACACATGACCATGAACACATGAACAAACGGATGGTAACTATGATGCATAGTGTTATTCAAAATAAAAAAAAAAAATTTAATATTTCTGACGTATTGACGTAATGAATGGCCTGACCAATAGTTTTACATCTACCAAATTTGAAAAATATAGCAACATATTGATTGAGTGATTTATGGTGTTGTACCTGTTAAACAGTTGATAAAAAAAGGAAACTGATTTGTCTTGTTGAAAGTGTTAATCTACTACAAATAATTAATTTTGTCAAATTGCATATCAAAGAATGTCAAGGTTTTATGTAAGACATAGAAATAATTATAAAAATGATATATATAACGAAATTCCATGAAAATCTATATCTTATAAAGAGCAGAAAAGCAGATTTAATAAAAATTCGGTTAAAACGGATAAAAGTGTCAAGTTTAGCCTCAGATATTACAATCATTATATTATTTATTCTCAATTCACACTACGTGGAAATAATTAAGCTTTGATAATATTTTCAGTATTTGAAAATGTAGTAAATGCAATTGCTCTATTGAATAAATGTGCATAGCTGAATAGATCTATTACTAACAAAAATGTGGCAAATTTATGTTTTAGCTGTGAATCTGCGTTAGTTTGTAATGAAACAAAATATCTCACTTTCCTATCCGCTTTCAGGTCACGTCAGCGCTGCCTCTATTTGCTAATCAGCGCAAAATTACTTATCACGCACATGTCTTGTACTTTCAGATACTTTACATAGAATATTTGCATTTCGACAAATCTAATAAACGGGCAATTTGTAATAAATATTTAACAATTGCCTATGCATTATCATATTTATAATATTTGTAACAAGTAAACAATGAGTATAACAGACAAATCACACAAAGAGTTCATGTTGCAAACAACTATCCGAGATTTCGTCAGTCCTTATCATAAATATTTATATTTATAATTTTATTTATGGTAATAAAGTTGTAGCTTATAATTAACGTCAAATAGGAGTGGCATTTGCTTTGTGCTGTACTTTTCGTTTTTCCCGATATCTATTTTCTCTTAAAAAAAAACACTTTGCAACATTTATAAATTTTGCCACCGACCATTTGGAAGAGAAAGCATTTTTATATAAAACAAGCATACACACAAACACAATATGCCTTAACTCGTATGTCATCATTGCTTTAAAGACGCTTTATAAAAGGAGCAGGAATCCAATCTTTTGGTTGACGATGATCGTCCGTTTCCGACTGCCCTGAAAGAATAGCCATTGCCGATTTTGCAATGTTTGAGACTCAGAGGAAAAAAAAACTTGAGCCTGGAACCCACTCTGTAGCTGAATGTTAACACACTCGGTCACGTGATACGTCAGGTTGTCCCGTGGGAGGCGTCATACAACGTCAGAGCCTGGATGATAGTAGGGTCCTTCTTGGAACCGTCCAGGAACTCATCAAATGATAGTTTGTCGTCGTGATTCTGGAATTAAATTTAGGAAACATATTCGTTCTTAAATTTTTGATGATACTTTCTTAAGTCATGGAAATACTCGTTTTATATTTTCATTTTAATGTCAAGACTGACTCTTAAAAGATAAAGGTAGATAACTCGTACTAAGGAGTTCACTATTTCGGTGCTTGGGTTATGTCAAGATTTCAAAACCGAATTACATACCAAGAGAGGAAGAACAATACACTTCAGTATGACAGTTTGGCAATACTCTGCATACCCACAAAGGTATAAACCGTCTCTCTCTCTCTCTCTCTCTCTCTCTCTCTCTCTGTGAGTACCATACCTTATCCATTACATCAAATATTTTGTTCACTCTTTTGTCGGGAGTATTTTCTTCCTCTGGTAATTTCACCATGTTACCCTGGGGAGAAACAAACATACATTGGTATCATACCACAAAACATTCTGTGTATTACATGCATAGCAGTTGATACAGAGTATCATGCAGCAGTCTCGCCGCTTGTTTGCATTTTTGGACGTCGTACTCCTGCATAATTACGCAAAATAGTGCACTCTTTGACAAATCGCATTGTCAATAATTCATTTCTACACGACTATTATTGTTTGGTATTGTAAATTTTAGTTATGTCTTAACACATCCAATTTGTTATTGATGTGAGGCTTTTATCAGTAATAAGTTCATCAGTATCTATCATTTACGACAACAGCAATGTTCAGAGCATTAATACGTATGACGTAACTTCACATGCGAACCATCGTCGGACAACTCACGTTCGCTTTATACGCTTTGCTTCTTAATCGACCGTGTATATTTGGTTAGCAAAACTTCGTACTCATGAATTATTGGTTAGGCATTTCATTGGATCCGTGACAGAAACAGCACGGCGACAGCAGGGATCATTTTGACCAATTAAACGGCGCGGGATTTTGAAAATAAGTTGTGGTTAATCTTGAGGGAACAATGAGTCAGCTTTTGCTTTTGTTAATTTCGACAAAGAATATTCAAAATACTATGCTTTATTTCATTGGTCAGCAAGTAGCTGATTAAGATGCATGCGAACAATCTGAACGATTACAAAACGCCGTAAATACATCAATACTGCTTTGATGTTTAAATAAATTATTATAATTTATTTATATATACTGATATTTATATTAATTCAATAAAATAGTATTTATAGAGAAAGGTGAAATATTCGAAAACAAAATCGTAGTTGGGATGCTGAAACTAGACTTTAATTTTCGTCAATTTGTTTTTAATGAAAAGAAATGTGATTATGAGAATAAATTTATACTGCGTTTTGCCCATTAAAATTAACACCCTTTTTTCTTTACAATGCAAGTTTAAATAAATAATTACCACTGATGTTAAAGGAACTCAAAGCTTTTCGTAAATTATTTATAATTAATGGTCTTTAGATGTATTTTAGGATGCTTGTATCAAAATATGATATTTCTAAATCTGGAAGTCGCTGATCTGATGTTTATGATAGTTCCCCTTACAATAGTTTCGATATTGATTAATTCAATGTTCTTTAGTTTCCAAAATGTTCTTTTTTAAAATATTCAAACTCTCAAGTAAAAAACATACAATGGTAGAATTTAAGGTAATCCATCCATCATTAAATTATAATCATGGTCCTTCAAGGACTTCAGTGCAGATGCAAGAATCCAATGACTTAATAGACTCTTCGGCTCAAAGTCTATAAAGGCTTTCACTTACTATAAAATTTCCCACGATCACTTGAATGTCCATGGCAACAATTTAAGGACGAGTTGGCCAAGTCGCTGGAAATTACGACTTAGTGTAGTATCATGCCATTTGTCTACTTCGTGATAGCGTAATAAGGCAGATCTACATCTGTCTCATGTTGACAAAGGTCTAAAATAACTAAATTGCTGTTGGTAGGTAATAATCAAATATTAGTGTTACTTACCACCATTTTGTAAATGGAATCTACAATGTCCCTCAGCTCCTCTCGAGTGATGAATCCATCGTTGTCGAGATCATACAACCGGAAGGCCCCTGGAACACAACCGGAAGATCACACCCATTTCCTTTACAAGCATCTTTACTTATCATTGTTTGTATATACGAAAGTCTGTGTGGCTTATGTATTTATTAATTTACGTATGTCTGCCCTGCCGCAGATATACAAATATAGGATGACCGAAACTCTGACAACGGGGACAACGATGCAGTCTATAACGTACAGGCACAAGCAAATAACTTTCTAGCTTTTACTTGATATTAAGAATATTTCAATTTAAGAAGATGTCAGCTGTCATTCTCATATCCCCTGGGTTTTTTTTTCGACAACCGGTGACACGAGACGATCGAGTGGTCAGGGTTGCCCAGCGACCGCTGTTCACGGGATAATGTCCTTCATGTGACATTATTTAATTGGCATTTGACCATTGCAGAAAGATGACCGTTGCTGACAGCAATGTTTAGAAATTAAAATTTCATTTTTCTCCTGACCATTGTTATCAGGTGTCAATCCTCCCAAGAGGCCTTAGTACTGGCGTGCGATCAGTATGACAAACAGTACGCGACCGGTTGCTTACATTCAACTATGGAGTTGTTTTGGTACCATATAGCATGCTGTTCATGTGCTCCTGCTGTACATGGAATGGGGTCAACATCGTGATTTATGACACTAAGTAGTTTCATAGCTGATTGTAAGCGTACGGTTGCACTAAACGTACGTCAGGTTGGGATGTATACGTTTTCTGTTACTGGACCCGATGCATGATTGGTTAGAGCGTCCATCACGGAATCGAGAACGTCCCCGGTCGCGATCATACTAAGTCGTAAAAAAATAGTATACTGGCATTGGTATAACTCCCTTGCTTTGCGATAGTTCCAGGATTTGTTGGTCCGGTGTCAGGATAATTTGACTGGGTGTGGTATAATGCCACATGTCTACGGCGTGATACTGCAGTGTGGCAGCACTATATGTCTCAAGTAGACATAGTCTCCAAATGACAGAAATAACGTCGGCGAGACATTAAACCCAATAAACAAAAATAAATGTTTCTGTTTCCCTACATTTTATTCGTCTACATGCTTTGGCTAATTTAAAAACAAATTGAATGAAAAATACACACACTTAATTATTCTGATAGCTTTCTTGACTCTAAACAAACAAAATGTCTGCTTTTATTTATTCGTTCAACACATGGTATACTTACATTTCAGTTTTTCCTCAACGTTCCCGCGTGACGTCACTGACAGGGCTTGGAGAAATTCGTGGAATTCGATATAACCATCCTGGAATAGTTTCATTTGTTTATAAATAAGCACAAACAAACATGTGTAAAAAAAATCAAAGTACTTGAATGAACTGAAAAAGGCGGGGTTCAATCTTGTAATACGAACTACTGATAGTATTTAATATGTATGTAGAAAGTAATAAATAATGAATGAGAAAAGACAGTAATCCAAAGAGATTCTAGTTTATCTTCTACAATAAATCACAGTTTTCAATTAAATCGGTATTTTGTTGTTTACAATTTGGAAACGATTGCAATTTGTCTTCGGCTTTATTAAAAATGTGGCACTAACCAGTAGGAATTACCGTGGGCTGGGGTGAAGAGAAAGTGATGATTGAATTATCATATTCTTAAGGTTATCCATCCACCATTAAAGTATTATTATGGTTCTTAAAATGAAAAAAAAAAGACTTTAGTGCAGACGCAAGCATCCAATGGTTTGGAGTTATAGCCTCGTTTGGCTATTAAGGCTTTTATTTACTATTAAATTCACATTATCACTTGATGGACCATGATCACAATTTAATGATGGATGGATCATCTGCAACTCTAGATATTAGTAGTAAGTCAGCAGATCTCTCTCTCTTTGTTTCATGAAAACCCCGCTGACAGTCTCTCAGTACCTTGATCGCTTTGATTAGTTTCATAATGATCCATTTATTAATCGCATACCTAAGGAGGTCATGACCTCACAATTCCATTAAGATGATACGATACTAAACGCGGTTTGATACAGTGCGTTGAAAATAACTGTGGTAATTATGCAAATCAACGACGCCGCTTCGCAAGACTGGCTACCGCCAGTCTAAAAGGATAAGCAGCCACTGGTTTTAATGCTTAATTTCGGTAGTTTATCAAATGCTTTTATTTTTATTTTAAAGCCCAATCAATAGTTTACTATTCATTGGGAGGGGGGAACTATGCAACTTTGTTAATACATATCTATTCTTATGAATTTCATTTCCCTTTGTAATGTATTTAGGAATATATCTGAACAGGTTAAAATTGTTTCAGCTAGTCGTACCAAAGTCTTTATAGGTACATTATTTCTAGTCAGTCCAGTAAATATGACATAAAAATTATCGAAAATACAACTAAATGAACATATACAATTCAATTTCAAAGTGTTCACAGAAACATTCATATAATATATTAAAAGACTGAACGTTTATTATAAATATTTATTATATAAGTTAGTTTCGTTTCCTTCTATATATTTATTGCTAGATGTAAAGCTTATGCTGATAAATAACATTGTAGCTAACTACTGACTCTTTCTATCTATGATTATTTTGTTCACACACACACATTGTTTGATTTTTTTTAGATCTGACTTTTAAATCCCTCGCCATTTAAAACCATCAAACTGAATACTTTTAGAGCTACAAGAAAATACATTTTTTGTAATCGAATATCCATGCAGTGTATGTTCAAATAATATACATATACATTTTTACTATAGATTTATCATATTAAATTGAATTCAACAAGAAAATGTGTCTCTGAGACATTATTACCCCACCGGAATATGGTCAGAACCAAATATTTGCTTGTAGTTTTAAAAGTTTATATAATAATGTACATTTGTATCAGTTTCATGATGCTATGAAGTCAACTTTATAGACAAAAAAGCTTTAACGCAAAGGTAAACCTGAGGCAAAAGAATTTATTTACCATGTTCATCCAACTGTGGTCAAATAGGTCACAGCCATAAATTTGCATAAATATTAAATAGATCATATCAAGGTTAACCGGAGGTGTGACGGACGAAAGCACGGACGGACGCTCGGACGCGACGCACAGACCGAAAATATATATGCCCCGCAACGGAATTGGAAAAATAGAAGATTTTTTTAAGTTTACTCACCTTATTCTCATCGAACACGTTAAAGACAAAAGTTGCAAATCGGCTGGGGTCACCGAATGGGAAAAATTGTTTGTATATTTTTGTGAAACCCTGAAACAAAACATTTACATATTTCGTTATAAAACGTTCACAAACTTGTCATTGAAATAATACAAAAACAAAATCTGAATGTTTTATTCATAATGTATACAGTGCAATCCCTTGAAAAAGGAAGGGATCGTTGAATTACTTCACCAGAGGATCGGCAATATCCGGTATAATTCGGTGATTTAAATTGACCAATCAGTGACTGAGGAAAAGTTTGAAGTGTATGTTACTTTCTGTTGAGCAATGCTCCAGCTTGTATCTGTAAGTACTCGTTGATTTAAGTAGGTTTACGCCTCCTTTCGAAGCAGAGTGGTCTATATGGGACACGCTTATCACACGATCATAGTACTGCAAATTCATATATTGCTGCTGAGTTTACAGTCGCTGCGACAGTATGTCAGTCAGCTAACTACAGGTTGAGGGGTACCACGGTCCTACCCACGGTACGGCTTCCCTACATGAAAACTCCAAGCGACCAGACCTGGCCGAAAATATAAAAAAAAAATGATACTTAAAGTTTGATTGTCATACTCAGACTCAAACTATGCACAGAAACATAAATTTACATAAATCAACGAGCACTCCCCGAACACCTTATTTACATCCTAGTGTATAATTTCACACATTGAGAGATGGGAAATAAACATTCTTCAGTCACTGAATGGTCAAATTTAATCAGCGAATTATATCGGATTTTGCCGATCCTCTGGTGAAATGATATATTGGAAGGTAAAAAAACAACAACATTTTTTCAGGATTTTCTTTGGCGTTCATTTGTGATTATTTATTTATTTCCAGAAAAAATAACAGTCTGAGAACGCTATACATCGAAAAATTTAATCGATATACCACATTGTTCTTTCAAACAATCTCAGGAATGTATTTGTTTACTTACCATAGCCAGCAAAAATATATCTATCATTCGTCATAATCTCGACAACCCTTAAATTTTAATGAATGTTTATTTTCTCTCCTTATTTTTAACAGTGACTGATATGTAACACTAACTGATTAGCTCGCAGACTGATGGATGGACTCACACCTTAATATATGTATACAAGCATCTTTTGTCAGCTTTTACTTATCTTAGGTCTTTATAAATATATATTTAAGATTGCTATTAGTTGTTCATGCTTTTAAGAGAGTTACTGCAATATAAATTAATATTAAATCCGATAATTTCACAGTGAAAATTTCACTCTATTGACATTAAATAAAAAGAACAAGTGTGTGTGTGTGTGTGTGTGTGTGTGTGTGTGTGCGCGCGTGCGTGCGTGCGGTGTGTGAGTGCGTGCGCGCGCGCACGTGTGTGTGTGTGTGTGTGTGTGTGTGCAAGATGCAATATCTTATTTCATCGCGTCAGCTTCGAAAATTGTATTCTTACAAACTGCCTTTATATCAACCTATGAAACAAGGTCATTGCTTTACCTATGAAATAATTTAAACTTAAAAACATAATAACTTTTATGTTTTTTATATAAAGAATGTCATTGGTTAACCATTTCTTGAAAGTTGTCATAAGTTAGACATTATATAAAAAATGTAATAGGTACAGCAAAATTGCCAAAGGCTGCAGTTCCACAGAAGTTGTCATAAGTTAACCATTATATAAAAGTTGTCTTAAGGACTTTTTAGCGAGTAACCACTGATTTTATTATTATTAATTATTATTATTTTTGTTGTTGTTGTTGTTGAAATTGTCATTTGTTTTAAGTGAATGTTAATAGGAAATCCAAATTTTAATATTCATTTATAAACATGCTAAAAAGTATCTTTGCCAAATATCCAAAAAGTCACATTTTATAGGGTTTATACAAATTGGGTTAAAACATGGTGAGGGAAACAATTCTTAACATTATCAGAAAGCCTTTATACTAGAAAATTGAACTGAAAAAAAAGATGAAATGTCTGTTGAAACTTTTTTCCAAGAATAATAATATATAATTTCATAGCTTTTCGGTAATTTCTATATAGTTTTTAGTCCTGACGCATTGACGATTTTTGCTCGTTTTGTATTTCCCAATGGCTTTTGACAGTACTTTCATCAGTAACCTTTAAAACACATAATAACTTAAAAAATATCATAAAATATATATATTCCAGAAATATTATTTTGACATGTTATTTAAGTATTTGGGAGTGAGTCAGGAGTTAAAAGAAACTGCTATTTCTGTAAACATGGTATAACAATTTAACCGTTATATATATTCAAAGCAATTTTAAATAATATCCGAGGCCACGTGTAAGACACGGCAGCAGGTATGTTCGCCCATAACAAACTATGGAAGGTATTGGTATAGCTTCTCCTAACAGAATTATCAGGAAAACTTGCAGGACGGATCGATCTGGTACCAGCTTTATTCGACTGAATGTGACATCGTGTTTGTTTGCTTGCCTGGGTTTAACATCCCACAGACAGCGGTTCTGTCATCTGGAGGCTTTGTCTACATAAGATAAATATTGTGCTTCCTCAGTGCAATATTAGGTCGAAAACAAGTGGCATGATACCCACCCAGTTACATTGTCTTGACACTGGGCTAACCAGTCCTGGGACTTAATTAACATGGTGATTGCCAAGAACAAAGGACATACCAGTACCATTCTAACGATTTTATTATGTCATAGCCAGGGTTCGAACTCAGGCCTCACGGTTATGGGGCTGACGCTCTAACTAGTTGGCCATCAGGACCGGTGTAACGGTAGAGCTACATTTGTAAACAGTCGATAAAACTCTCACAATCAGTTAAGTTTAAATACTCCACGTATTATAAATGTATTACACTATTAAATACCTAAATTCCTGTTTGTTTTTTCTTTCTTTCTTTTTTTCGTTTTTTTTTTTCAGTCTACTAGTAATGATAAAGCAACGCTACTTTGGAAAACTTTTTTCTCGACATTAAGTCTTTAGAGTAATGTCATAAAATTATTTTCCTACAGCCATCAAAATGTTTCAAAGAACTAATACAAAAGGATGCTGTAAGGATGCGTCCGTTGCCGGATGTCCGGATAACGAAGTGGTTAGTGCACTAGCTTTTTATCAAAACAGCCATTTCGGTCCGACACAATACATGTTCATATACGAAAATGTGATTTTGGTCGCCCGTTTAGGCATGCGTCAGGGACCAGTATCAGCACAGACACAATTTTCACAAGCGATGTCGCTTTTTGTTCAATCGTTTTCCCAACTGATTAGAGTGTAAGGATTTTAATGTGTAAAGAAACTTGATTCTTGTTAAACATACAAACATGTGAATACATTACTATAGCAAGTTTCAGATTTTCGAGTATACATACAACCGAATACCTGTTACATCAGCGAGATTTGCAAAGGAATTCTTGCCATTATAGTTTAGTTTAAACTTATTTAATTTACGCCGATCAGGAAACAAGTTATTACATACTTTAACTTTTCCCTCTCGATGGTTTCTGGGTTGGACAAGTACTTTGCTCCTAGGAAAATCATGAAAAATTCTTCCCTCCAATGGGGCTTGGACCAACAACTATCGGATCCGCAGTCAGGTTACTACAGAATCACGTCGCCCTAAATTTTTGAACTTTAGTTTTAAACTAAATCAATCACGAAGGAAGATAACGAAATGTCAAATAAACGAAAACAACGCGGATAACCTGATAGAAATGTTGCAATAATGTTGTAGTAAAGACTCGGACATTTTTTATGATGACGTGATATTTACAATCTGGTTGTTCTCTTGAAATTTTGCAAATGTCACTCGTACTAAATTGTTATTTTCATTGCATTTTTGTACATTCATAAAGCATAAGAAACCCGTGTATAAAGACAAAATGCCATATCCGGTTCGCTATGAATATTGGAACTGACAGAATATTGGTCAAGCTGGTTTTATCTTAAATAATGATGCCATTTCCGTAATGTTTTTTGACAAACTGTATGTTTTTTTTTATTTTATGGAACACACCTAAATGATTCTGACTTCATTAGGAATTCCCCCAATCATTATATTAGCTTTGCATGTCTTATTGTGTGTTTGTAAGAGATTTGAATCTATCTGAAAGTATTTAAGCCTTTGTGAGAATACCCCAATTACACCAGGCCCTCGGTCTCATTACGTTCGTACTTAATTCACAGAGTGTGGTGGAAACGCATAAAAAGCCTACGTATTTTTACAATATGTTTTTTTGTTTTTTTTTTCGAGTTGACCATGGACCATGAAGACACGCCATCGACATAAACAACTAGCCTTATCTCATCCACTTCAATTTATAGAACAAATTTATAATGAATTGTCGAGAAAACACATCTTGATATTGTTATACATATAAATTACAACCTTATTTCTTGAAAAAGATTTTTGCCGCCAGTTGGGACACGTGGGTTTTCCCCCGAGTACTTCTGTTTCGTCATACAACAGGGATCATGCGTGCGCCAACATTAATGGAAACGTGAATATATCTCCATAAACACTAAATCTGCCTGTCCAATCGTTGTTTAAATATATAGTTTTAATTAGAAAACAATTTAATTCACTCTTTACCAATGTATTGGCAAAATATTCCTTTGTCAGGGACAGAACATGAATTTTAAAGCTACTACATTTTAACAATAACACTATGGCGGCTGGGCAAACGGCTTGAAATTAATATTTTTTTCATTGATAAAGGCAGGTTTTGCCGAGATATCCCCAAGACATAAGTCTTTTCCTTGATTAATCTTATCCTGAAATCTTATTTTTATAGACGTATGTATACTATCTGCTTATTTATTTACGATTTCTGTGTAATTATTTATCGGCAATTTACACGTAATTATTAATTATTAACTATGTAATTATTTACGTATAATTACTATGTCAGTTTTTTATGTGCAATTACTATGTAATATTCAATGAACAATTATTACATAATTTGGTATGTTCAATTATTTCCTACGTAATCATATATAAAATAAGACCATATTTGTCAGCTCTACATAAGAAGCTTCTGGCAAGTTTAATCTAAAAAAAAAATATGCATATATATATATTAGAAAATATGTAATTTATTGTAAGCACGTACCTCTAGAGTCAATTTTCCATCCGGGCAGTCTTTCATAAATCCTTTGTACCTAAAAGTACAGGTCATAGATTAATAAATATCCCTGATTGTGATGTGAACAATGCATTCATTTAACCATTATAATGAAGTTCCTAAGAAATGATGTGGATACGTAAGGACTCGAATAATGGTAATATGTACTTCCTTTATTCGTCTTTCTGGCAAAGGTAATATACTTATCCTTTTGATTGGCAATGCATTTTCATACAAAAACATATCCATACATATGTACTAAATTACTAATACATTACATGCATACAAATGAATGTTATAACGGTCTTGACATATTACGATAGGACACTAACGCCTCACTAGTACGGTTTGAACCTCGACTGATATGAAATATGTTCCCAGAGTAAGGTATAATTTTCCGGTTGAAGGTAGACTTTGAAGCTAATCGTTATTTAGACCCCAAACCCACATCATATACTAAACCTTACCAAAACCCTGATCAAACTCCAAAATATGTAAACCGAGGTACGTTGTACCTCTTGAGGTAAGGAATAACCCTCACACATACAATCACGTACGTAAAGCACGGACATAAACATATTTACATATACAGTCAAACCTGTCTACAGAGGTCAGTCAAGGGAAAAAAGATAATATATCCGCTTAACAGAGGTGACCGCTAACTGAAGGTTGAACATATAACATAATGCTAATTTGACGATATTAATACTGACCGCTGAATGCGGGAGGGCCGCTTAATAGAGATGACCGTTTAATACAGGTTCAACGATATGCATGCAGGCACGTGCGTTGGTTTACATACCACCATCACACATACATACAGACATACATGCAGACATATACATACATACCACTGTTGAATTTCTTCCTCTGTAACTGAAATATATATATAAAAAAAGTGTTACACATACTACAAAGTACCGAACTAAATGCTTAAGATTTAATGTGAGAAATACAGGTTTCCGTGGCTATTGTAAATTAGCTACCCTGTCTACGGGCTTTCAAATAAACATATGAGGGATTTATTTTTACGTGATTTTGCCAGCCAATTCAACCTTATGTGTTAGAATCCTCTCCTCTCTAGAAATTTCAGGATGGACCGTGTGGAGTCAGTGGGATGGAAGGTAATTTGTTTAAAATGCTCCGCACCGTCTGGTGGCGTTACAAATACGTTTCATTTGTCTTGTTAGTGATTCTTAGCAGAGAACGCTGAGAAATAAAATATTTATTGTTTTGTTAGATTTACACAACGTTCCTTTACCTACATTTTAATGAAGGTAAGTTTCTAGTCCAAATTCTAGTAAAGGTATCAACTCCATATTATTATTATTATTATTATTTTCATGTGGAAAAAGTATCTTTATTTTCAGATTATTAACATTTTCTGACATTTTTTTTCCTTTTCATCCTTTCTTTGTTGTTTGTTTATTCAATTTGTTGTTGTTTGTTGCTGTTTTGTTGTGTTTTTGCTGTATTTCGGCCTAGAGTAGAACCCCGAGTGTATGGCTTAAAATCACCGCATACCCTCTCATGAAAAAAGTCCGAACCGGAATTCGAACCCTCGGCGGGAAAGTTGTTAAGTCGGCGACTTGACTCGTTCAACCACGGACGCCCAACACAACTGTGTATCGGTAAATAAGATTATTTTATATCATTTAAAAATGCAGTAGTAAAAAAATACGAATAAAACGAAGAGGAACAGCAATAATTTATAACGTAAAGAATTACTCAGAACTTGACTGACAACTTTGTATTCGATCCACGTATTGCATTAGACGTTGTTTTCCAAAGTTGTTTTCAAGAAAATGCAATTGGTGTGCATTGTTTTGCCAGAAGAGAATTTTCAACTGTCACAGTAAGAAATGACTGGAGGTTTTTATATGTCTGTAACCGACTTCTTGTTAAATTGTTTGCTTGTTCGTTTAGGCTTACGGCAACAACGATTGCATTTTATCACATGGGAACTTTGCCTAGATCAGACAGATAAGATTCTGCCTCACTGTAATAACATGCCCCGTATAGAGGTGGCATGATACCATACACCGGTTACAATATCTTGACACTGGGCAAATTTATCCTTGAATTAGCCATACATGCTGAGCGCCATGCTAGGAAGATACGAGTATACCAGTGTCATTTATAACGTTTTTTGGAATGTAGTGACCGGATATCGAACCCTTTACCTCCCAGTTGTTGGGTTGACGCTCTAACCCCACAGGCGGAACATCATTCCGTTGAGATGTTTATATAAGTTTAAACTTATTCATATTACGTTAATTGGAAAACAAATTTTATAGCAGATGCTAATCTCTCTCGATGGTTCATGGGTTGGAACAGTACTTTGCACCAATATCCAAGCCCCCAAATGGGTTCAAATAAAAAACCTTCGGATCTGCAGTCTGAAACGTCACCACTAGACCACGGCACTCGCCAACATCTGCTGTGAAATTACAATACTGTGCGGTTTTTGTGTGTTTTTTTGTTGTTGTTGGTTTGTTTGTTGGGTTTTTTTTTTGTGTTTTTTTTTTTTTTTGGGGGGGGGGGGGGGGGGTAAACGTCCTTACGACAGTATTTCAGCCATTTGGAGAATATTTCTACTTGAGACAGATATAGTGCTACCACACTACAGTATCACGCCGTAGACATAAGACATGATACCACAACCAGTCACACCAGGCTAACCAGTCCTGGAAATACCCTTATATGCTGAGCGCCAAGCAAGGGAGCTATATCAGCGCTATTTTTACGACTTTGGTATGCCAGGGATCGAACCCACGACCTCACGCTCCCGAGGTGTACGTTCTAACCATTAGGCCAACGGAGACGGTGAAATTGCGATAATTCAATACGAAGCTCGAATAAACGCGAGACTATTAAATCAACAAAAAATCGTAATTGTAATATTCAGTTTCCTGGAAAATTATTGAGATTAGGCAGTCGAGGCATCGCTGAGATCGCTCCTTTTCTTTAATTTATTTATTTTATTATTATTATTATTTCATTTTTTATTTTTGTTATTTCATTTTATTTTTATCTATTTATTTATTTTTTTTATTTTGCAATTTTCTGTATTAAGTCTGTTTGCTCTCCCCACTCTCTCTCTCCCTCTTTCTCGGTAATTTCATTTTTCTGTAATACGATCCTATATCAGATTTTTTTTCCTCTTCTCAATCTTTTTTTCCCTTTTCTTTAATTTCTTGAGCATAATTTGTAATCGTTTTCTTCAAAAAAACGCGACATTTTCGTACTTCGTAGACTAACACATGACATTTCTATTGCAGAATATAGATTGAAATATCAAAGTTACGCAGCGGAATGGTAGCTCTGACGAACTAACTGACAAATGTCTACAGTTACTCTGGGAATTCACCTGTTTTATTCCAATTACTGTGCGAGAATAACCTACAAAAAGAGGGGGAGAAAAGTACTAGTAGCAATGATTTATCATTCAGGGCTTAAGATGTGTATTTGGCAAGATGTGTGCACTTTTAATTGGGATAAAAGTGTAAATATGTGTACTGGATTTATTCAATATGACTAACCGTAACAGAGAGATCAACGACAAAAGAGATACAAACAAATAAATAGTAAAAAGAAACGAGAGAAAAAAACAACAACTAGAGAATGGAAGAAAAAACAAAAGTACAGAGAAACAAACAAACTTAAGAGTATAGAGAAACGAGAGAAATAAACTCCATAGAGAATAGAAATAGGACTGAATTTTAATAGCAACTACTTACATACGTAAACGGTTAATAAAATACTGATACAAATAACCAACTACTACTGCCATTGATGCTGCTTCTGCCAATATCACAACTTTTTTTCATTTTCACTACTGCTACTTCGTCTACTGCTACTTCGTCTACTACATTTTAACTTCTACTGCTACTTTTTCTACTGCTACTTCGTCTATTGCTACTTCGTCTACTACATTTAAACTTCTTCTAGTGCTACTTCGTCTACTGCTACATCGTCTACTACATTTAAACTTCTTCTACTGCTACTTCTTCTACTGCTACTTCTTCTACTGCTACTTCTTCTACTGCTACTTCTTCTACTGCTACTTCTTCTACTGCTACTTCGTCTACTACATTTAACCTTCTTCTGCTGCTACTTCTTCTACTGTTACTTCTTCTACTGCTACTTCTTCTACTACAACTTCTACTGCTACTTCTTCTACTGCTACTTCGTCTACTACATTTAAACTTCTTCTACTGCTAGTTCTTCTACTGCTACTTCGTCTACTACATTTAAGCTTATTTTACTGCTAGTTCTTCTACTTCTAGTTCTTCTACTGCTACTTCGTCTACTACATTTAAACTTCTTCTACTGCTACTTCTTCTACTGCTACTTCTTCTACTGCTACTTCGTCTACTACATTTAACCTTCTTCTACTGCTACTTCGTCTACTACTCTTTTACTGCTATTTCGTCTACTGCTACTTCGTCTACTGCATTTAAACTTCTTCTACTGCTACTTCTTCTACTGCAGTTCTTCTACTAGTCTTCTCTACCTACTTCTTCTACTGCTACTTCTTCTACTGCTACTTCTTCTACTGCTACTTCGTCTACTACATTTTAAACTTCTTCTACTGCTACTTCTTCTACTGCTTCTTCGTCTACTGCTACTTCTCCTACTGCTACTTCTTCTACCGCTACTTCTTCTACTGCTACTTCGTCTACTACATTTAAACTTCTTCTACTGCTACTTCTTCTAAAGCTACTTCTTCTACTGCTACTTCTTCTACTGCTACTTCGTCTACTGCTACTTATTCTACCGCTACTTCGTCTACTACATTTAAATTTCTTCTACTGCTACTTCTTCTACCGCTACTTCTTCTACTGCTTCTTCTACTTCTTCTACTGCTACTTCGTCTACTGCTACTTCTTCTACCGCTTCTTCGTCTACTACATTTAAATTTCTTCTACTGCTACTTCTTCTACCGCTACTTCTTCTACTGCTTCTTCTTCTTCTGCTACTTCGTCTACTACATTTAAACTTCTCCTACTGCTTTTTCTTCTACTACATTTAAACTTCTTCTACTGCTACTTCGTCTACTACATTTAAACTTCTTCTACCGCTACTTCGTCTACTACATTTAAACTTCTTCTACCGCTACTTCGTCTACTACATTTAAACTTCTTCTACCGCTACTTCGTCTACTACATTTAAACTTCTTCTACTACATTTAAACTTCTTCTACTGCTACTTCGTCTACTACATTTAAACTTCTTCTACTGTTACTATTACTACTATTAATGCTACTTCTTTTGGTTTTTGGTTGCTGCTGCTGATGATAATGGTGGTGTTGATGATTTTCCTTTCGTAGCCATCATTTCAGTAACAATAAATGTTCTTGCAAAACTTTTTTCTATTCTTTCACGTGACCTGAACATCTTTTCAATCTTTACTTGAAAGAGGGGATCATTACACCATTGAAGTTTAAGCTCAGTCATTTTAACATCGACACTCTAGAAATATTGAACTTTTATCAACATGCACCTCATTTTAAAGTTTTATTGAATTTTATTTATAATTTATGATAGTTAAATACCATGTAGGGAGACCATTCTTGATTTATTATGCACATCGGTGAATTCTTTAACATGCAACACTTGTCTTTAGGGGACGTTTATTGGGTTATATCACATGATCGATCATGCTCCGATTGATAAAACTGATAGCAGTGTAAAATTGTAGAAAATGTTCTTCCATGAGACTACTGGGACGAGAAAGTAGTTCCTTTACTTGAGTAATTTAAAAAAAAGACATAAATAAAACACACAGGGTTGAAATTCCAATAGTTAAAAAAGAACATTAAGGATTTTTTTGTATAAAATGTTGGGCAGATATGCGTTATAACGTTTTGTCTTCGTAGGTTTTTTTTTTTTTTTTTTTTTTTTTTTTTTTTTTTTTTTACGTGTTTGATAATGTCAGTATTGCTGTCCCCTAAGATGTTAGATTTAAGTGTGAGTCTTTCTCATGTGTGACTCTTTCTCATGCGATGATGTTTGCTTAAATATTCAAAAACTAAATAAGCTACGCATAAAGTACAGAGATACATGATATGTGATTCATTTTTTTAACAAGTTCCAGTAGAGAGGTATTTCAAAATATATTAATCAAATGCGTTCTATAGAGCTCAAGTTTTAAAATTTTCCTCCTGTATGTTGAAAGTCAAACACTACTGGTATTCTTTTAGACCATTTCACTCCGAAATAAGATATAAACCTACATAAATCAACGAACACTCTCCCGAACAAATAATCTTCATGCTGCTGTAAACTTCCACATATTGTTCAATGGGAGTATTTCCCCAGTCACTGATTGGCCAGTTTAAATCAGCGAATAATACCGAGTATTGCCGAATCCCTGGTAAAATGATCTATTGGCGATTTGAATATGCCGAAATTTAATCGAAGTTGCTCGTGCTAAAGCAAACACATAATATAACGGTTAGTAAATATACAAAGTAAAGTATTTATATCATAATTATATTATTAGTATTATTTTAACGTCAATTATCATACTCATCTTTTCTCCACAAGATATTAAGGTAATCTATCCATCATTAAATTGTGACCATGGTGTTCATGGTCCATCAAGTGATTGTGGGAATTTTATAGTTAAATGCAAGCCTTTATAGATTTAGAGCATTTAAGTCGCTTGTTGGTATATTGTTCAAAAACATAAATCCCCCTATATATTCATGTTATGTAGATCAATGTCAGTCACCTACAGGTTCCTGTTGCCATTTGGAACACCTCGTCCATTTCTACGAAATATCCGAGCGCCGATGAAAAATTCATAAAATTTAAAAATATATTTACAGTTTGTCACAGATTTTACCGTTCAGAGTCAGTGTCGCTGGATACATTTACATTTATAGCTAACCAAATATGACGTAATCAGTCGTCACCGCAACATGCTCCGCCTATAATGCTCTTCGCTCACATAGGCTCCATACAGACACTTATTTTCTCAATATCAAGACCCGACAGTTCATTGTATGCAATATACATTGTATTTATATATATAAATATTTTAATTTTTCAAATTACAATGAAATAAAAATGTATTTCATTGGACGATTGAGCAGGACAAACTGTAACATAACATCGGGATAATGTGGTATCATGACACATGTCTACGGCGTGATGCATTATATCTGTCTCAAGTAGACATGCATAGTTTCTAAGTTACTTAAATACTGTCGGTGGTACGTTGGTCCCAACTATCAAACAAACATAATTTACATACATGCCCTCCTTGTAGGTTTATTTGTGATAGTTTTAATTCCATCTAATGATTGCGGTATATGTATGAGAATTCATTTTGTCGACGAATAAAAAAAAATCGTTGATCTTCATGTCGAGGGTTGCCGTGGCTGATCGTCGAGTTTGCACATTACTAGTTACTCCAAGTAAAAGCATAATCTTATTCAATCTTTCACTAACAAAAAAAGAAGAAAGCTGAAGTGAAATAACTCCTGTTCCTACACTGTCTAAGGAACTGCTACAATCGTACGACGAATACTTTAAAATCAGCACAAGAGTGACGTCGGACGAAACCAAATGGGAAACATCAACGCGATTTCATCTTCATTACGACTTCAGACAGTGTTCAATTAGGTTCACATAAGTTGTATAATTGCGCCAGGAAGTTGCGTATAGAAATTGCCACATTTCATCGTGCTTTCTTTATGAACCAGTCTGCTGTGTATATTTGGTTTCCTGTTGGGTACCTAACTGATGCATTATCAATGGCGGGCAGAACTGTATTTATTTAAGCCGTATTTATTACTATATGGCCGTAAATTTGTAGTAAGTATTACTGATAGAATACAAGTATCTATCTCTATCTATCTATCTATCCATCCATCCATCCATCCATCCATCCATCCGTCCGTCCGTCTGTCGTCTGTCGTCCGTCCGTCCGTCCGTCCGTCCGTCTGTCTGTCTGTCTGTATACCCTTATATATGTCCATTTATCTATAATTATATAAGAATACATACATCTTTCCTCTTCGTCCGTTTGTCTCTCTATTTTCCTAAATCTGTTAATCAGCAAATCTGTATGCTTGTATTTGAGAGTTAAGGAATGCATGCATTCCAAAGTTGTACAGTCATAAGCTTTGTAACAAAATACGAAATGGACTTTCGAACTACATTTTCACGCAGCTTCTAAAAAAGTTCACACATCCTCTTTCGTTGTATAAATTCGCTGTGTCAAGCTGATGAACATACTAGAGAATAACATATGACAGAAAACTGCAATTTGAAATGTAAGACTATTCATTTATTCTATACAGGTGTATAATCAACGATGTGAGAGTTATTAAAATTTGAAATAGTGTAAATTAATTTTAAATTTGACCCATAAGACACTACTTTGGGTGATTTTATTAGCAAAAATGTATGCGAATGGTGGATGAATTTGCCTAGTAGTCGTGTTTGCTGTGTACAATAAGGCACAAAACGACGATAAATAAGACATTTTCTTCTATCGAGGACGATGGGTTCTTCGTTTTACGTGTATACACGGTAAAGGTTTAACACTTTTTTTCCAGACAGTGTATATGTTACATTTTAGTGCCCTACAGGTACTACCGCTAAAAATGGCAATGGGATTTTTTTTTGTCGCGGCAATGCCAGTTATTTTCAGTTTCAAAGTGGTTCTGCCCTTCTCTAAGGGATACCATAATAACTCTACTGAAGTTATCAAGAATATTCTTTTCTCTTAATCAAATTAGTTTTACACTTAACAATCCTTTGTCTTTTGGAGCGTACGTTACAGCATACTATTTTCTCTCGACACTCACTAGCTGGGCCAGTACTTTACTCATGGGAACTTGTTTTAAGCTTATTCATATTTACGTCGATTGGGAAACAAGTGCTTACAACTTATACTAATTCCTTGGTTGGACGAATATTTTGCGCTTTGGAAGGTCGTAAAAATTATAGCCTGAAACAAGGTTCGAATCCACAACTTTGGGATCCGTAGTCATGTTTGCTACCTCTTGGCATTACACGTGCAGAAGCACAATCTTCTGTTGCATATTTCGAGTTAGCTTTCATACAGAGAAAGCTTATCAATGGACAAGCAATCAGTCAACAACACGATATAAAATAAAATGAAAGTCAATCCATGTTTGCTTTAGCTAATGAAGCACGTTTATTCTAGATTACAACTTTTATGTCAATCTTTTTTTTTTGTTGAAAGAGTTCATATTTTTAAGGTCACTGGTTGGTTTCAGATGCAATTGTGCTTGACATTTTCGCTGGGGTCATAGATATAACGACTTATAGGAAAACAACATAGTTTGGATATGTTTTTCGAATATTTTCTTCACACGTACACTATCAAATGAAAGGCACAAAACACACCACTGACAACAGTAAAACACGCCCGAGAAGAATCGGTCACAAATCCGCTAAAACACGAGATAAATTACTAAAAGAATGAATAAAGATATCCAATCTCACTTTCGAAAGCTGCATGCCGTACCCACTGTTGCAGCAATGATCTCAATTGAAAGGGAACACAGGTTTTTCGTTCAAATCGCCATCTTCTTACTATACTTACTCCACGTTTTGCGTTTTTGGATCCAGTGATTGATTTCTTCACTTTCTCTGTTAACTCCACGAAGGACGCCGCGGTCAAATGGTAACGAACCCAATTGCAGTTTCGAAGGTTGTGGGTGCGTTCGCATCACGCTGGGAGCAAGGATTTTCCATGAACTTCCCAGGTGCATAGTACTGATCCTAATAACCCAGGATCCGTCAAAGGTTTGCATAAATGGTTTGTTTGTTTGTTTGTTTGTTTGTCGACAGTATTTCAGTCATTTGGAGATTAAGTCTACTTGAGACAGACATTTTGCTGCCACACTGCAGTGTCACGTTATAGGTATGTGGCATAATACCACACCCAGTCACATTATCCTGACACCGGGCCAACGGTCCTAGAACTACCCTTATATGCTGTGCGCTAAGTAAGGGAGCTATACCAGTACCATTTTTACGACTTTCGCTTCCGGGACGTTTGCTCTTACCAAATGACCACCGGGACTTAAAGCAAATGTTCTTTAAGTTTTGCGAGCATTGACAAGAAATTGAGACACTTTTAGAATGAGTGATAATTTTTATGCTCCTAACCACTAGATCACCGGGAACGGTGAATAAATAGTAATTACTTAATGAATATGTTTAAATTTTTAACACCATAAAGATACATGAATGGACAGTCTCAAACAAGAAAAGTTTCGAGTGATTTCAGGCTGACCGCGGAAGACGAGCAGCCGATAATTAAAACCCAATCCTACTGTTTGATTTTCACAAACTGACTGGAATTTCACCGGAAGTATCTAAATTGTCTCGAGAGGAACTAATTTGCTACTTGATCATATCTCTATGCTTAGATGGCATTCTTTTTATTTTTATTGACTTTTTTGCGTTTCACAATGGGGAAATAGATTGAATTATTTTTTCAACGATAATTCCCTAAAAAATAATAGGATATATATGGCATTTTTCTTCTATTTCTTTTTTCTTTTCTTTTTTTAGCATTTCTTTTTTTTTTTTATTTTATTATATTCCTTTATCTTTTTACTTATCCATTTTAGAAAAAAATGACATTTTCAAAATCAAACTAAATAGAAAAGGGATGGGATTGCCTTTTGAGAGTAAATTTCCAAAATACAATACCAGTATATAGGAACTATTTTTTTTTATAAACGGTTTTAATCTCAAAGGATTCAAGGCGTTCAATAAAGTTAGCAACCCAGTGGGATTTTATTGGCAAACCGGCATTACATTAAGATAAACGTCTACATGTAAGCATCCTGTTTGTCTGTTTGTTGGGTTTAACGTCTCACCGACAGTATTTCAGTCATTTGGAGACGATGTCTACTTGAGACAGATATAGTGCTGC
>CM037787.1:46670270-46720270 GCA_021229015.1 Solen grandis | reverse complement strand
AATTCGCATGTCGACATGTCTCTATCTCGATATGAATGATATAAGTTTGCATCCTTGCAATTATATTTGTTTAACGACATTCGTTATGTTAGTAGCATAATATGACGTACGATCAGGGTCTCTATTGCCGACCCAGCATCATGCTCATTTCACTGAGCATGATGCAGGGTCAGCAGATTGTTCAATGAGCATCTTGCTCACTCAACGGTCACCATTTTCGATCAACGAGCATCATGCTTGGTCAATGAGCATCATTAGCATTTTTAATTATAAAGCATGATACTGCATCGGGCTTAAACATAGTAAGGACCATTCCGTACGCCGATAGTTATTTCTGTTATGAGAGTATAATTTGCTTTGAGGAACGATGATGTTGAAGGAATCTCTCCTTACTGAATATGTCCTGTTTATTCCCTAGTACTGTCAACATTTCTATATAATATTTTGATGATTGCTATTTATTTGAATAATGATTGTATGGAAGTGAACTTGTTACAATAAATCAGTACAGTGTAAGGGGTCTTTATGTGCTGTGCCGTATGACATTGGTTTTATCGCTGAGTTCTATAAGTGTACAAGAATGCTCACTGCCAGTCAGAGGTCTGAAATAAGTAACATATTTTATACTTTCAATGAACAAGTTAGGAGGATTTTCTGGAGTGAGTCGTTTAGTGTAAACAAAGATATGCGTAAATGAAAATGTCAATACCTTTGATTATATATTTAGATGAAGGCGATAGTCTAAGCATATAATTTACAAGTAGTAAATGTATGTGAATAAAAGCAAACAATTGGATTGGAAGGGGGTGAGATAATGGTCTTTTCAGAGAAACACTTTATCACTCAGATGTATGGCTTGACTCTAGTTACATACTTAGAACGGAAAAAGTGTTTTATACTGAGTGAACAATCACGAAGATAGATTAGATAATATTTTGTATTGATTTCCAATATATTGCTCTAGTAGCTTCATATTAAAAATAATGTAATCCTATGAAACTTTTCAATCTTTAAGAATTGAGATAAAAGACTTGGAGATAGTATGCCTTCTTTTTGATATTTGGATCATTGCATGTCTGTTTGTTTATTCGTCTGTGTGTCTGTCCATCTTTTGCATAATTATTAATATTGCAATACATAATTTATTTAGATTTGCATTTATTCTGTTATTTTACATTCACACATTCAATAGTTGTTATAAACAGTAATAAACCAGAGATTTTATAATTGTTAAGACATCTGCTTTATTGCATGTCTGTCATTCAGTTTGTTTTTAGCACAATAAAAAAGGTACGTAACATAATTTTGCAGTACATACATTGTGCCTGTATGAAACTGTTGTAAGTCATCAATGGAAATTGATATTTTGCAGTAGTTTCATCTTTTCAGTAGATTGGTGTAAATTTCATATTGTTATATTAAATACTAACTATTCACATGATTTCGTTTTTTTTTCTGGATCATTTCAGGAAGAAAACAAAAGAAAGCCCATATGTTCTTGACTTCTAGTCTTATGCTTGTACTTTATAGACTGTCGTTGTAAGTCTTATGTAGCTGCAACCAACTGTAGGAATCAAAATCGACACAGCCGATATAACTATTTCAATCCGCCCTCTGTTCAGTAGCGTATCAACACAAGGCAATTCTGCCTAACAACTATAGTGGAATAACTTCACAGTATGTTAGCGTTTTAAAATGTCAAACAATGCTGAATGTAAATCGTATGGGCAATTGACATGTTATGACACGTGACAGAAGTTCTTTTACTACCCCGCTTTGATAATTTTGTTTTCATGAGTTATCTCCCATGAAAAGTAACTTTCATGAAATTTTAAAAAGAATCATATAATGTATCTTTCTACCGTGAGTTTTTCACGAAAATCAAACTCAGTTTTTCTAATTCACAGAAAAAGTATATTTCCCTGTGACTTTTATGTCATATACAGATTATCTTCCCCATATGAAGTAGGTAAAAATATTTTAAACATATCAGTTTGCATTTCTTAATGATTAATTGTGATAGTTATTCATTGACTTTGACAGTCACTTTGACTGTCCCTCTGTCTTAATCTCCGGCTTAACGATCATTGCGGTGAGCAAGAGCACTTGTTATTTGTTTGCCTCCTCAGTTTGTCAAAACATACAGTATGCATCAAAATTAATATTGTTGAGGACTATGGAATCTAATCAATGCCATCTCTAATGAATTTGTATTGGCAGATCGAATGTGTTTGCCTATTTCATGTTAACGCACAGTGGGCCTTTGAAGTGTTTTACAGATGGATTTTAATTGGCTTACTGGCTATCTAATAATTAGCCGTCAATGGTTGACCTGGTTTACACAAAGGAACACGTGTTTTTTTAAAAACAGTTGATCTAGCCATGAATGGGAAAGACAGGGTTTAAATTTCCGCTTAAAAAAATTGAAAGGTGCATTATCAGCTTTTTGTCTTAATAGTTTATATCATCTGGATTAACTGTAAAGGCGACATGGTAAAACTTCAAATTGTGTGTTCACTGGCAAGCAATCCTAAAGCTGGGAGTTTATTTATTCCTAATGGCAAGAATCTATCAAAACCCTATTACCATTAAATGTGTTGAGCTACCCTTCATTATTGAAAATGAATAAATATTAATAAAAGTTTACAATTTTAATAAAAAGAAACATTTTTTTTTTCTGAAACTATTTTAAATGGACTGATTAAGCCGCACTATGTCTCATGAGAAGGGATCAATATAAACATGTCAGAAAATCTGCTATAGATATACATAATTAAAAAATGGTATAGAATGAAATAAATATTTAAACAAAAAGTGAACTGCAACAACGAAGGTCTGGCGGTGTAGAGATCCCCGAAAAGAATGTCAGTGGTATAATTATGTCGGCGGGATGGCAAACAGAACACAGATGAATTTTGAACTTTTTATATAAAGCATCAACACAAAAAATATAGACATTATTTTTACACAAATAACTGGCTAGGTAAAGAGATGTATAGTAAAAGATTAAGTTTTGGTTCAGCAAATAAAAGCGCCGGAACTGGCATTCCCCTATCAATACAGACTTTGTACATTTTGTTGAATTATGTAGCACGTATTGATATGATTAGATTAGATCCATATTTTTTGACATTCATTGTGTTTTTATATTACAGCCTGTGGCTCATTAGTTCTGTTGATATTGGTTGGGTTATACAACTCACTGACACGGTAATCATTTTGATCAATGTCTATTTAATACATATATGCTGCCACACTACAGTATCTCATTAATCTATTGACAAATGGCATGATACTTTCATTGTCCTGTCAATGGGCTAACCAGACTGCACTACATTTATACTAATGCTACGTTCCCACTGTTATACGATCCGTGCCACGATTGACCATTCATTCGTAGCCGATCGCAGAACTTCTCTAAAGTTTATACGAGTTGTGGCGCTTTGATATGATACGGTCTCATCAGATCAATTTCTGGTGACACGATCTGTCACTATCAGATATCTCTTTCAGGAAACGACCACATACGTTCTAAATGGATTAATGTCCCAATTGAGTTCAAGATTGGAATTCGACCTGACACGATCATCACGATTTAGGACGATGGGTGGAAGATGCGTTCGTACACACCACGAACCGATGCGATATGTTGCGATACAATATGATTGTGGTCGCGATGTCTTTCACTGGATTGAGGGTGATCACGATTTGAGCTACATTTTGACCCCTACGGATACCGCCAGACTGACCATAGACTTTATTGTCTCTTAAGATCTACAGAGTAGACCATGCATCTCGAAACCATTGAGAACGACAGAAGTTGAGGGTGATGACAACGCGGTATTTACAATATTACTGTATCGTTACATATTAATCGCTAGAGAAGAAAAAAGCGCCGAGCAGAAGCCAGACCAGCTAAAACCACATAGGGCCAGGATATCTGCAGTCAGGCAGTTTTTGGTGCGACCATGGATAAAGAAGGACAAGAAACAACCTTCTGAGGCTTAGGCATCCATACTTTATTGATCATAAAGAGAGGTGTAATGTTCTTCAATGGGGTTTAGGCTTGCGTTTCACGAACCATCTCGAGTCTTTCCTCACGATTTTGAAGGTCTATAACTCCACTACTTCAGACAAAGAGAAAAAATGCTAGAATTAGCATTTTCTTTCGGGAAATGATATTTAATTTCTTTTAAATTGTAGTGGTATAGAATTTTAGTGTTTTTATTGAGGATTATCTTACTTGAGAAGAATCGTGAAATGCAATGTAACAAAAATGAAATTTCTTAACCGAGTAAAATAAACAATGAAAGCGATAAAGGTAAAATGATTCACACACTACTCCTTAAAAGTAACAGCATTTATTTACATGTTGATACAATGATCAAACCAAGTGTATACATATACTTAGTTGCAAAAGAGAGTGTGCACTCCAGGTTTGGAAATTTATTTTAAGAAATAATCATATTTGGGCTGCAAACAGTCCCCAAAAATATCAATTCTATTGAAATAAAGAATGCATGTCATTATAGTCGTACAATGCTCAAAATATATATTTCTTCTTGGAACTATACATAAACTGATGAGAAAAAGAAACGTCTCATTCCAATTCGGTATACAATTTTTCATTATTCGTGATTCAGACATGGATACGTCCGTCCGCGTTCCACAACTTGAAACGCAACTCATCACTGAACGCTACGTTCTACCAACGCTAGCAGCGATGGTTGCGGGCCCAAATTAGACGTTGGTGACGGTTGCGTAAAGTTAGAAATAAACCGCGGTACGGCATACGGCAGGTAATTCCCCGTTCTCTAAGTCAATTTCTGACTGTATGTCAACTTATTGGGCGTCCACGGTTACCTACTACTACACATAAATAGATTCTGCCGTCACAAATCTGTCACGCAAATGGCGTTGACGTATATAATTGTCTTGTCGTACTGACGTTACACGCTGTCTACCTGAACGTGGCCTCTCGACAAACGTTCCCGTGTCTCTAGATGCAGAATTGTCGAACTAGAGCGAGAGACGTTAAAACGTCTAGTGACTTGTTCTTACGTTCGGCCATATTCAAGCATGGCCAAAACTTTAGCTCTCTCTCTTCTGAATTTAGCCTTAACATTATCAAAAACCGATGTTTAGTCAGAAAATCTCTGAAATTATGGTTGTATGTCGACTAACACATGTATTTTTGTGTGTAAAATTCACTCAATAAAACCACATGGTTGACATGCACGGGTTGCACGAGGAAAGCATGAGCAGACACATGAAGTGGACATTTGGCTGTATTTTTGTTTGTCGGCCACAACACATACACATTTACAACATTTCACTACAATTTAAAACGGTGTAAAGAAAATAACGCCAAATTTTGATGAGGCATTCCTTTATCTCGTCAGTATTTATATATATAACAGAAAACCTGAGTGCAACCAGAGTATACACATATGAGTAAAGTAAGTTTCAACGAATATAAAACAAAAGTAAAGACCAATCATACTTATTCATCATAATAGGTCTTTTTCATGCAGTATTACAGGCTTTGACCAATATGAACATGTGTTTAAAAACAGTTAATTTAAAGGGCAGTGTTTCAAAATTCTCTAAAATCTAAGAAATATATCTACCTACAAATGTAACCACCAATTCCAGAAAGAGATAGATGATTCAAATCTATTGCTAAATATGAGCAGAAACCATGGACAGATTTACCTAGAATCATTCGTAAGTGTCCTTTGTTTCCCATATACATTGCATACCGACGCATGCATATTCAATATATATATAACAAAAACCAACAATATAATGCATAAACAATAAAATGATAGAAATATTCCTCAGGTTAGTTTACTTCAAAGATATATCATGCATGCAATCTAGTTCGAGTAATATACTGTTTTTACAGGTACATTATCAAAACATCAGATATCGCTCAGTCGGTAACTTGAAACATATTTAATTATGGAGGATTATGTACAATTTTATTATTTTGTGAACCCATAATGAAAAATAAATGCATTTCAAGATATTGAATACACAATATTTTGATAGATTGTCAATAATTTGTACATGTTTTATTCTAGTTTCACGTAACTAGGATACATACCTGAACAATTCAAAACAAGTTTATATTCTAACAACGCCCCATAATATTGACTTTATGGTAAAGAATTAATGCTTCTGACATTTCACTGTTTTATTGTTACACATATATCTAAATCTAACATTCCTTAGTTAATTAAGAAAAAAGCATATATATCTGTTAAAAAGTGAAAATAAGCAATTCTGTAGTATGAAAATTTATAGACACATGTACATTTGTTCATTGTTCGTATCAATTGAAACGCCTCTACGATAAGGCTTCATCACATGTAGTGATTTCGAAACATTTTTTCATACTCTTGGTGCGTAAGTCTTGTCTATAAGTTCAAATTATAGTACGCTGGCTCGCTGCTCGCTGAAAAACGAAAATAAGCACAAAGAAAGACATTAATAATAACTTTGTATTTATGGTAAATTAAATTCATACCATTATCAAGAACGCTGTTTTGTTAATATCAGGCACACAATAACATTTGAATTACTATAAGCACCATACCAAAGTAATTGATCTGATTGTTTTCTAAAGTTTTCTGAACTTTGAATGTATTATTTGAAGGCAAGTAAATCGAAGTTTAAAATATACACGTAACATTGATTCCTCAAACAGTCTTGGGATGTAGATGTTGAAAAACAGTTTTAACACTTTTAATTCATATTTTATCATAAAACGTTGTCCGCCATTCGACAGTTAAATGTCGTCTAGTCGATATGACGAACTCATACCTCGTTAGGAACCGAACATAACATGGATATAGTTTTAAAATCCAAATAGTAAAACTTACTTGCAGCTTGGAGAGAAGCATAGTTGCTGTCCCTCTGAGTAGTCTTCAAATCCTCGTAGACTGCAGGGGCTTGTCTGTAATAAAGGAAATCAAAATATGTTTACGTATCAAGATGTTCAAAACTGCCAAGCAGTAGATTTTCAAAAGTCGGATATGAAAATTCTGATTATTTTTCTATGAAAGACTGATATTCCACTGTTTGCGTATAGTTATCATAAATTAAAATGGATTTACATGTTTCACATGTGACACTACACCAATAGCGAATAATATTAAATAAACGTGAAAATGATTTACCCTGTTAACTGGCTATCCCCGGTGTCTGCAAAATGAAAAAAAAAGTACATAACATTATATACAGCTGTAAGAATCATGATGTGTAAACTCGTTCAGATGTAAAGATACATTTAACCCCTTACTCATGAAAACCTTTGATTCAAATAATAAGGTTGATTCAAGTAAGAGAGGTAATTTGTCTTTTTTTTATTAAAAAATGTCTCCCTTATAAATGTGATTATGACAAGAAACTGTAAAGTATTAAGTATAATAAAGTAATATAAAAATAAAGTATAGTGCCCGTCTGTTATGTTGATAACTTTGCTGATATCAATGAAATAGGTAGCATATAGGGCGTATTGATGTTAGTCAAAGACGTATGACTGTGATGATTTTTCTAATAAGAACGAAAAGAGTTAAGATGTTTACCGTTGTCATTGGAGAACGCGGTATTCTGATAATGGTCATGTCTTGTCTTCAGTTCCTTGCTGATTCAAACAGAAATATGCTATGTAAGCCCACGGTCATATAAATACATTCCATTTTATCTGTTACAACGATAAATTATGTCCACTTAATGATTTTGAACGGCTAAAATGGTAATAGCATAGATTCGATACTAATGTTTACTCCGATTATATAACCCTTAAGGGATTGTACATTCGAAATGAAACAATATATAAAACAAAGATTCACTACCTAATACATCAAGTTTCCTTTTCCCCACTTATTGCATATCTTAGATAATCCCCTCCTTTTGTATGAGTCTATGCATCATACGAATATGGCATCAAAGGCATAGGTATCCGGTACGCTGCTTTGTCCGAAAACCTGCAGCTTTTTAAAAAAAAATGACTATATATATATAATAGCTTATTATATATAAGATCATTTTTTAAATGAGCAGCAACATACCGGGTACCTTTGATCAAAGGTAAGACATTAAGATATGGCAAGCAAAGCGAATAACCAAACATACACAAACATACCTTGGATTTAATGGATCGGATCCATTTCCATCTATAGTAAAATAATATAAAAATATCAAACATTCTAAACGTAACTGTTAAGTTTTAGCAATTTAGTATTAATACAATCCAGATGTCGAATATAGTTTTAAAGGCGCCGGAATTATAATCCGAATGTTGTATTTTCAATCCCTAAGGGCCATGTTTTAAAGTTCTATCAATATGTAAAGAAGTTACAAGTCAGGAACCGTCGGTGTAGGGTTTTCCGAGAATTGTAAACTCTTGTTTTCCCAATCGGTAATAAAAATCAAATAAATGTATACTTTTTCTTATGAATATGATTATTCCATTTGTACAATGTAACTTTACTAAGAAAATATCAGTTCTAATTTGATATTGTATTCAATTATACTCATAAAGAGTGCAATATAAGAAGTCATTGTGGTTTTCAATTCTTATTCGGGATTTTTTTTTATCAGAATGCCAGTATTAAGAATGCGAGTTTATATCACGAAATAAACGACAACGGAATATTCAAATGTATATAAAAATGACATACTCTCACGGTTTCATATAATTCAGCATGTTTTATGCTCAGACGAAATAAAGAAAATAACAAATAATTGGTGGGAGGTCGAGGGGATAAAAATCAGTCATTCCAGTCTTCATATGTATTTTGTGAATTATGTTTTGTAAGGAAGTCAAAATGCCAATGGTTGAATTCAGAGTATATATCACTGAAATGAGATTTTCCCATTTTCATTTATTTCAGCTTTGCTTAAAACGTGACAGATGTTTAGATATTATCCTAGAAATTTCAGTTAATATCATGAAAATTTTGAACTTATTTAAAGTGATGCTGACTTTTACTTACTTGATGATCTTAAACACATGTTAAGTATTTTAAACCGCTGTATCAACAAGGTGAGTACAACACCGACCAGCAGGCCAAGAACCAGCATTCCAAAAATTCCCCCTGCAAGTTGACCTTGGGTAAAGCTGTACTCTCTACTTGTTGCTTTTTTGTTGTTGAAAGAAAATATACACAAATAATAAGATTAAAACGGAATTAACATTAAATGTTTAAAATTCAATACAATGAAATTGCATTAGTCATAAAATAATTGACGAATAGAACCACTATTCAATCTTAAAGTCATAAATGCAGATAATTATGTTATATAAAGATATCAAATAGGTTGATTCAACAAAAATGTACATTTACCAGGGGTTTTATTGGTTGTAAAGTTAAGCACAGCCGAAAACCCCTCACTCTGTCCCTCAGTGTTGTATGCGAACAATCTGACATAATGCTTGGTAGAGGCTGTGAGACCCTCCAGTGTGGCCGAGACGGACGTGGTAAGGTCCTGTCCACCGTATATTGATGTTTGTTGACACCAGTCATCCCATCCTGACTGAGCTGTATAACAAATGTTTGGTCCAGGCCGCCATGGTAACCAGGGACCCACTGTAATGTTGCTGTGTTGGGACCATACGTTACTATCTCAACTGACACGGGAGCATCAGGAGGGCCTGTAATAAAGTACATTATGTTATAACTACTTGAAATTTGCTAAAAATCAGATTAATGAATAATGATATATTGTAAAATTAATTTATCTAAAATGTTTTGTTACTACATGTATATCTGCAGATGAAATATTGAATGTCGATAATCAAGGATAAACGTTATAGATCAGATGAGAAAGGATTTCTTATGACAAATTAACACTCAATTAAAGAAATATTTATCAATCAAAATAGCATGGGAGAGTGTCGATTAAGTATGGATTTCCTGGTATTCTCTTTGGAAATGATCAGCAATATATAAGTGTTATGCAAACAAACCTTCTGGTACAACACTGATCAGTAAGGTTGATCCAGACCCAATACCATTAGTAATGACAATGTCGTAGTCCCCCAGATCGTCTTCACTGTTGATCATGATAGTGACAGTTGCCATGGTACCGAGTATTGGTACAATATGGGAGAAGACAGGCAGCTGTACTGTCACCTCAGATAGTTTGGTGTGTCCTAATGCAGTGGGCGACCTGACACTGTCATTTCTACGGTAACATTTGACATCGCTTCCAGGAACATTGGAGTAGTACTGTACAGAGACGGTAGCGTTATGGTTCAGCCTACCTGCCACCCTGTATCTGGTCTGGTTTACCTTAGGCTGCAGTATAACTGGTGGTGCTGTAAAACAGACATTTATTTGAGGGCATTAGAGAACTTGTTTTAAGAAGTATCTATTTGTGAGTACAATGTGTATTGGTATTTGTAAGCTGAAAGACACATTATATTTTACAATCGACATTAATATCAGTACTGGTAATTTCTCTTTATCATGTTAAGTCTAACAAAATTTATACAGTTTATATGACCTAAAATATGATAAAACACCATCATTTAAGACATTTCATATCCAATAAACACACACAACACACACACACAGCTGGAAAATTTACTGTAAGGTAAGGTCATAAATCTTCTTTGACCAAACACATTTCCAATGCAATGATCTTATTTTTTGTACCAGATCTCTCCTTTTCATTTTAAAATATACTTTATTTGAATTTTACTTCAATATACATATAACCCCCTCCCACAAAAAATGTAAACCGTAGAATCGATCGAATATAAATATATTCTGTACAGTGATAAGTGACATAATGAGTAATACTGAAAAAAAAGATATTTATTTAAAAAGTCCTATTTATTTTTGAAATATGCAAACATTTACATATAAAATGCTCACCCTTTATAAGTAGACTTGTGTTCCCTTGCACATAGATGGCACCACTCTCGTCAGCCTTGACCATACATATGTACACCCCGGAGTGCTGGTACGTGAGCTGTGTCAAATTCAATGTTGGGATGAACGTCTCTGTTGACTTCCACATACTCCCCATTGCTTTGTTGCCACTTCTGGACCCACGGTTTGGGATCAAAACTTCCCCCAAAGTTGTTCAGTGTGCACGTGACTGTTGTCTTGGGGGTGTCTGTTGTTGCGTTGGTAGCTGTAACTGTCACGTCTGAAACAGGGAATCTTAGATTCCAACCTCAATTCAGACAAAACACACAAAATAAGAGTGTACTAGTGACCTTAGAACACTCATCAGAGTATAATCAGCCTTAATTAAAACATGAAATTTATTTAATAATTAACCCTAATACCACTACATCAGTCAAATTAACAATTTGTGTTCGAAAAACACAATGCTCCCTTCCGAGTCAACGCCCCTTTGGCACAAGCTCAAGGGGTCAAATGTAAAATAATGGATGGCAAATGAAATGCATTCATAAGTTGATTAAGTATGTCAAATATCATTTTATGTTTCAAGTTTTAAGTCCTTTCCTTATTTTAGAGTTTTGCTCTAGACAAAAAAAAAGAGACAATTAAAGGAGACAATTAAAAAACGGACTAGGTAGAGTAATGGTTACTGGTCATCACTGTACTTTTCCTAGTTGTCTTCTAATCAAGTGAACACTTTGCACAGTTTTCAGTATATATTAAATGAGACAGAAATTCATTATAATATTAAACTAAAAATAATATTAAAAAAGTAGAGGTATGATTCTTGGTCACTGCACTTCTCCTAGCCATATTCTATGCATATAATTATGAAGTATATAAGGCAATACTTTATATATTTTTTTCAGTTTTGTCCAATGTTAAAGTTCCTGACAAACAAACAGACAGACATGCCAAAAGCATTTGCCCCCAATCACAGATCTCAAGGGCATAAAAACTCACGATAAAAATTACGCTGGAAAACATAGCAGAGTCTGGATATATAGTAATAACCCCTGTAATCAGGAATCCTTCTCAATCTGGATGATTTTACTGGTAGGGAGGCAGTCCGGATTAGGAAGTCCTCGCCGATCATCAGCGAAACTTGCATACTACAGCATTGATAAGTAATATATACATTTATAGTTGCTTTTCCACCATCTTTTACTAAGGAATTATTGTAATGCATAAGTGTCCATGGGATGATGCCTCAAATGATGCTTCTGAATTGATATGAATGTTCTACTTGGATGTCCCACCAACAGCATTTTAATCTTTTGGGGATTTCTCCCGATATATAACTACAGGGCACCTGTACAGATTGTACATACGCTGCACATACTGATTATGTATTTAGTCTAATCAAAATCCAAACATTGATTCTAAATAATCAGACGTATGACCAGCACCAAAACTATGATTATGCTTCTGCTTCCAGCTTAGACTACAATATTTATTTCGGCCGCCGTGGTCGAGCGGTTACAGTCGTGGACTACAAATCTCTTAGCCCCTCACCCTTGCGGGTTTGAATCCCAGTAGGGACTTCGGAATTTTCATGTGAGGGAGCCTTCCAGCTGGCTTGCGTTAGGTCCGTGGTTCTACCCGGGATCCTCTGTGTACTCTGGGTCTTCCTCCACCTGTAATTAGCTGGACGTCGCTATATGATTGAAATACTATCGCAGCGACGGTAAACCCCAATACAACAACAACAACAGCATTTATTTCATGAAATCAAATTAGAGTTTAAGTTTGTCCTGTTAATTTAGAAGACCTTTGTAAAATAAAAAAGCTACTCACATCTCACAGTAACGACTACATCCTTGTTGTCAGCAGTACCAATCTTATTATCAGCACGACATCTGTATGCCCCCTGGTAATCCCTGGACACTGTGGTCAGTGTGTAGTTAAAGCTGTTAAAGCCATCGGCAAGAGCTGTCCCTTGATTTGAGGCCAGGACGGACCCACCACGGGACCACGTGATTATAGACACAGGTTTACTGGACACAATACAGGGCAGGACAACACCAACCTGACCTTCATCTACTTTTATACCGGTCATGGCTTTGATCTCAGGGGAGTCTGAAATTAAGGTTTGAAGAACACAATAATATTCAAACAATTAGCGTAACTCTCTACCATGTAGCAGTAGAACCAATTATGGTATAGTTGTCACACTTTAAGTAAGGCAGGCTACTAAAGATGATAATGTATGTATGCTCTGTAGGAAGACAAAATCACTCCTTTATATACCCCCTTTTAATGGTGGGAATATGACTACGTGCTATAACTATAAACTGTAACAAATTTTATTCATTTTATATGATAAGAGGTAGTTTATATAAGGCTCTGAATTCATCCATTTTTTAATGCAATAAGTTAAATTCATTATTTACTATAAAGTAACACAAATCCTTTGAATTCTTTGAAAAAAACTAAATAATTAAATGTAATAAAAGTAATTATAACACAATTAGAAAAAATGTACATGATCATATGATGATAATTGTCGAACATGATTAATAAGAGTGCCGGTGACGTACAATATACGCCGCCAGAAAATATAAAGTTCAAGATTATAGATGCTTCTGATATTGAAGTAAGTCAAATGACAGTGTCAATATGTATCCTTTTTCCTCCTGAGTGTAACTATCGTAAAAATCATTGAACCAGATAATCCCTGCTTCATGCACTTCCGCTCTTTATAGTAATGACATTGATCAAGATCCATTCGGAAACTTAGGAGTTGCCTTCTCAAGTTAATATGTATAGTGACCAAGTTTCGAAAGACATAAATATTGCAAAAAAAAAACAACAACAAAAAACACTGAACCAGATAATCCTGCTTCATGCACGTCTACCCATTATAGTAATGGCATTGACCAAGTTCTATAAAGATCCATTCAAAAACTTGGAAGGGGTTGCATTCATAAGGCTGCAATACCAATCAGCTACAAAGACTAAGTATCAAGGGACATAACTCTTGCAAAAATCAATGAACCAGAAAATGGCTGCTTCATGCACATCTACCAATTATAGTAATGACATTGACAAAATATTGAAAAGATATGGTCAGACACATAGAAGGATTTGCGTTAAAAAATCTGCAACATAAATCAGCTACAGAGACTAAGTTTCAAGGAATATTACTTTTTCAAAAATCAATGAACTTGAGAATCGCCGTACGGTTGGATTAACGAACATACGTACGATGGACGGAGAAGATGACGACATTATAAGACCGCCTCCGGCGGCGTATAAAAGTCTTATTATACACTTGATGGAAAGAATTGAGGGAATATCATACATTTTATGTACTAAGTGACAGAATCAGAGACATCTTCTTTATTTGTTGTTCAGTGCAATGCTTTCGTACCGGTCATTCTCTGCCATAAACACAAACACAAGATGGACAGATGGCAGAAAAAAAGATTAATGGTCATTTTAACAGTTGAGTTGTTTAATATTAGTACTGCACGGAATATTAAATATATTACTATGTAAATGCATGTAAACTTTTCAATTATCAGCGACTGCGCTCTGAAACTCGGACAAACAGTTTAGTGATGTACCAACATGGAAAACAACCTCGGTACTTTCTTGAGGCTTTAGCGAGTTATTGCTTTGATTTCTTCAATAATATGAACATCGTACGTATTCTTTTAGGTAAAATCTTTAAGGAGATACCGATAAATTGGCCGATATTTACGTAAATTTCTGTGAACGCAGAGAGCCTGCCGATATAGCGATTTCTGCAGAGAGACCGCCGATGTTATTATGTACCTTGTAAAAACAAGATATGAATAAATTTGAATCAATATTACACTATATAAATATATTATTTTATATTAATAAAAACAATTTAGTCTTATATAAGTTAATTTAAATGCTAATTACTAGTCTGCAACACAGTTAACTTGCATTCAAAAAATGTTATGTAAGCTAACAGGCAGTGAAATAGATCAATTAAGGCATATCAAGCATTATATGCATATACATGAAGGTATATGAAACAGAATACTAAAAAGATATCGCTAGATGAAAGAAAAACATTCAGTCTTCAGAACATTCCAGAAACGCCGAAGACGCCACACAATTTTATACGCTCTGAAATAGTTCAGTATTTTCTATAATCTATTGGGACGTATACAAAAAATATCGTAAATAGCGTGATATTTTAATCAGTATTGCATGAAATAGATATAAGTTATATTTTGTTTTGCGAAAATTAATAAGCATCCCAGGAAATCATATACTAGTAATTAGGTTCAGCATAACACGTGATTCTTTTGTTGTTTAACATTCCAAAGTAGCATCCAATTGATGGAAGATTTATACTTACTGAAATCACTTTCGTTACATCAAAAGAATATACACTACTGAATGATATAAAGCTGATCCCTATTTACAGTATTTTATAGTCCATAACGATCGTTAACCAATAACAGAGTCCTTTATCACTTAAATTATTTACCGTTAGAATTATGTTTAAGATGCTGTTGAATCGAAATATACACTACGCCGAAAAAAGACAGATTACATACGAGTACAAGCCATATACACGAAATTTTCCAGAAGACATCATTCGCCTATTCAATTTTTTGGTTAAAAATAAGGCCTGGGCATGATAGCCTGGACTCACCTCAGAAACAGGTATTAGTGGGAGGAAAAATAACAGCAAATGGCGACCATTTTACCAATCCAAATAATTTGAACAATCTTGGTAGAGAGTAACCAATGGAACATCTGTGTCAAAAAATAAACCCGCTGAAATCGAGGCATTACTTTTAGACAAGAAGAATGTTCACATTTGAACTATATGCATATAAAGAAAACAGGTTCTGCCCCCTGACGGCCATGTTTTTCAGTGGATCAAAATAATTTGAACAATCTTGGTAAAGAGTGACCTAAGAAACATTTGTGCCAAATTACTTTAAAAATCCAGCCAGTACTTTTGGAGAAGATGATTTTTGAAGTTTTTACTAAATGCATATAAGGAAAACGGGCTTCGACCCTGGTGGCCATGCTTTTAAACGGATCAAAATAATTTGAACATTCTTAGTAGAGAGTCAACCAAGGTAAATCTGTGCCAAATAACATTGAAATCTGGCCAGTGGGTTTAGAGGACAAGATTTTCATTTTTTTTCGTTGCCATAGCAACCAGATTTTTGCATGGAATCAAATATTTTGAACAACTATGAAAGGGCATCTTTAAAGTTTCTTTAAAATTGACCCAGTAGTTTAGAAGATGTCGTTTAAGTTAAATGTTGACGGTGGACGACGGACGCCAGACGACGGACATTCATTAGTCACAATAGCTCATCTTGAGCACATTGTGCTCAGGTACATCCATTACATATCCATTCCAGCTTAGGGACATACATTGTGCGTACCGTACAGTACCACCCAGGTACACTCTTTATTTTTAACAGTAATTTATTAGTGACAGAATCAAGAAATATTTTGCTGATTTCTGTCTGATAGTGCATATAATAAAAATGGCGTGCAGCATGATAATGCATCAGATAAGCTCTTGCATTATCAAATATCTTGAGTAAACTAGAACTGTCGCCTAGAGGCTGACTTATACCCTCATCCATCCAAGAAAAGGTAGCAGGTTCAATTTCGCCTTATGAAAAACGTTTATAGATTACACTAGAGTAATGATTAATCCAAGCAAGTTGTGTTGCTATTCATCAAGTAGTGTAGAAGGGGCACACATCACACACAGGAGCGACGGTCTGTTTTTAGCGACGGTCTGATTTTCTCTCTGGAGGTGCAACAGCTGCACGCACAAGAATCAAAATGGCGGACAAAGTAAAAACACGGACGCTCCTGACATTAAATCAGAAAATAGTCGCCATATATTAAAGGACCAAGGAGTCCCAGCTTGTGAAGTGGCAGAAAGGTTTGGAATCTGTAAAACTTAGGTGCAAAATTTGCATTTGGAGAAGAGTGAAGTTTTAAAAGACCTTGAAAACCACATTTTAATTAGAATTAAATTTCTTTTATATTTATCGGTCATTTTATTGTGAAATTGATTATAGCATTTTAATGTGTTAAAACATAATGTACCTTAAAATGCTTCATCATATTCATAAATGTGAAAACACTTGGATTTACATTGTCTTTATACCCTATTATGAGACAATTGAAATTTGAATGAACATATTTAGGAACAGTCTTATGTGACTCCCTGTCTTATGTGACATTTTTGGCTTTCTTCGATTGAAGCTCATATAAGACAGTCTCGAATGTGCATGTACATGAGATGCATACTTTGTCAAAGAAGCATAAATTTTAGAAAAAAGGGGAGATAACACAGTCTGTTAAAGATTTTACAAACTTTCAATGTGTAATGTTGAATGCAAGCAAGATTTATTGAATATATCCAATAGATCTGAAGCTGAAGCTGGCAAAATACATGAGCTACCAAAAAGGTCAATGGGGCATAATTTTCCAAATAGGGGATATTACCCAACCTGTTATATATTTCGCTCATCTCAGTGTAACGATTAATCCCAGCAAGTTGCATTGAAATACATCTAGTAGATACAGAGAGAGAAGTAGCGGGCAGCTCGTTATAATAGTAGCAGCTGGCAATGTACATGAGCTACCAAACAGTCAAAGGGGCATAATTTTCCAAAAAGGGGAGATAATCAAATAATATAATACAGTATAATAAACCCATTTAAAAAGTAAAAGTGTAAACAAAATAGCCTACATCTCAGGTTCAATGTGACAGAGTCAGTGACAGCTCCTCCCTGACTGGCTGCTACAGTCACTGTCACTATTGGTAACAGAACATGTGATCACTTCACCATCGTCGTCTCTTGTTGGTCTCAGTGTCAGTATCTGGGACAAGACAATACCGTTATTTTCTCCTGTCCTTCTGTGTTCAGTGATACCGCTGGTTATAACTGTCGACCCTCTCCGCCAGATGATGGTGGAGGCGGGGTTAGATGACCCTGTGGTACAGGTCAGGTTCAGTGGGTTAGATCCTGTGGCTGTTATCTCTCTGTTACCAGTTACAACTGTAGAGTCTCGGCTGACAGGAACTGGAAGATATATTTGCAGATGTTTTCACTTGAAATCATTTATTGGTTCTTAGTCAATTATAATTTTACTCAAATAAAGACAATGAATTTGTTAATTTCATTTATGCATACAAATAAAACTGAAAGATGATAAATAATCATGTGTTAAGCTCACTTATAGAAACAAAGCTTAATTATGTTAATATGTCTGGTGTTAACCCTAATCATCTTTGATTAAAAGATAAGATAAGAAAACATATGAACAAAACAAAATATTTCATGCATAATTGCATTATACCTAAAATAATTACAGGTACACAACAACACAACAATCTTTGTATCAACTTCACATTAAAATTTATTCTTATGAATGATAAATTAGTATAAAATATTTTAAAGAACAATGATGCTCACTTCTAGTTCTCACTTAAAATGAATTTTTTTTCTTTGTGTTAATATACGTTAGCAAGACCTGGTGGTATTATGGACAGATCAAAGTCAATTGAAACACTCCAGTGAAGAACTTAGAAATTATAGCAGATATACCAAAAGGTAAACCTTTTCAGACACTGCTTATTTTATCAAAAGTAGGCCAAGGTCACAAGGTCAACTGCATATCGTAAAGGTCCATCCACATATAAATGAAAATTGTATCCAGTAATGTATGTACCTTTTGTAATAATCAAGAAGAAACACTTGTACACATATTATGGGGTTGCTGTTTTATTAAATCTTTTCTTAGAAATTAATTATAATCAATATTTTGAAAGGCAATAGATTTGAGAGAGACACTGACAGTAAGATGATTATTTAAGGTTCAGAAGAAATCAAAAATGAATATAATATAAAGTTTTTAAAATATATAAGATATGTATGTATATTTTAAAGTAAGAGAAAGAAAATAACGGTTACAGTATTGAAATCATGATGTCTTAAATATGCATATAACTTTTATTATTGTCATCTATGACCAGGAAAATAAAAGTGTGCATTTTTTTTAGAATGTAGTTATCATATATGTATGTTTAGAAAAGTTCAAGAAAACAGTTTTACCAAATGTCTTTTTGCAACACAATTTTTTAGAGACTGATTTAAATGTTTTATATCATATCCTAATGTCTTGTTGTTGGTCATTTGAAAACTGATGAAATTGTTAGGTAAAATATAACAATCTAGATTCAACATGGTGCCCAATACCAAGATAGTTTGTTACACCAGTGTCATTAATAAATAATTTTCATATACCCGTCCCGGGTAGACGAAACTTTTCTTTGTGAAGAGTTAAGGATTCGAATTTTGGCTTTCTAAGAGGAAGGACCTCTATTTAGGATTTCCTAACGAAAATTATTAACGAAAATTACTAACGAAACTTATTAACTGATATTTGATATTGATTTTTATTGTGATTTCACGGACATGTATGTGGATAACCATCATTATTATTATTATATACTACTGTGTTTTCACGGACTATATTATTGTTGTTATTTGAATTTGTGGATTGCCACAGAAAGAAAAGAAAAGAAGAAAATAAAATCTCATTAATCACAAAAAGGACTTTTTCGTCCTTGTGTGAGAGTTCCTACAGTTCCTCAACATAATTAACCGGGGGTGACAGACAAGCCACGTGACCAGTTTAATGCGATTAGCGAATAATTGCACACGCTAAACATGCCATGATACCCTGGCGTTTTTATAACACTTATCTATGACAGATAGACAAAGAATGTATCACGTGGCTGAGACGAAATGTCGAAAGAAAGAAAGTATGAATAAAGAAATGCTTAATTATTGCATCATATAAAATATCAATATTTCTTTCCGAATTTAAAAATAGAAAAACGAATAATTGTAACAGTTTAAAGTACAAAGCTACTGCTAAAATATGATAAATATTTTACCGGTGTAGCAGCAAAATAATTTCTCCATAATTTTAGGGGTGCTAGAAATTCGTCTTTGGCAATCTCTGATATAATATTCTGAATCACTCAGAGGAACTCACAGTAAACTCCTACATATAAGAAACATCTCAAAATACTCTTTAACACTATTCCTCATGAACATTCCTTTACAAATTTATGACTTGATGCATATCAGTGGAGTGGACGTTGAATGGTATATGAAACAATGGATTTTTCTTTATCATGTATACTATGTAGAACCTAAGCTCCAATATCGTATGAGAAAACAGAGGAGACCCTGATCAGATAGCTCCTATAGAAGCTGTCTGATCTGGATCTGATCAATTTATCAATTGATGCGTTAAATGAGTCTATATGAAGTAAAGGTTAAATAGGGATAATGATTTGTGTAACCAGAACTTTCACTAAAGATGAAAACTATACCCGCATCCCACCCTGTCATCATGAAATATGAGCTTAGCATTGGACATGATATTACTGGACAGGATATGATTCCTATTAAGCCCCCACACCCATTTCTCATGCACCAGGATATGAGTGGAATTAAGTTCTTCTAAACAGGAGCCCTTCCTATCTGTTACTACACATACTGCATTTCCATGAAGGATATTTCAATGGCATCACAAAACCATTCTCAAAACATAAAAAGGAGATAGGACTGTTTCATTGTCAGTACTGGATTTATTTTCTAGAAACTATCTTAAGTTCATTTGAGTTAGGCTAGCAACTTATCTCATCTTTAGGTGGCTAATGTGTGTAAATGTTTATGTGCGCGATTTCATGCTTCATGCACTTCACATATGAGGAAGTAGGACTATTGCTGGGAAAGATTTTGAGATATTCACTCCTTTGTTAGCCTTAAACTCACTGTTTAATGTGAGAAGAATCTCTTGAAAACCCACCATACATAGGATTTAAATCCCTCACTGGATATGACTTGGCCATATGATATTTTTTACACTTTATTTCATCAGACAGAAATTATCCTGAGGGAATGTTGAAACAGATATCCTTTAAATGGCTGCGAAAATATGCAACTGAAGTCATTGTATAATTTATAAATCAGGTAACTATATGCCTCCATAAATACTGTTACTCAGTAGGATCAAGCACACACCAATTGAAAATAAACATCAATTGTGGCAGAAAAAAACATCTGTGCCTAAGGACATTACTTATTCTAAAAATACTACACTTTGTATTCAATTTCACCAAGAGACAACTTTTTATGCATTTCTTAAAGCATTATAGAATGTACAAGTATTATGATGTCATAATGTATGTCTGCCTGAATGAATTCAAGAATCCTTTCAGTAAATAAATTGTGGAAAAGATAAACATGCAAAAAATAGGAAAGAAATAACAACAAAACTATCACTCATACACTTGCAGTGTGAGTTTGGTACATCTGTCCCTCTTCCTCTAACTTATTAATGGTAACATGGGAAAGCAAATATTCCTATAAACCATTTAACTATATTAGATATTATCAATCTATTCTACTTACATTTAACAGATACATCTATATTAGTGGTCCGTTCAGAAGTCAATGTCATGTGAGTCACATGACATGTTGCTTGTTTGCCGTTATCTGCCACTGTAACCGGTCTCTGTAACATGGACACCACACTGTACGTCTCTGTACTGACGTTCTTATCAGACTGTACCTGAGGAATGAAGGTCTGTCCCCTGTACGTCCAGGTGACGGTGGGTGCCGGTCTACCCCCGCTGGTTCTACACTCTAAGGTGAAAACTCCAGTGGAGACAGGCGTGTTGGTCTGGGTGACAACCGGTTTAGTGGGCTTTACTGTGGAATGATATACAACACTTGTCAATCCTAATATAATTTGAATATCACAATATTTAATGTACTCGCTTAACTTGTGATTTTTTTTCTACTGCAATCTACTTAAGGTATAAAGAAGAACTACCATGTCTTCGAATACCACTAAAAATCTGTTTTGTGTAATCTGTCAAATATGTATTTTGTAAAGAAATATTTTCTTTCGTGTCTAAGATGATTATTTTAATATGACAAAACAATAGCATCATAAAGTAAGTAACAATAAAAAAACAACTTCTGTTTGATATCATACATAAATCATGATGATAAGTTTCATCGGCTAAGAAGTTTATGACCTGACACTTTGCAGTATCCATGTAAAATAACAGTCACTTACAGTCTTATATGGAAATTCATTGGTCTGACATGTTACAATTTTGCTTATTTGAAGGGTGGCATGCTATGTTTAGAATTTAGTAAATGGTTGGTTATGATATGATGACCACTTAATAGTTAACTTACAGTTCAGGTACAGCTTGACAGAAGTTTCCCGATATCCCTGTGTTGCAGGACTGGTGGCCTGTGGGTAGTAGGTGCGACATACAAATGTCCTCAGGTCGTCACTGCGGTGTGGTGTTATTGAGTGGGTCAGTGTCACAGTGTATGTACCGTCCCCCTGTTTCTGCCCGGTATTGATACTCTTAAGTGGGGACGTGCTGATACTGTCCCTGTACCAGGCTACTGTGGGGGCGGGGATACCCCCACTTGACACACACTCCAGGGTGACCTGACTGTCTTCAGTAACACGTATTACACTGCGGCCGTCCGGTAACTGTTCACGGTTGGTGATGCTTGGGGGACCGGGAGTTGCTTATAAGGAAAATGAATGAAGTGTCTACATATTTTACATCGTTGACATCACTATTAAACTTGATAGATAATTTTCTGCCCTTAAATTATTAGTTTAGAAGGGTTTAATGCATTTCATACTTGTGAAATGAATTTTCTTACCAAATCAACATTGAGTTTAACAGACGAAGAGTTTGATACTGAACTACATGTATATGTGTGTAATATGTCTATACATACATACATACATACATACTCAACAACCGCATATTTACCCAACTTATAGTTTTTGATTATAAAGAAATGGGTAATATCTCTATTACAGACTATCGTTACAAATAAATGCCTGTTTCCGAGAGCCGTCACACGACTGCTTCTGTACTGCTGCTGTTCATCTATATTTGTTCTTAATCACATTCTATCATTTTAATTGTATAGTTAGTTTAGTAGTTTAGTTGTTACTAAGTTATAAGGAAAATTATTCCATTTGGAATGGCATTGCACTGTTTTAAAAGTGGTTTGGTTTTGTATTGTATTTGTTATAATGTATTTGCAATAATGAGGAGATGCAAATAAAGATACTACTACAACTGACTTATCAATCTCCAAGCAGAGTTGCCGTTCGTTCCTCACATAACATCTCCTCTGCAATGGGCTGAATGACAAGAATCTTGTCAAAACAGAAAACACTCCTTTAACGCGGATTTAAGTGTATTTTTCAGTTCAAAAGTATAGAAACATTGAATAAATACTTTTTGAATCATCATAAAACATAAGTAAAATATTAATTTTAATTGTTATTATCGGAACTATTTTCTGCCTTATTTCGCCGATGGGAACAATCCGCAAACGCTCGCCTGCAAATGTAGATATTTACAGGTTCAGCCGGATATCGCTATTTAAAGCCAGCTTTTTATTTTCATAATTTGTAATTTTAATGACATTTTGCTCAGGATCAGTGGTGCTATTTATATATATTTCACAGTTTAAGGCGCCTATCTAGTCTAATTCAAATTTAATATTTGAACAACGGTCTGGATGACGTCATATATTTGGAACTACTTTCCGAGCCCACCACAGAGGTGAATGTAATGTAAGCCGATGTTTAAAAGAGTGCTGATTTATCATATGCATTATTCGCGCATGCGCACACGGTATATAATTATTATACCTACGAATTCGCTACCCGGGACTAGTGAAGGCGCTATTCTGTGGAATGTGTCACGCTGTACAGTAAGCAACTACTTCGAAGATACCGTAATCTATATAACTGATTTCCTCGAAGTGGGCTTTTATGAAAAAGCAGCTCGTTCACAATAAAAATAAGATTTTTTTCCTAATATCTCTGTCGTTAATTTCGGTGGTGACCTTTGTTTCCTGACCCAATAAACTCAGCAAGGGTAGGCCATATTGCATTTTCTAAATAGCCAACTCGGGGAAATCAGCAAAATATAGAATACAGTATCCCCGAACCAGCGCTGCCGTGCCATGTGACACGTTTCGGAACATGGCGTCTTCACCAGTTTCGGTCAGCGAATTCGTAAGTTAATGCTGTAAATTGAGCGCATGCGCGAAAAGTGAATTTGATCATTCATGTGACCGCACACGAAAATAAAACTTAAAACAATGGGTTTTATAACCTTTCCTTATTTTATTTATTTTTTTATTTATTTTTTTTATTTTATTTTACTTTTTTTGCAATCACGGAATTTTGCATTCGGCACACATGCGTCTGTAGATAGGTTTTAGTAGATGTAATACATGAACATACATAGATAAAAATAGATTCTAAAGTTAAAGCATACCTACCTTCATGTTTGAAGACAATGTAGTTCCTGTAACTGTTTTCACGACAACCCTGTAACCACTGTTAACATTCACCAGTGAGAAGGATGTTAAGGTAACACGACAACCCTTTATCCACCGTCAACATCTTCAAGTGAGGAGGACGTATGGGTAATAAATGATGTTTTAATTTACTGATCTTTATGGAACCAGACAGTGCAATTTCTGAAACTGTTTTCACGCCAACCATGTAACCACCGTCAACACATTTCAGTGAGGAGGAAGACACCATATAAACTATGCTGGGTTATAACCTACCTATCTTTATGTTACCAGTCAGTGCCGTCTGTGTGACTGTTGTCATGGTAACTCTGTAACCACCGTCAACATCTTCCATTGAGGAGGAGAATGTCAAGTAATAAACTATGGTTGACTATAACCTACCTATCTTTATGTTACCAGTCAGTGCCGTCTGTGTGGCTGTTGTCACGACAACCCTGTAACCACCTTCAACATCTTCCAGTGAGGAGGAGGTCGTCCAGATTATAAACTATGCTAGGTTTTAACCTACCTATCTTTATGGAACCAGACAATGGTGTTTCTGTAACTGTTTTCACAACAACCCTGTAACCACCGTCAACATCTTCCAGTGAGGAGGAGGACGTCCAGGTACAGCTGTAGGACGTACTGGTGCTCCCTGTACAGGTGTGTGTCCCAGGCAGGGAGTTGGAGTTCTACAATGACAGTTAAGAACAATTTTGTCACTCATGAGTAGGGCTGTATTGTCATTGAATGCCCAAAGAACTGGAACTGTTAGTTGTCCTGAAAAGAGTAGATTGAGGGTATAAAAATCAACTATTATGAGATAAATGGCCAGTAACTCATTTTCAGTTATTTTTTTTTCAAATATTAACATACAACACTGTACATGCCTTTACTAAATCAGATTTTACTCCTCAATACAGAGTTTCTAATAAATAAATCTGTCTCTGTCTATGGATTAGGTGGCTTTTAAACATGGTGTAAAGGTTAAATACAAGATGACATCAAACGGGCTAGGCATAAGTGAGACAACGCATCCTTTACATACAGTAAAGAAAGAGACTAACTATTTTCATTCTAGCAGGTCACTTTTTTACTTTCTTTTTGCCTGCCATTTTAAATCCTAACAACTTGTTGTAATATCAATGAAAGGTCTTAAATTGATACCATTTGAACATATCAGAATATTAAAAATAAATTAATTGTAAAAAAGTTTTGCGGGTGAATTTAGTTTTTAAAATATGTGCTTTAATGATCATTCATTAAATCAATTTTTAGGAACACATTGTTTAGGTTTGGACATTCTTATGTCTTTTGGACAAGTATGACGGTATGGCAAAGCACTTTGCACAGATTCAAGGTAGGTACCACTAAGCCCATTCCTTATTATTTTCTATAACTCAGGTGAATGTCAAGTGCATCAAATCAAGCCACTCTCTTCTTTGTATCACAGTTATATTGCTTTTTTCTTAGTGTTCGTGTTCTCAGTTATTTATTTCATCCTAAGTTCCACTTCCTTACCTATACCTACTAATGTCTTATCCTACCATCACTTCCTTTGTCCTCCCTATTCTAACCTGTCCTTTCTTTTTTCTCTACTGTCCCCCTAGGTTCTTGCTATGATGAAGATTTTTACCCTCTGATCAAGGCATTCAGTAGTTATCAGTTTATTATGTGCATTTTTTTCTATAAGGATATTTACGTTATAAATATAATGAATATTATTTTTATACAAAATCATTAATCTATTAAAACATATTTCTAGCTCTGTGATAACTGTATCAAGAGCTATGACACTCAGATCTATAGATGAACTTATTTAAAATGTTAATTAAGGATACTGTAATATTTTTCCCACTGATAATAAACACACAAACACCATGCATACTGCTTTCATAGATATAACACTAAACAAACACAATTTCATTATACGAGTTTTTTTTTAATAATTGTGGTCAGAGATTAAGGTCAAAGTATAAGATAAGAGTGTGTGATAATGCGTTTTGGGAAAATGCACACACGCATTAGATATGAAATATCTTAATCTTATTATAAGGCAGAAATAATAAAAATTGTCTTGTAAGAAATAAAAGGTCGAAGGTCAAGGTCAGTGAGATTTGTAAACTGTATGTAAGAGGTTTCCCAGAATGCTTCATCATACAAAATATAGTGCATCTAGGACCTGCATGTCATGAGTTATGCTTTGAAACATTTACACACGAACGTGCTTACTAACGAACACATGACTAACACTTGATGTTCTCTTGCGAGGGCATAAAAACAAAATCAAGATTTTCCTTAATCTCCAAACAACACTTGAAAGTAACTTAAGTTATAATGCGCATGCGTCATGATATTGTCAGAAATGGTTACTCATGTGTTTACATGCACTTGCGATCTTGACAACATATAAATATCATGGAGGTTGGTATCAATCAACAGTCTGCAACATTGACAAAGACCAGATATACGACGTAGTTACCTCCCTTGAATTCTCGTAGTGGGTCTTAAGCTCCACACATTCATGTCCCATATGTCATAGTGGATTGTCAAATGGCATGTATATGTAAATTTAACATGCGATGGTCACGTGAGGATAATGATTTCATATATGGATGATTTGAGTGAAGTGAATGGAATGATCAAAATGTTAACATTTCAGGGAGGTTCATCAGCCCTTCAGGAGAAAATTTTAAGGAATGTGTATTCTTGGAAAACAAAATTTCATTATGGCAAGAGAAAAATGTATGATATAGCTCCTAATGAATGGAACATAGTTTGTTATTTGGGTTCTAGTCTTTCAATATCTAGTAGTTTTTCCCAAATATACGAGTATATACCAAGTGTACAAAAGTGTTAATTGATATGAATATGTAAATTACCAGTGTCACGGACATCTGTGTCGGCTTGGGGTAGACCTGGTCTACAGAGAGAGTTAGCTTCTTGGCTGATGTGACAAGTTGAGTTACATTTTTGGGCTTACCTGAAAAATCAAACACAGGGCTATTAAACTATTGGTGGTAATTTCGTATAAAACAAGGCTGCGCTTTCGTATAAAAATGGCGTCTCCACGTTACTTGTAAACAGTAAATACTAAACAAAGGGCAGCAACGGTAATTCACATACAAATGTTTACTAGTAATTATGATATAATTCGTCTCATTTGTTTACCTATTAGCTATTCATCAGTACAATCGATACACATGTATATCAGAAGTGGTTACACATGATATACTATACATACGAATTACTCATTTTTCGCTTGGTTCCCTTTAACATGTTTTGTTATCACGGAAGTCAAAGTTATGCAATCTTGACATGTGACTTATTTGCTCTTTATATACCCAACATGCTAACAGGCTTAAAAATCACTTATCAATGATGAAATAATTTCTCTTTGTGGCAATCCACAAATTCAAATAACAACAATACTATAGTGACTGTCCGTGAAAACACAGTAGTATATAATAAAAATAATAATAATAGTGATGATGGTTATCCACATAAATGTCCGTGAAATCACAGTGAATATCAATATCAATATCAGTTAATAAGTTCATTAGGAAATCCTAAATAGAGGTTCTTCCTCTTAGAAAGCCAAAATTCGAATCTTACTATTCACAAAAAAAAAGTTTCGTCTACCCGGGATGAGGGTGACAGACATACCACGTGATCAGTGTAATGCGATTAGCGATTAATTGCGCAATGTTTGAATTGCAGACACGCTAAACATGCCATGATACCCTGGCGATAGACAAAGAACGTATCACGTGACTTAGACGATGAATGAAGAAATGCTTAATAGATGCATAATATAAACATATCAATACCTTCCTTTCCAAATGTAATTATGGAAAAACAAATCATAAAAGTACAAAACTACTGGCAAAATATGAGAAATATTTTACCGGTGTAGCAAACACACATACACGAAAAGGTGGTTAGATGAGACTAATCCATGAAGTAAATATAGTAGGGGGTATGAAGTTTTATCTTCTCAACAATGAGTGTATACCATACATTAAGTGCCCGTTATTTATGACTGGGCAACTTGTGCCATTCTTTTCTAACTCATATTGTGTGGGAGTTTACTGTCGCTGTGACAATATTACAGTCTAGCTCTAAATCCCGAGTGCATGGGGACACCATCCGCCTACCGAAGGCTTTCTTACATTAAAAAATCCCGAATGATCCTGCCGGGATTCGAACCCATAGTTTTGAGGGACTGAGTGATCTCAGACTCCTACATATAAACTGGGAGAAGTAATGAGATAAACGGCATGTGAGTAGTGGTATAAAGGGGTTATTTCAATAGGTCCTGTCGGAACGTTCAATTTAAAATTTGATTATACTCGTACACTTAAACAGCTGTGTCCGGTTTCATATGATCATCACACATTTTCTTATGCATGTTCTTAACACATTACACGTTACACAACTCACATTTCTCATCGTGAGAAAACGATGTTAATTTGGAATGTTTAGCTTTTTGGATTATATAAGACGGATCTGGGGTAGTGGGGGGTTCGACAACAGAATTAACATAGACGGAAAAATCCCCCTCGTAATGTTTTAAGGGCGGAGATAATTTCTAATAACAACCCCACCCGCACCGTAGCAGGTTACTACATGTGTTATTTGTCCTACACTCATAGCGATCATTAAGCAAGTGTCGAGCCTAAATGATGATATTACATATGAAAAGGACCACAGAGGCCCTATATCAATTATTTCTGTACAATAATCTAAATAAATCAATTATATCCGGCGACCATCAACAGTAACTAGATTCAAGAAAAAGACAAACGCTATGACATTGATCATAGAAATTCGACCAGCCTCACCTCATGGAATTTTCATAGAAATAATTTCTAATTTTACTCTATCTTTTATGTGATTTGATATAATTATTTTAACCAAATTACACAGAAAAATAATTGACAATTTCAGATAAGAATATTTTAAAGTTTGTATATTGATATATATGTATATTAATAAAACAAGCTGACTCTTTGTGGGCCTCATTTTTCAAAGCTTTAATTATAGTAGAGGGCAAAGTGAAATTAAAGTCTTGCCATTGGTTTCAGATAAGGAAATCTTGAACTTTTCTGTTGTTAAAAAAGAAATTTGCCAACATATGACACCCTCTCTCTCCCCCAATTTTTTTTAAGGTCATGCGCGGATCCAACAATTTGTCACGGGATGGGGGGATTCTGAAATGCACCGTACCGAACATGGGCGGGTGGGATTAAGCTCGAGCCAATCTATGATAAAAATTGTCCTATTTGAAGACGGACGGGTCGAGCCAATCTATGATGAAAATAATCCAAAAAGGGCACAGTGGTTTTTCAAGGAGCCTGATCTAATGTCAAAACACTAGAATAAATACTATATTTTATGCATATATTAGACATAATAGCCAAATCCGAGGGGGTGGGGTGGGGGGCCATGACCCCTATCCCCTCTCTAATATTCATATTCTTAACATAATAGCCAAATCCCAGTGGAGGTCATGACCTCCTATTCCCACTTCTTTTATGCACATTTGAAACATAATAGCCAAATATCATGGAAGATGCGGACCCCCGCCCCTCTGGATCAGCGCAATTATATATTAAATTATGAAATGAGCCGACCACATGGAGGCCTTAATTTTAATTTAATTTTCAACAGCTTTTGTAGAAGGCCATACGGTAAGCAGCTAAATACAATATAATTCTGGGCATTGATGTGAGAAAAGAAGAGTTTTGAAATTATCTATGTCGTTTGCAGATGCCTAGGGAGCCTCTAATGTTTCAAGTGGTCAAGGTATTATTTTAGTTGTTATGGAGCACTGGTTTTAGCAGAAGAATTCAAACGTTTATATTTTAGATAATAACAATACTTTGGTTGTCAAAAGTTCTCTGTTGATCAAACTTATTCCAGTAACTTTTGGGTTGGATCAGTACTTTGCACCTGGCACAGCCATGACACGTGTCAGATTAAAACTAAAATCATATTTAAGAGGTTGACGAGGACAATGGGATGCTATGGGGGGTAAATAAAGGCCAATTGAGAAGTACGTCGATGCTTTCTTAGATTATTAAAGGTTTTATAACGAAATTAAACTTCTTGATAATCATTATTTCCAATGTTAAATGATATAATAAGTATTCAAGAAGATTTTGACCATGAAAAACCTTTTTTGTTTTGTTTCGAAAGATGTGTTTGCAATGCAAAACGATCAATAGTTGGTTGTGGAGAGATGTGTGGGCTTATTGTATTTGTAAAAGGGTTTATTTTGCAAGTTATATTACTCAGATTTAAAACGATTTTAAATATGGTGTCATATTAGAAATAAGCAAATTGATATCTTATATTTGTAAAATGTTATGTTAGTATCAACGTATGCTCCCCCTGATAGTCTTCATTTTATTAAGATAGAAATGAGCCGTGTATTGATCGACTGGGGGAATATTCTCACAGCAAATCACTAAACTCATAATCACGTGATATTATGTTGAGATTAATATTCTCGAGCAAGTACACTCCCTGATTTCACAGATAATATACAAATATACATACAAAATATACCCGAACTTTTAGATGATATGTAAGGCGTTTTTCTATCACTTGTTGTAAATAGAACGCTTTTTATACGTCAAATCAAACCAATTAAAGATCAAGAAAGGCATGTGTACAAAGATATTTGCATCCAAGTATATTGCATTAATTTTGCCAAGAGTAATCTAACTTGAGTGTGTAACGCTCCTGAATACTATAGTAAGGCATTTAATCAATAAGCCTAGCCAGTTACTAAGATAAATGCAAGATAGTAACTTGCACGCAAAACCTTAACCAAGGTGTGATGCAGACGCCGCCGCCTGCGCCAGGGTGAGTGGAATAGCTCATCACATCCCGTATAGTATGTGGGAAAATTAATTATTATCAATATACATGTATATATTTTTTTTCAACTATTTAAATATGCTTAAATACCAATAAATACATCTATTACCATCCTAATGTTTAAAAAATATATAACATACTGACGATTGTATTTTCATTCACCACCAATTGCTTTCACATGTGTTGTATGTTTTAACTTGTGTTATGTCTATAAGTCGGAGGAGGCTTTTTTTTTCAATTAAACATTGGATTAAATCTTGTTGTTTTCACACTACTATTTCTCACAATTTATTCCTGGGCACACAAGTGCGATTCAATAATTTCTGAAAGAGGCAATACGGGAGAAGAAGTCAATACAGCAGGCAATCTACCACTGCCATGTGCTAGATCGAGCCTGACGCTTCGTGAAGAGTTACTTTACCAACATCATCCGCCGCTTTACTGTTGACAGATACACTGTCTAGTGGGAGAAGTGGGATCATTGATGAAAAGGCAAGAAATAAATAGTAGTCATATTCCACAGTGTCTACTCTACGTACATTAAGGCTGCATGTATGTATGCTATTTTGATAAATCTCTACAAACATTCACCTTATCAAGCTGAGATTATTTACGTATACCCGGCTTATTTTCAAGCCATAATTCACTGCAATTCATTGCATGCTTTATAAATCTATGTAATATATGATGTTACGAGTCATATTCCACAGTGTTTACTCTACGTACATTAAGGCTGCATGTATGTATAGTATTTTGATAAATCGCGTACAATACATGTATCATATTTTAAGACTGTCTAAGATATGCACATGATTATACTGAAAAAAGTATGCAAATCAGCAAAAACAGGCGTTCACTCCCCTCGTTTTGTATATTTGTTTGTTGGGTTTTACGTATTTCAGTCACTTGGAGTCTATGCCTACTTAAGACGGATACAGTGTTTCCACACTCTAGTATCACGCATGATACCACATCCAGTCACATTATCCTGACACAGGGTCCACCAGTGATGGAACTACCCTATATGCAGGACAATAACAGTACCGTCTTTACGACTTTGGTAACACACGGTCTCCAGCTTTCGGAACAGACGATTTAACCATTTATATTTCCTATACATTGTTTGTATACGTATACAGATTTACGTATTATTTATTTTTAAAGTGGCTTGTTGTTGCGAAGATGTTAATGTGCTCGATAAACACAGTTTATGCTGTCCTATGAATCAGAAATCAAAGTACGTATTTGTATTCATATTCAATATCGGTTGTCTCATCCGCGCATGATGGCTTGGAAATTATTATTCAGAAAAAAAAGCTAATCAGAGCTTTTAACACCATATAAATATTACAATATCAAACGTATAATAAGTTTAATGAAACTTTTAAATCTGACTCTTATTCATTTAGCTTTTGAGTTGTATCGCAGGGAGGCAAAACCATATATGTCTTATATAGACAAAAGTTCATAAATGTAAACTGTGTAGATGGGACATTTAACAATAATATTAACAATTGTTTTATTATGGTAGGGGCACTTTTATTAAAATAAATGGGAGTTTTGAACACATCGGATGATAAGTTGTTTTCCAAGAAATGATAATATGTTTCTCTTTAATTATATAAATTCAGCAACAACTTACATTCATAATCAAGGCTGACTGCAGGTGAACTGTCAAACCTAAGCATGAAAGTACCTTGCATGCATAAGATTAACCTCAATTTCTATTTAAAAGTTAAAAGGGGGCTATAATTTGTAATAAATTCAATCAAAAGTTATCTACCTTGGTTGACTGATCCTCCAGAACTTATTCATAACTTTCAAGTCAATACCATGAATGGTTATTGATTTATAGACTTGATAGAAGCTTGCATGCAAAACTTACACCAAGTTTCATTGCCATCTTTTTTTATTACACCAAGAAATAAAGAAAAAATACTTACATTCATATGCAAGGCTGACTGCAGGTGAACTGTCAAACCTACAGGAACATACATAAGCATCAGCATCAGTTATCTCCATATTCTTTATTGTGAACCTCATAGTACCGCTGGCCACAGACCCTGTGTACGAGTACTTGCTGAAGTATGTTGTTCCAGGAGTTAAGATGGACACCCCATCTTTACTCAACCCCCATGATTTACACGTGGTGTCAGTAAACTCACATGTCATCACTATGTCGTCACCACAGTTGCCTACTGGAAGGGACTGTCAATGTTATCTGACCTTGAAATAAATTGAACAGTCAGTGATTTATTGCATTAACCATACACGTTTAATGTCCGTCTAATTTAATTTTATTATGTTAAAATCATTTTAATGTCTAATGTTTATATGATTTTAAACAAGCACAGATAAAAATAATATTAGTTTATAAAAATATATACAGGTCTCTACCTCATATTTTGTCATATTTGCCTGTCTGTCCGTTTGTCTGTCTGTCTGTCAAACATTTTGTCCGGAAGATAAATTCTTTCCTTCTTATGCTATTGAAATATTATTTCATTTATAGAAAGAACTTGGCTAGAGAAAGTGTTATGCACAAGTTCCATAACGATGGCATCAGTATTATGCAAGTTATCCGCCTTCTTCACATATTCTTGTCACAGTTTGTCCAGAAGATAACTCCTGTTCTACTTATGCTATTGAAATGATTTTTAATGGAAAGAACTTGATCAGGGAAAGTGTCATGCACAAGGTATATAACTTTGACATCAGTATTTTTTTTAGTTATTTCTCCCTTTTCCACAATTTGCAGTGACGTAACTAAGGACTTAATAAATATTAAACATCATGAATATAAATTATGGGGTTTTTACCAATCATTTGAATCCGCCATGTATTTAATAACAGCAAACATTTGCAAACACCAGCTACATTTGGCCAAACTGTTGTTTGTCATTCTACTTTTTCAAATAAAAAAAAAAAGACTCTAATGTGAAGGCCCTTTTACATTTGTCACTGTGTACCTCGGTGAATGTGTGTGAGAGGTGAAGGTGGAAAGACATCAGTTTTCTATGAAAACAAATCTCTAGTTTGTAATTGTAATTATACTTTTCAATCAAAAACAGTCTAACACAACCCTACATGTATGTTTATAGTCACCTTGTTGTCTTTACATTTAGGTTTGCGAGTTTCGATAGAATTTTATTTCGTATTCTTCATAATATTGAAATATTAAATCGAGTACTCTTACTTCTTTTACCTCACAGTCATATAAAACATAATTGTTCAGATTAGAAGCTTTCTAAACACACTCAATGCCATTCCATAATTATGTTCTTGTCATAATTAAAATGCATCTATGATTTATTATGTTATCTTTTCTCTTGTTTTTAATCAAGTGGATTTTCGAAAAATAAGCATTGTCATATTGAATATCGTTGCAGATATTGGCTTACATTACAAATAGTTGAACAGCAGTGTATTAGTACACATAGCAACGTTGGGACTGGAAACATAAGTATCGATACATTGTAGCCGAATAACATTTCCATACTGTGTCTGCATGTGCGTGTGTTTGTTATCACTGTCATTAAGTTCATAACATAATTACATAACATAAATTTCTTATTACAACCTTGAAATTGTTACTTAAATATTTCAATTTTAACGATATAGTTTTGTCTGCCATATATACGTTAAAAATTAAAGTTGGAGTTAACTAACGTTCGTATGTTACAAATTGTTAAAGGTAAATTCTTAATTGTAGTTTTCACTTACTTATTTTTGACTTTTGATTTGCATTGAAGATTTAAAACGTTTGTTTTAGTCGGAAACTTCTGCTACAGATCTTGTGTCAGAGTGGTTTTTTTTAAACAACTGGGCTGAGGTTCTATAGAACTGGTGTCACGACGTGCTGAAGTCTCCAAGAGTCGTATTGCGCATGTGCAATATTCGGAAGGAATCTTCAGTCCGTCTGCGATTTTCATCTGGGCTCAATTTTCTGACACCTTGTATCGTAATATCACAGATATATGTGGTCAAGAGACCGGTCCCGGCGGTCTAGTGGTAAGAGCGTTCGCCCCGGAATCGGGAGGTCGTGGGTTCGACCCCCGGTGGCACATACTAAGTCATAAATTAGCTCCCTTATTTGGCTGTCCGCATATACGGGCAGTTCAAGCACTGGCTGACTCGTCGTTGTCAGGATAATGTGATTGAGTCACATGTCTACGGCGTGATACTGTAGTGTGGCAGCACTATATCTGTCTCAAGTACACAAAGCCTCCAAATGACTGAAATACTTTCGTTAACCTCAAGCAAACAGATTCGATGGAAACATAAGTCTGTCTAGTGGGCCAAGATTTCGACCCGGGCTCAGATTTCCATCCTGAAGTATATCTTGCTTTACAAGACTATCAGGTGATTGGGCTGACATTTATACACAGACTCAGATTTGCAACCAATGTGTACGAGTAATATCCGAAGTAAGTATGGAAGAGATTGAAAAATTGTCAGCCCGTGTAAACGAGTAATATCGCCCTGATTATGAGTATACTGAAATAAACACTGACCTCATGTATACCATCTCCACGCATTGTGCGGCGTGACGTAATCACTGTTAGGAGAATGTCAGCCCAGCTGTTTAAAAATAGCTCTGGCCACTAGCGGATTCAAGGGGTGCACCCGGCGCATCCGTCCTATAAAATTCCCCGACCATACTTTAAATTTCACAGTTTTAAATTTAAAAAAATCACAGGGGAGTTCCCCCGGATCCTAGGTCTAACCGGAACTACTCGGACAAACATTGTCACTGCCTAATTTTTTTTTTTACTATCCCTTTACCTGATCTCCTGGATCCGGTTCTGCTAGAAGCCATCTGGCGGTAAAATACGAGGTGCGAAATATCTTGTTCGCATTGACAATTCTATCTTTCGTTATTGTATTTGAAGAATTGTTTTCTAATTTTTAATTTTCACGTGTCTGTTTCTTCTTCAAAAATGATAAAAGTTAATTCTTCCCGATTAAGACGAACGTTTTCAATCTGAAATGTAAGTAATAAATAAAAAAAAAATAGCCTATGAAAACTACAATGTAGAATTTACATTTAAGAATGTGGAACATTCGAACTTTTCGTGAATTTGTCGTGATAAAGCTACTCTAATAAAAATAGCATTTTTGACGTTCTTGAGCGCTTTCGTCCCAATATTCTAGTGTTTTTCCTAGCGAAGAACTATAAATATCTGGTCATTAAGACGGTATATTTCTGTCACCAACAACACTCGTGTCACTCTCACAGCCCGATCACCAAACTCCGCGCAGTAATCTCCCTTGCAGGCTCACTTAGCAAAAGAATCAATGCCGTCACAAATGTCAAGTGATGATGCTAAACTCACAAAATGGCGTCTCCGCCTGCTGTCACTATTAGACATTCACAACACTATTTTTAGATTTTTTTTTTTACCACAAGGCGATATTTAATGTTTATAAAACATATACCTAGGGAAATGCCACTCGCAGTAAAATAATATTATTTTTTTTTTGGAAAAAGATAAAAGGTTAACTAAATACTGTTAAGTTTAACTTGTGGTGGCAGTGGTTATCCACAACTGTAAAGGGAGGTAACAACTGCGTGGAGTTTGCCCGATCACATGGCCGGCACAGGCCGTCATGTGACCTGTGTACCCCGTTTCTAAACGAATAAGGCCATGGTGTAATTACATTTGGATTAAGAACGAACAATCAGACAGTATTAAGAATTTGTGAAGTCTACTTAAATTATATGTAACAAGGAGTCGATAATACAGTTTAATCATCTAAGCTTTTAATACATTGCCTTAAGGATTAACCTCATACTTAGGGTTTCAAACACTGTAAGATAGGACTAAAATTTCCCGTTCATCAGGTGTCAATGGATTTAGTTCAAGTTTATATACACGTAACTGTGATCAGGTTTTCAGTACTTAGGATAAGGTTATCATGGTTTGAGTTTTGAACTCATAACTGCATTAAAGGTTGCATGGCAGGGTAATACGTTTTAAATTTGTATCTCTGATATGTAAGTATTTTTTTTATAATTAGAGAGAGAGAAAGAGAGAGAAAAAAAATTAGAAGGAGAAAGAGAGCTATTTATGCGTGAACTTTTAAAAGTGCTGTCTTATTTACCTGTAACAAATTGAAATCCTACGAGCGATGATAGAAATCGAAGATACATCGCAATTGTTAAAGTCCCTGAACACTATACATTCGTATATACACACTTATCTGTTTTTGTATGAAGTAAACTGTCACTGATCTCGGTATACATTTGGCGTGGTTGAAATGTACTTCCTCGTTCTAAAGATAACTTCCTGATATGACTAAAACATCTAGAAAAGAGGACTATATACATACCTATGTGTATGTCATATTTAAAACCGATAACTTTGTTATGCTTAATTTGAGAGAGAGAAAGAAAGAGATGGGGAGAAGGAGCACTTATGTGACACTAACAAACATGGCGCATTGCGTTCCATTTTACTGTATTTGTGAATACATCTCTTTATAAAAATGAAACCTGAATTTGGTTATTAAATGCTTTGTTATGCATTTTATAGAATAACATGTGTATGTATTGGTTGTTGGGGCAGGGAAGTATTCGAAAATATATATTCTAACTTTTTGTACATGGTTTGACATAGCATTGATGTGTAATACCTTCACAAAGCCATGTCTGATATGATTGTTTATATGTAGGTAATGTGTCTTCTCGTCATCACTGCATGCTTAAAATTACTATCTACTCAGTTAAATAGATTGACCAATCTAAAAGGGCATTGAGATAACATTATATGTTTAAAGTTTCCATATGAGGCGAATGACGTATTGTGATGAAAAAAAAATGCATGTTGGTATATAAAGGTTTATGTAAGTGATTCAGCACGTTCAGTAAACACGCATTTATTATGACAATTAAATACCCCGAAAATCATCTCAAGGTATCGGTGGTTCTATGTACTTCAGAAATGAAAATAGGTCTTAACTTTAGATATTGTAAATGATTGACACGAGAAGCTTTACGTACAATTGATGTATTGGGTAAATGAAAAACATAAACTCTAGTAGCACGTGAGTATTTCTGTTTCTATATATATATATATATATATATATATATATACATACATATATATATATATATATATATATATATATATAGTAGAACCTCGTTAAATCGAAGTCCTTTGGACCAAGCCGAAAACTTCGAATAACGATTACTCGGATTAAAAATCCAATGGAAATTTCAGTTTGTGAGCGTGCATGTCTGTGTTTTCATTACCGGTACATACTGTGGAAATCGTTATGCCGGGAAAACAACCTATTAGGTGTACATATATACTATTTGCAAAGTAATGAAAATATTTCTTGATCTACTTGGATGCTTCTGATGAACATAACCATTCTATGATACAATTTTTTACGGTCGATCTGCTGCTTCAGGTAACGTCGCATGCCGGTGACGAACGCAATGATATGAAATGTACTATAGACCTGACACCTGGGTTTATCTGCTGGCACATGCATATTATGCAACCTGTCAGACATTGATTAGCAATAATCAACATTTCCGGTGAGACACACGTTGCCCAACGCAATCTCGAAAAAAAGTTGTAAAAAACTTGCCTGAGCCATCACTCCAACTGCAACATAAACTTGGTTACTGATCCGGATACGATTGATAATAAGGACGATAGTTAGTTCACGAAAATTTATGAAATTTGACTTCGAAATAAAAATGAAAAAATATACATGAATTGCGACCACGGGACCGGGATTTTTACTTCGAAATAGCGAAATTCGGATTAAACATTTTATTTTTAGTAAAAATAAGAAGGGAAGAAATCGGGACCGAAAATAAACTTCGAAATGGCGAGGAATTCGGTTTAATGGTGTTCGGTTGACGAGGTTCTACTGTGTATATATAAATGTGTGTGTGTGTGTGTGTGTGTGTGTGTGTGTGTTATAAAAGTAAAATAATCAGCAAATGAAAGGCGATGTATGCACAAAACCTTGCTAACGAACGGACTGACCGACATACCATGCCTTCCGGGTCTAGGGAATGCAGTCACATTGCAAACAATACGAATATGGGATTACATTGTAATTAGATATACTGAATCTGATTTTTTTTATTGTACAATTGAACACATATCTAAACTGTAGATAGAATACAAAATGTAAAAGGAAAGCAATAGTTTTACTTAAATTTAAGATACAAAGTGCATACGCACATGTCGACTTCGAAGAACTAGTGACAGCCTCACCAGATGAGGTTGTTGATGTGAGTATAGCTAGAGAATAAACAAAAAGTTATTTACAAAATAACCATGTGCCAAACTGCCAAGAAAAAGAGCGACCTAATGCATTGTTTTAAAGTAAATTTCACTTTTCTTCGTCCACACTTTTATAATTACTAATGTTAATATAATCAAATTAACGCTGATAAACAATTCTGAGTTTTGAAGTACATTTACAATTTATGTTCCATCGATGAAGGAGGGACATACAATAGCTTTGCCTATCCGTTCTGAACAATATCTTAAAAACTTCTTGGTGTATTTTGATAAATAAAAGCATTGCTTTTTAGCATGTAAAAATGACAGAATAATGCATATCTAAAATCAGTACAACTAATTAAAGGAACTGTTCACAACAAATTTTACTAATATAAACTCATGTATTATTTTGTATAAATCGGGTCAACCATTGTTTATTAACTATCCAGTATATCCATTGAATAGACTGTAAGTCAACTTGAATAAATTTTTCAAGACTGGTCCATTAAGTTCCATTTCATTCAGCTGACGTTGGTATGGCTAATACATGGTGTTAATGTGCAGTTTTGTGGGTCCAAGAGACAATGTTCATTTTATCATATTTTATATTCATTCGCACAGTTTGGCCAAGATTATCTTTGTAAGATGGGTTATACTTATGAAATGGAGAAAAGAAATGCACAAAAAATGTTCATCCCGTGGCAATCTTTACTACAGGAGTTCAGGTTACGGGGTGCGCTAAAATGTAAGCAGTGACAATGCAAGTGGCTTGCCGCTTTGAAAGAGCCGAAATAAGGATGTAGTTCCAGTTGAACCAGGGATCCTGGGAAACTCCCCTGCTTTTTTAAATTTTAAGTTGAAAAATAGTGCATTGTAAGGCTAGGGAATCTTAGATGAGGCGCGAGCCGGCTGGATCCGCCAGTGTTACTAATGCATTTAAAGCAAATGAATCAAAAACCTGTGATCATAAGTAGGTAAAATTCCGAGAGAGTTTAGCCTTGTACAATGTTATCCGTAATTGTCAGTGTATGGATTTTCAAGTAACATAAAACATTGGAGTATTGCTATAGTGAACTTATGCGTGTGTTTAGGTTCACTCACATAATGTCTGTCTGAGAATTATAACCCAATATATAAATCTTAAATTGTCCCCTCTAGTATGTAGAAAGGGTATGAATAAATCAGCTTTCTTTAAAAACTATGACGGATTTACCATTTTGCCGATAAAAAGCTGTGAACTGCACGAATTTATTATTTCTCTCCTGCTATCCTTGGATTATTTGAGCAGAACAGAAATAATAAATTCGTGCAGATATTGATCATTAAGCTAACATTTTGTTTTAATTAGAAGAAGGGAATCGCAGTAATAAATATACTATATGTATTACAGAAACCTCGCTTTAGAAATCCAACACTATGATTTTTTTTAATTGAAACCTGTCACAGTGATTGTTTTTCTCTTTGTCAAATAATGGTATAGTTAGCTTCCACACACTATTAAATTATCCAAAGGTTGGAAAAAATAGTCCAAGGCCCCCTCTTTATTGCGATATCCATGCAAAAGTGTCTTTCATCATTCTAAAAACTGAAAGGACCGTAAATCGAACCCGGATGGTAAATATCCAAGGTGACTTCTGTCTATCTTTTTATTTGAGGAACTTATTACATATATTTATATATCAAAACAAGTTTTTTTTTTATTTATAATTTATAATTGTGCGTATATTGTAGCGTGTTTACCTTTCTGACACAAAGATTTCCGTTTTTTATTGCAGTCGTCAAATTTCATGAAGTCATCTGTGTCTATGTAGCCACATGTTCCAGCAACTTTACTTGCTGTATCTAAAACACAAAGATACTATTGGATATTGTTTGTAATCATAAATTATCATAAATAAGAGAAGTTTTTTTTTTAAATTATAATGTATAAAAAGATTTCTATATCATAAATTGATTTTTTCATACTAAAATTTGAGAACTATAGGATGGCTAAACATTTGAAGACTGTAAGAGAGAAATACATTAACATTAAAACTTTTTAAACGGTCGTTATAGGGAGAAAAACGGTACATATATATTTTTGACATGTCATTGTTCAAATATTTGCATATTATATTTGTACTGTACATTTGTTAAAACGTTTTTGTTATAATAAATGATAAAAAAATAAAAAAATAAGAGAAGTGTTGCTAGTTCATTCCTTTAGAAAATGAATTGCTAAACAAATGTATCGGGTATGGCATGTACATTATTTTACAGTGAGAGTTTACTTGAATCATGCCTGTCCAGTTTACGACTCTACGAAACTCGACATATCGCTGACAATAATATTGGTTAAGTATCCTCATTTTGTAGTGTCTATCAACTACATAAACTATACAATAATGAAGGACACGTTTAGTGAGAAAATCATTCAAAAATTCCACGAACTTGTGCAAAAAAATACATGTAGCAGAAAAATATTTAAAATTGTAGATCTATCGAAAACGTTTACTTTCAATTATTGTGCCACTGCGAACTTCTGGCGTCCACACGGTGACAGAGACATGTTCAGGTTTTGACAAGTAGGCGCTATTCTTGAAACATTTTTTTGAGGCCATCAGCCACGTTTCCTTTCTAGAGCTTCCATTCTCTTGATATGTTCCATCTGAAATATAAACAGATTGTTTACAAGTTGTGTTAATTTGCCTATCTCCGGAATATTATACTCGGAGAGAATTTCAGATAATATCTGAATAAAATTGTGCATCATCCAATAAATTAAACCGGACACTCTAAGGTTATTCCGTATCAAAACTAATTGGTGTAGAAAATATGTAAGGATAAACATGCTGTATTATACTTTTCAATTTTCATTTTCTCTCCGTTTTGTCTCGCCATATTTAACTGTATTATACTTTAAAATTTTCATTTTTCCCGTTTTGTCTCGCCATATCAAACTGTATTATAGATTTTCTTCATTTTCTCTCCCGTTTTGTCTCGCCATATTTAACTGTATTATAGATTTTCAATTTTCATTTTCTCTCCGTTTTGTCTCGCCATATCTTACTGTATTATAGATTTTCAATTTTCATTTTCTCTCCGTTTTGTCTCGCCATATCTTACTGTATTATACTTTTCAATTTTCATTTTCTCTCCTTTTACTCGCCATATCTAACTGTATTTAATTTTCATTTTCCCCTTTCCTTTTTTTTTTTTAAATCTAACATTATAATTATTAAGAGTACCATCATTTAAATCATAATCAAGCTTTCGTAGATTGCATTGATTGTTTTGATCTGTAGCTGATTGTAGAAATCCCGCTTGTTTCGCTTTTTTTTTCCAGTTTTGGATTAATTTATGACTGTTGACAAATTGAAGCAAAAAATATATTGAAACAATATCTTCCTTTTTTGCACAATTACTAATCATGATTTACTAAAAAAGAAAACATCCTTACTTTCAAAAGAGCAATGATACGGATATGTCGCACTACAATTTACCCATCTTTCAGTCGACGTTTCATCGATAACTTTGCAGAAACCTGATCCAACTTCGACCGCAATTGAATGGTCTGGAACTGAATATGAAAGAACAGTCTGAGACTCAAAATATTTCAGGTAATTGTACAAGTTTACCTTTAGAAAAGCAAAGAAATATACAATACAGTTAGGGCATTTACTATGGTTTAACATTATGATAGCAATATTATGGACATAAACGGGAAGTAAAATAAAACAAGTTTTTGTTTTACTCCGAAAAGTAAAATGTAACGTATTTCGAGTATTCAAAATATTTGGATGTAAGCTGTCACAATGTCTGTGCTACTGCACAAAACGGATTGTATCGTCAGAAAACGGTATTTACAACATTCATCATCGGGGTATCTGAAAATCATATAAATGGATTTTTTTAAAAAAACTGTTGAAACTGTGAATGATATAGAATTCTGGTTCCCGATCTGTACATTGAAATATTTTACAAAGTAGAACGTGAAACGGACAAAGATTTCTATGACGTCACTGCAAAGTCAAATTGGCGCCATTTCTGGTAGTGCCTGACTAGTTTAATTCAAACACTATAGAAAAGAACATAAGATAGAAAGAAAATTTGTTTGTTTTAAATGAATATGGAATATATCCGATCTCAAAGTGATACATTTTCATATTATATTGTAATTGTATCACTTCTCGATGAGATCTATTCCATATTCACCAAAAGCAAACAAATATTCTCTATATTTTTCAATCTGTCAAAAGGAGAGAACACATCCTGTCACTGTCACCATAAAACAACTCCTAGTTGAACTCGCTGACTTATACATGTTTTCTTTGTTCTGAACAAGCAACCTTCAATGAATATTTTAAAGACAAAAAATGAAAAAATATATATCTTGAAAAATTTTCTGTAACAAAATTGAATTAAAGTTTGAAGAAAAACTCACACACACACACACATACACACACAAACTCGAAGGGTTTTATCTATTTCTGCAAAATTACCTGGAGATTTTAAAATTATAAATTTTAAAATTATTTAATTAGAAAAAACTATCGCAAAATACCTAGTATTATGTTTGTAATCTGTTTGTAGATTATTTTTTTTACTTTTTAATGCGAAGTGTTTAATTTAGCTATAAATTAAAAACGGTAACCATGGAAATATCACCGTAATATAAAAACCGAGCACGATAACCTATCTTTATTTTGATTCTTGTAAACACCTCAGTTTTTTTTTTTTTTTTTTGTTTTTTTTTTGTTGTTTTTTTTCATAAAATATGTGAAAGTCAAACATTTTCATTGAAGACAAAAAGAAATAAAAACAGCTACTGGCCGTAAATCAGCAGCGCCAACGAAATCAGCCTTAATGCGTGTGCATTTAGTACCTAGTGTCATGGATTTGACTGAGCAGTCATATTCGCTGATAAATTTTCACATAGCCCCTCACCGTTGCGGGTTCGACTCCCGGACTGGTTACTAAGATTTATTCATGCAAGAAAGCCTGCACTCTCCTTACAGTAGGCCGATGTTTCTTCACGCGTGAACCGGGTGCCTCTTGTGCACCTGGGACCTTCCTTCTCCAGGAATATGTGGATGTCGCTGCTACTGTAAACTCCAAAACCAACAATTCAACAATTATCAAACGACTAAGAGTCCTAATGTTGCGATAAGCATAAACGTAAACAGTAAAAGATATATTCAAATGGTTTGTAATTTGGAACTATTTTATACATTTTCCACATCAAATGAATATTGTAGCTAATATATCATTTTTATGTGAGGGCTGAACATATTTCAATGAATGACATACTGTTATATGTCATATATCTATTTGATTAACCAATGACATAGTTTATGATAGAAGTACGTAAACTGCTACACTTCATGTTTTGCGAACTTCAGAAGCTTACTTCACACGTTTTCATTTATAGCATTTAGATTCATTGCTATAATTTTCCAGCTTACGCATCGCTACAGAGTAATCGTTCGTTTTGTGCCGTGACAATTTCTATAATAACATGATATATAATTCATATAAAAAAAGTATTGTACAGGTATAGCTGCATTGAATATGGATATCCAGTTTTGAAATTCCAACAGACAGTGGTAATAAGATGAGATTTAAACAACGCAACATATAAAAAGGCCTGAAAAATCAACTTCTAACAATTACAATATGACTAAACTTAACGTCCGGTTATACAATACACAATTAAGATACGTTTTATGTATAAGCCTTACACATAACAACAGAAACGCTATTAACGGTATGTGAAAGAAAGCCCAGAGGTGCGTCTATGTACAGTACGTTACATGACACAGATCGAGTCAGGAAAGCATGTGAGATGAATACATAATAACTGCCTAACCATGTTTGATATTGTAAAGAAATTGTCCTTAATATGTTTTCTTATAATGTCTGATTGCAATGGATATCTATATAAAACAGCATTGTTCGGTTTTGTGTGTGTGTGTGTGTGTGTGTGTGTGTCTTTGAGATACTTAGTAACTCAATTAGAAATATAAATTCGCAACTGAGAAATAAATGTGCAAAACATGTTTGGGTATTCCTGTTTTGCACTGAACATTGCTTCAAAGATCTGGAAAGGGGAAAAACATATGGATATAACATTTAAACAACTTGTAAATATGATACTTTACCTCTTTCATAAACAGATATTGCATCACTATTCCCGCACGCTGTGTGAGCTGGATGATTACATGCTTTATCACATTTAGTGTACACATCCCGTACCGCTTGGTCGAAACAAAAACAGTCTGTGTTTTTCTTTAAGAAAATATAACATTTTGTCAGACAAACTTCAATTCCATAAGTTTGAACAATTTTTTCAGGTAAACACACACACAAACCCTTTACAAGTTACATCGATATCATGAAAAGTTGTGACCATGACTAACGTGTTGTATTCAAATGATGCTTGGTTTGCAAGCATATTAATATTATTCCGTGTTATGATGAGCTGAATTATAACCTATGTGATAACATCTTTCAATATCTCTCTTGAAATATTAAGGTGAATAAAGTATTTTTGTCTGTCTGTCTGTCTGTAAAAGTAAATTATGTGCGCACCTCTATCACTATTCTTGCACGATGGGTGAGCTATCACACCTACATATATTCCTTAATATTGAAAAATAAATAAGGCAATTAAAATCATTATTAACACTCATTTCAACAAATGTTACTATCATGAAAAGTGTTTAAGTCAATCACTTACGTTCTGCATCCCGATGAAACTCGTTTTACAAAGCGAGAAACACAAACCAATAATTTTCCATGTCTTATGATTAGCCTCGTGAGTACTTCTTTGAATACATCCTACAATATGGATGACCGTACAACAATAAAAACAAGGAGGGTGTTTGCATATGTATGTATAACCTTTTGAAAATGCAACACTTATGCTTCCTATTTCCTAGTGCATAGTTTTAAGATATATAGGATCTGTCATGAATTGTTATTTCATATCAAATTTGACATAAGACTAGGTTAATAACATTTTCATGAACGAGTTTTAGTAAAATTTGATATGAAATGACAAAAAAATCATGCCAGATTCTTTTTATCCTATGATCTATACTAACAAAACTAGAACTATCACTAAATGTGATTAATACCCCCGCAATACTGCTTTAGAAATGATGAAGTTATTAGGATTAAGAAGAAGAGTATGAAAAAGACATTTTTACATTAGTTTTTTTTCTTCAGATTTTTGGCCGGGTTACGCAGGTTGTGCTTGACCATTGTATGAAATTGTTTTGAATTCCATCCAGTAGTTTTAAAGTTAAGCTCCGGACAAGGAAAAGTAACAAAGGGCAATAACTCTGTAATTACAAAGAGTTATGGTTCTTGTGCACTGCACTTCCTCTATTGTGGTTGACATGTATGAAATTGTTTTGAATCCAACGTCTTTTCAAGTTATGCTCCGGACAAGGAAAAGTAACAAAGGGCAATAACTCTGTAATAAGTCAAGATGGAGTTATGATTCTTGTGCACTGCACTTCCTCATATTGTGGTTGACCATTGTATGAAATTGTTTTGAAATCCAACTTGTACTTTTCAAGTTATGCTCCGGACAAGGAAAAGTAACAAAGGGCAATAACTCTGTAATAAGTCAAGATGGAGTTATGATTCTTGTGCACTGCACTTCCTCTCCATGTGCTCGATCTTTGCATGAAGTTGTATTGAATTCCAATAATGCAACGGACCGCTGGACCGACCGACCTACCGACCAACCGACCGACCGACCACCGGGTGACTCCTATATACCCTCCCAAACTTCGTTTCGGGGGTATAAAAAATCGCGATTATAACAACAAACAAACAATAAACATGCATGACGGACAGTGAACGAATTACTATTTGTAATCTAACACCAAGAAAAATAGTTTCAAATAATAACTGAAAATGTCGATTTAACGTGTGTATTTCTTATACACGTTCAACATCATATAAATATTACATCTTTTTTTTCAAAGTTGGTTTCATCAAACACATTTAATCAGGCTGTTCGAGTTCAACACATTATGCATCTATATAGAATACACGCGCGTGACTCGGAGTGATGTAATTCGGCCTAAAAGATATATGTAACGTGTTAAATATAAGAAATATGTAAATACAATGGTTATACGAAACCGGATATAGCTGTTCAAGCATAATGTCATACGCTAAAAAGCACTTTTTAACATTAGCTTAAAATGCTGTTCAAATGTATGTTTGGTTCCTTTCAAAGAGACAGAATCTTATCAAATATAAATTAAAACGTAACCAAGCAAAGCCGGCGTTTCGTTTTTAAATTATTAAGTATGCCTTAAACATTAGTTCTGTATATGTTGATTTTATTTTTAAATACCCTTAGATATATTTTAATTATACCATACGCTAGAATTGTAAACATGTATTTGAAAATAAAAAAAAAAACCTAATTCATTGTAATAATTTTATAATATTTAGAAACATAAATATAAGGGAATGGATCAGCATGGAAATCAAATTTAGTTTAAAAGATCATATATGGGCCAATCTTGCACAATTCATGTTTTCGAGAGCTTATAATTAAGAAACTACATGTACTAGGAAGTCAACTGTTATTTCCCTTCTCATAATGAGGATGAGCTAAACCCAATTGTAACCTGTACTTATTTGAATTTTATTAAAATTGATCCAAAGGAATAGTGATAAGCCGGTACCTTAAAAACGTCATTCTAATATGTATATTTTTTTTTTCCTTTTCTCTTTGCAAATAATGTTTCAGATATGTAAAATACAGTATTTTTTTTCAGCAATTCAAATTTGAAGAATTTGTAAAAGTTCCTTAAAAAACTAATTTAGTGTAAAATTGAGCCATATGTATAAGACGCATTCACTTTTTGCTAATGATTTGTTACAAAAATCGTTATAACAAATAGTTCTCTTTATCAATTAAGAATTCAACTGACATGTACTTTTGTAGAGTAAGATTGTGACGTATTTATTCATGTTCGCGTTGTTTATTTCGTTTTGAGTAAGTATATTCAACATTTTTCGGCTAGACTGTCTAACCTTACTTTTGACCTACTTGGGAATGATGACGTAAGACTGTGCCGAATGCGTATTTTAACGAATTTCATCGATAGATATCCCAATACTCACAGAGAAAAAGTTGTTGAGATCACAACTTGTTATCAAGAGTGAGAGTTAGGTTCGAAATCGATGTTAAAACTTTGTTTTCTATCTACTATTATTGCTGAAAAGGTGTTTCCAACCCAGCTAAGAGATGCTGCTAAAGTGTGGATGGACACACGTCATAAATATTGAAAAAGCGGTAGTTTAAAAAGGGGGTAGATTCCCCCCACCCTGGAAGGGCATAATATACAATATACTGTCATAATTAAATATATTTTACAATGAATTGCAGAAAATGATTAGTATATAGAACCAACATACATACCCTTGTATCTAAATGTTTGAATCATTGGGACATAACCGACCCATAATTCCTCCGTTACATTAATGCCAGTAGAATAAGTATCTTTATTTTTTAACGTAAACTTTGGCACAGCAAGAGTACAAGCATTTCTTGCGGAATCCCATGAGCTAGCGTTGGCACTGACTTTGAATTCTTCACCTGCAAAATTAAGAAAAGAATATTAAGCGGACACATTTTGAAGGGTTGGTTAGTCATGAGAAACTACGAGCTTACGAGTAATTTTCACGAAACATTGCAAATTGAGGTTTTCCTTAACAGAAAAAATTCAAATTCTTTAATAATTCTGTATTTAAAAACATGATTGACCAAAGAATTGTTATTGTATATGTCAATAAATAGAGAAGTGCATGATTATGAGTTGAGGAAAATCTCATTTTGAAATGATTAGTAAAATCGCAGGCCTATTCCATTATACACAAAACACTAAATATTCCTTAGGGAATTAAAAACACAGTATTTATAAAAAAACTCTCTGTTACAATTTTTCGGCTTTATAGCCCTTACCAAGACGAACACTTTTCTTTTGAAAAAAAACTACATCCTACCGGTCGCCATATTTAAACGAAAATCATCTCGGTAAAGTTTGTCTACTTTCACTAACCGAGATGATTTATTAGCGGAAAACAAATCTTCAAGTTCAAAAGAGAAAGACAAAACCTTGTCCCCACTTATTCTGTTATCAGATATCTACAATATCATTTCCAAACACACAAGGATACTTCATGAATCGGAAAGAATAATAAAAAAATCAAGGAAACACCCTTTAAATTAGTTGCTTTCAGGAAGGACAAAAACCTATGCGATACTTTGGTACATGGAAAAACAAATCGAGCGATACAGACAGGAAAAGGAAAGGGTTTATGTAGGTCTAACCGCGATATGTGCGGTGTCCTAACAAATGATCCGATTAAAAGTATTAGCTCCAAAAATATTTATACTGTACCACAAAATATCGACTGCACAGAAAAAAATGTTGTTTATTCGATCAGTTGCAAACAATGCAGTGCCGTAGTATATGTTGGAGAGAGAGAAAGATAAGTACGGG
>CM037787.1:46620170-46670170 GCA_021229015.1 Solen grandis | reverse complement strand
ACAGTGTTTCTGTGGCAATTAATTGCCCGTTCGACAACATCGACGAAATCACCTCTACTAAGCATTACCAAAGCTTCAATACGTTGACGTTCACAAAGTCGCATTGAAAGCTTTGAAAAAAAATGTTTTGTGTTTTTCTTTCTCATAGGACTCGGGAAGGGGTGTAGAGACATTTCTTTTTACCAACTTTACATTTATTCAGATAGTGCACGGGCAAATCGTGGAAAACGTTTCTTTTGAGGTGTTAAGTACACTTTAGCAAACAGTGGCCGGATGTATACGAACCCATTGTTTGAAAGACAAACATCCGTGCATCACAAGAATTACATGTTAAACGGTTTGGGTCGATGTTGCTGTAGTTATGTAAAAACAAACAAGCACAATTTCTTTTGCGATTGAGTATATGTCTGTCTCATGGAGATTAAAGTATGCAAAATGACCGAAATACTGTCGGGACATTCAACTGGGTGAAAGTTTCCAATATACTGCAGGTTACTTGTGACGTCACTATACGTGTACATATGTATGCGATGTTGCTTTGATTTTAGCACCTGTTCCAAGTGTATTTTAATTTATTCAGACTGCAAACTCTTGAAATCGCGCATTTATACAAAGATAAATTATGTTTGCTTTATGTCAAGAGACGCATTGTGGCGCCGCTAGATATTCCGAACGTTTAAAGCTCCCCTAGGAGCCAGTGGCGTCGATTAAAACATGTCCCATGGGATCTTCCTGCGTCAATATGCATACAACGTTGCATTAATAAATATCAAAGAGTAGATTTTTTCAGCAAGTATCCAGTCACTTCAACTAAGATACACACACACACACACACACACACACACACACACACACAATTGCTGACGTAGTCATCATTATCATCTTTGATTTTGATAAAAAGATGATGGTAGTTCATCTCTTTATCATCATCTCAACTATCAAAGTATCTTTCACAATGATGATGTGGTTAATAAACGCCTTTTCGTTTTACCTAAACTGTCCGAAGGGACATGGCATGCAGAATTACCCCAGAATCAATAGCGGACTTTCGAATTTTATAAATCGTTGAAGTGTTGTGCATTTCTAAATGATGATATTATAAGTTGCATTGAAATGTAGTCGTTGAAATTAATTGAAAGATATATATATATATATATATATATATATATAACATTGGTCGAGAGGTCGGAGCATACACCCCTTAACGGAGTGGTTCGTGGGTTCTTCCCCGGCGGAGACCTACTAAAGTCTTTTAAATGGTAGATGTAATATCTTACTCGTGTTTGGCGATCAGTGTTTAAGGGTAGTTCCAGGACTGTTTGGCTCTATTTCGTTATAAGACTGAGAGTGGTATCATGCCATATGTCTATGGTGTGCAGTCAGGCACCGCTTTGGTATGTCGTGGCAGGTGATCAAGCCCACGCCCTAGTTACGGTGCGGTCGTTCTAGACACTGGACCTCCGTGAAATGCAGTATGAATCATCATGAACAATCTTACCCTTGTAGCAAAGAAGAGGGCAAAAAATATTACTCTTTTGTTTCATATCCCCATATACTAGATGAATTGCGTATATTGAGACCGGGAAAATGCATGTAACTAAAGTATTGTACCTGTTCAATTAAAGACAGATAACTCACCACCTCAGAAACAATGGCGGACTTTCGAATTTTATATGTACATATATTACAAAATTGTTTCGGGATTGTTTTGCATATTTAAAGCAGAGTGTTCTAACGCACAATTCGGATGTATATATCAAGACACTATATCAACGATAATATTATAAAAGCTACAAAAGCTTCCGTCCAAATTTCGCTGTGCAGATAAGCTGGACGTCGCTAAATGACTGAAATACTGTCGCAGCGACGATTAAACTCAGAAAAATCAATCAATCAATCTTGCAGAACAACAGGAGATAATAACTGTTATTCTTTTGTTTCCCCCATAGACTAGATTGCGTATATTGAGACCAGGAAAATTTCACATGCATTACACCTGTTCAATTAATAAAAGATAACTCATAGGATAACTTATCCCAACAAACAATGACGGATTTGCGTACCTATTTTATACATTTATTGTACTGTTGTTGTTTTGTTTTTTGTTTTTTTTGTTGTTTTTTTGTTGTTATTTTTATTTTAATATTAGGCATAGAATTCGGGAATCACTCTTCGGACTGTATTACAAAATTGTTCACCGGGGTTATGTTTCATATTTAAAGCAGAGTGTTCCAATGCAATAAAAATTGTGATCTATTTAACGATATCATGTGGCACCTGAACACTCTCATTCGACAAACACATTATTTGTCTCCAAATGACTGAAATGCTGTCGGTCGGACATCAAACCCAATAACAAACAAACACAATTTGAAAGTACACTACATTAACGATAGTATTAGCTTTCCGGCTAAATTCCGCTGTGGCGAAGCACCACTTAAAAAGAGAGTAGGTGTTTCCAATAATTTTAGCTTTATGAAAGACATTAGTTTTATCAGATCGAAGTTGAGAGCCACGTGTAAATGACTTGTGAATGGTTTCATGCCAGTACCAAGAAATACTTATTTTCCAAGATAAGCTTAATCGAAATTCAGGGATTTAAATTTTAAAGTTTATATGCTTTTGTTGTTGTTTATTTTAGTGCTGGTTCTTTTTAGAGCTATATTTTTGTTATTTACTTCAGTTGGTGGAAGTAGGTCGAGGATCCATTGCAGATATATGTATATCAAACTAAAAAGTTAAAACATGTAAAATAACAACACATTATATCCCGCCAATTAAGGACAAAAATTTCAAGATAATTGATATCATCTGGATTTATTTACTGTTCTAATAAGTTTTTTGTTTGTTGTTGATGTTGTTTTTTTTTTGTTTTTGTTGTTGTTGGTTTCTTTTTCTTTTTTTTCATTTACCTGCATCAATATAATTCTGTCTATGTTTTCTAACTTCCTGTCGAAAGTTAGACATTTACAAACAAACACTGACAGCTGTTCACGATAAAGTCAATATTCAGACTATTATTTCCTTTTTACTCGTTGATTATTTTGCTGACTTAATTCCAGTTTGCAGTAAAACTTGTTCAGAATAATTGTATGTTTTTTAGATATGTATGTATGTTAGGTAATTTCTATTAGGAATATTTAAAATTTGCCATTTCAAAGGTATATTTAATATGTTAAAACACATAATATTTCAAATAAGATTAAAAATATCAAGTTCGATATTGTTAAATAATACTGCTAATAATAAATCACATGAACAAAGTCTGCATCTACGTGACAACCCTATCAGATGTGTTGAAACTAATAAAAGATGCTGTCTTGTTACAAAACCAAAATAAGTGTTAAATGGTTTTGGGAACTGTTAATTTTAACATAATCGAACACCACCTTGTAATTCTGCTTGTTTTATATAGGGAGTCATTTACCGGCATTATTCTATGTTATAATCGCACTTTCATGCATTGGATACTAGTATCGTAGAAAGCCGGCTGATTAAGTTGAAAAAAAAAAACAACCGGGTGGGTTGAGTTGGAAAGAATGTGTGTAGCGAGCCAGCTGAATGTGTGTATCGAGCCAGCTGATTTGAGTTGAACGAATGTGTAGCGAGCCGGGTTGGTTTTATTTGAACGAATATGCGTAGCGAGCCGGATTGGTTTTGAACAAATGTGTATGTAGCGAGCCAGGTTGATATGAGTTGAACGAATGTATGTAGCGATCTGTCTAATTTAAATTCATCGCATGTGTGTAGCGAGCCGGGCTGATTTGAGTTGAAAGAATATGTGAAGCTAGCCGGTTAATTTGGGTTGAACGAAAGATTAACGTGCTGGCTGATGTGGGTTGACTTGTCAGGTGTCTGTCTGTCTCTTTATCATACACCCACTTGCCAATCAAGAGGCATCGGCTATTTCTCTTTCATGCATATATTATGTTGAAATTTAAAATAAAAATGGACTCCGGTCTTATATTTATCAAACTATAGAAAGTCTAAATAAAAGTGAAAATGATAAAACAACTACACAAGATTGGATGTACCTAATCTCAATGGTTTCCTAAGTCAGAAATAAAAAAAAATGTACGATCAATTTTCAACTCTCCTGAGAAGAATAAGTCGGAAGGGTTTATATATATCGGAGTGATTAAACACTTACGCGATGATTTATTTGATATATTTATAAAGCATGAGCAACCTAGAGAACATTTGTGGGGGTACTTTTTGTTGTAAGGTCATATTTTCTTTCTGGATCTGCTCTGTTTGCCAGCGCGTCAAACAAAGCTTTGGTATAAGGTATTTAAAGGATTGAACTTGTCAAAACACATGACCTTAACGGCAAAGAGAAGCGGGGTGACAAATTTTTGTTTATTGTTTTCTTTTTCTGCTGTTGTTGTTGTATGCATCACCTTCAATACCAACCGACAGGTACACTCATCAGAGCAAACAAAGTAACTCATATACCTTTTACCTCATATAGACTAATTTTGATGCACTAGCAAACAGATCAGACCTTGTCTGACCAGAGTCCACCCTGTTTGCTCATAAATATGAGATGCTATACAGACGGCTTAACAAAAATATCCACTGTATCATATACCAAGTTTATACTCATTAAGAAGTTAATTCTTATGAGATTATTTATGCGGTAAAGGAATTACTGGCGCTTTATCCAATATGGCACGTTGATGAAATTTGTGTTTAGTTGTGGCGCTCTGGTGGGGTGCTCCAAGAGATGTCTGATATGGGTCTGCTATGCTTGCCAATTCATCTAAAATGGGTCTATAAAAGGTAAAGGGTAAACAAATTTAAGTAAAACAACTTTATTTATTGATTTGTTTATTTAAGTTCAATATAATATGATTATCAATCGAGCTGTCCAAAATCTAAATTTCTTTTTTCGATATATTTTGCAAGCCATGCTTGATAAAAACTAATAATGTTAATAATAAATATACAATGGTTCTGCAAATTGTTTTATATGATTTTAATGAGTGACCATACGGTCTCAAAACAGATTTCTGAGTTTGATACGAAAACAATCATTTTCATTCTATGATTGCAAAATTGAGTAGACCGGGTTAAAATGTACTCAAAGCTCACATATGCTTGTAAATAGTTCATCGCAATCTTGCATGGATATTTCGGATGGCCATTCTGGGTCTATAAAGTCACAATTTGCGAACAGCTCGTTGTTAAAAATGACAGATGTAACCGTCATACTGACGATACCGTCCTAAAGGCTAATGTCATTGAAGCTTATCCAAGGGTAGCACACGAAGGCACCATGTGAAGACGTCACATCGTGTTCAGAAACTGCAGGTGGGCCAGGTCGATCACGTGAGCCAGATTTCCGCCGAGACGTTGACAATGAGACAAACTGCTGCTCCAAGTGCTTGCCGTTGGAACAAATGCATTGAACTTGCCGTTGTATTCTTGACAGCCTGTGTAAATGTCGCATTTGTTTTGTAAAAATGTTGAACGATGCGAATGAGAAATAGAAACAGAAAATTAAATAAAAAAATCTAAAACAGGGATCTTCATATTTTTAAAATCTAACACATTTTAATTATCATGAACAAGCATATTTCTATTCTTGTATTCGAACGCCCTATCTACAAACTGGTGAACGGACCATTTCATTTATAAGAAACAATCTTATGAATTATACATATATAGCATATTCAGACATATATCGTAAATATCTTGTGCAAATTGAATTTTCAAAAATTAATTTAACTTGAGAATATACAAAGTGACCTAAAGAGCCCTTCGAAAAGTGTGCTTAACATTTCACATGGTCAATAGAAATAGGAACATAACAAAAGTCCACATTAAATTTAAAAGTTTAAATATAAAGTGAAATTTGGTACTTTTCAAAAAGGATTGCTAATTAATCATTGTGTGATAGATAGAATGAGAAAATTACATAAGCTCATAGCTCACATCACAAGTACACGTGCAATTGACTCTGGCACTACCGATACAGATGCTGCCATTTTGAAACAGGTTGGGCAAACACGCGTATGTTAATTGTAATTATATTAAAGATTCTGTACGACTTTAATAATACATTTAAGATTTGTTTGTCATCTACGTTAATATTTGAAAATTGAATTAGAACAAAATAGTTTTAAAGAAATGCAATGAATACATTAATTGAATATCAAGAATATTCTTGTTATATATGACATTTGAATATCGAAAATGTATACGCTACTATTACTTTATCAAGTTTATATTCAGCAGTTATTTATAAGGAAAATGTATCCAATTATATCCAATAATAATATATATCTTCAAATAGGATTTTATATCATTGATTTGAATTTAATCATTACTTTTTATGATCGTAAAAAGTTATCAGAAAAAAAGTTTGCTACTAAATCAGTCGGTAACCATTAGTTTTACTATCATGCAACATTATCTAGTTTTAAGGATGTTAGGTATTCAATATTAAATTAAATGCTACTGACCATCTTATTTTAAAGAAAAAGTAATAAATGCAAAGATCTGTAATTCTTATTGATAAAATTTTTCGTTATTTATCTATATATTGCACTCTCAGACATTAGATTGTATAATACATTTCCTTAGAAAACAGATTTTTTAAAATTAATTATGAATATTTAACAGTTTTTTAACGTATGTTAGATAAGTAGAATTAGAATCATAAGTTCATACCAGTTTCACAGTTGCTTCCACAGAATCCGACGTCACAAGTACACGTGTAATTGCCTCCGATACTGTCGGTACAGCAGTCGCCATTTTGACATGGGTCGGACAAACAGGCTGATGTAGCTGTGTAGTTTTAAAAAAAATTCTTTACGACTTTATTAAAACATTAAAGATTTACTTATCATTTAAGTAAATATCTGAAATTTACAATAGAACAAAGTAATTTAATAAAATACACTAAATAGATGTTTTGAATATCAAGAAAATTCGTTTTGCATCTGACATTTAATCCTAGTGAAAACCGAAATTTGTTAGCTACTACTAAGTACCTATAGTTTATATTTAGAAGTTATTTATAATAAAATTAATCTAATAGTAATTTATCAATACAGATATGATTTAACATATTTGATTTGAAATTCATTTAATTTCATTGTTAAAGATAAGGAGAAAAATACATTTAACTTCTGTTCAAAACTCAGTGAAATCAATATATTATATTTTCATGAAAATATACAAGTCTCTTTATTATAGATAAACCATTTGATTGTAAAAACAATTAGCTCTTTTTGCCAAGAGAGAGGGGGAGATTAATACTTTGGCGTACTTTGTTTGCGGTTTGTCAGACAATATACCATCATGAAGTCAACTAAATTTGATCATTTATTCATTTAGATTGTTAAAAGTTCTCAAAAAGAAAGTTATCTTTCCTCCTTTAACAGTCGGTAGCCATAAGTTTTACTGTCATGCAACATTATATACTTTTATGGATGTGAAGCATTCAATGTTAAATAAAATGCTAATGACCGTCTTATTTTGAAGAAAAAATGATAAATGCAAAACTCTTTATTTTTGTTGAAATTAATGTTCGTTATTTACCTATATATTGCATTCTCAGCCACTAGATTTTATAACGTCTCCAGAAAACTGTTTTTAACAATTTATGAATGAACATCTAACACTTGTTTAAGGCTTGTTAGAAAAGTAGAATTAGATACATAAGTTCATACCAGTTTCACAGTTGCTTCCACAGAATCCTACGTCACAAGTACACGTGTACTTGCCTCCGATACTGTTGGTACAGGTGCCGCCATTTTGACACGGATCGGACGAACAGGCTGATGTAGCTGTGTAATTATGATAATAATTATGTACGACTTTCCTAATACATTCAAGATTTCTTTGTCATCTAAGTAAATATATAAAATTTGCATTAGAACAAAGTAGTTTAAAAAAACAATTATTTTTACAAATATAATTAGAATCATAAGTTCATACCAGTTTCACAGTTGCTTCCACAGAATCCTACGTCACAAGTACACGTGTACTTGCCTCCGATACTGTCGGTACAGGTGCCGCCATTTTGACACGGGTCGGACGAACAGGCTGATGTAGCTGTGTAGTTATATTAAAAATGATTCTTTACGACTTTGCTAATGCATAAGAGATTTGTTTTTCATTTAAGTAAATATCTGAAATTTGCATTACAACAAAGTCATTTAATAAAATAAACTAAACAGATGTTTTGAATATCACGAAAATTCGTTTTGCATCTGACATTTAATCCTAGTTAAATCGAAATTATGTGTGTACTACTTATTACATATAGTTTTTATAGAGAAGTTATTTAAAGAAAATAAATCTTATAGTAATTTATAAATACAGATATGATTTTACATATTTGATTTGAAATTCATTTAATTTCATTGTTAAAGATAAGGAGAAAAATACATTTAACTTCTGTTCAAAACTCAGTGAAATCAATATATTATATTTTCATGAAAATATACAAGTCTCTTTATTATAGATAAACCATTTGATTGTAAAAACAATTAGCTCTTTTTGCCAAGAGAGAGGGGGAGATTAATACTTTGGCGTACTTTGTTTGCGGTTTGTCAGACAATATACCATCATGAAGTCAACTAAATTTGATCATTTATTCATTTAGATTGTTAAAAGTTCTCAAAAAGAAAGTTATCTTTCCTCCTTTAACAGTCGGTAGCCATAAGTTTTACTGTCATGCAACATTATATAGTTTTATGGATGTGAAGCATTCAATGTTAAATAAAATGCTAATGACCGTCTTATTTTGAAGAAAAAATGATAAATGCAAAACTCTTTATTTTTGTTGAAATTAATGTTCGTTATTTATCTATATATTGCATTCTCAGCCACTAGATTTATAAGTCTCCAAAAATTTTTTAAAATTATGAATGAAATCTAACATTGTTAAGGCTTGTTAGAAAGTAATTAGATACATAAGTTCATACCAGTTTACAGTTGCTTCCAAGAACATCTCGAAAATTTGCATTAGAACAAAGTAGTTTAAAAAAACAATTATTTTTACAAATATAATTAGAATCATAAGTTCATACCAGTTTCACAGTTGCTTCCACAGAATCCTACGTCACAAGTACACGTGTACTTGCCTCCGATACTGTCGGTACAGGTGAACAGGCTGATGTAGCTGTGTATTATAAAAATAATTCTTTACGAATTGGCTAATGCATAAGAGATTTGTTTTTCATTTAAGTAAATATCTGAAATTTGCATCAGAACAAAGTAATTTAATAAAATACACTAAATAGATGTTTTGAATATCACGAAAATTCGTTTTTTTAACCTTAAAAATTTTATAGTAATTTATAAATACAGATATGATTTTACATATTTGATTTGAAATTCATTTAATTTCATTGTTAAAGATAAGGAGAAAAATACATTTAACTTCTGTTCAAAACTCAGTGAAATCAATATATTATATTTTCATGAAAATATACAAGTCTCTTTATTATAGATAAACCATTTGATTGTAAAAACAATTAGCTCTTTTTGCCAAGAGAGAGGGGGAGATTAATACTTTGGCGTACTTTGTTTGCGGTTTGTCAGACAATATACCATCATGAAGTCAACTAAATTTGATCATTTATTCATTTAGATTGTTAAAAGTTCTCAAAAAGAAAGTTATCTTTCCTCCTTTAACAGTCGGTAGCCATAAGTTTTACTGTCATGCAACATTATATAGTTTTATGGATGTGAAGCATTCAATGTTAAATAAAATGCTAATGACCGTCTTATTTTGAAGAAAAAATGATAAATGCAAAACTCTTTATTTTTGTTGAAATTAATGTTCGTTATTTATCTATATATTGCATTCTCAGCCACTAGATTTTATAACGTCTCCAGAAAACTGTTTTTAACAATTTATGAATGAACATCTAACACTTGTTTAAGGCTTGTTAGAAAAGTAGAATTAGAGACATAAGTTCATACCAGTTTCACAGTTGCTTCCACAGAATCCTACGTCACAAGTACACGTGTACTTGCCTCCGATACTTGTCGGTGCCATGAGGATGCACGCCATTTTGATCACAGGTGTCTCTAGACTGAACAGGCTGAATGTCAAAGTTAGTTTAAGATTTAAAAATGATTCTCTTTAAGGTGCGATTTGAAGGCAAAAGGTGAGAGCGATTTGTTTTTTCATTAAAGTTTTATAATATCTGAAATTTGCATCAGAACAAAGTAATTTAATAAATAAAATAAATAGATGTTTTGAATATCACGAAAATTCGTTTTGCATCTGACATTTAATCCTAGTTAAATTCGAAATTTGTGTGCTACTACTTATTACATATAGTTTTTATAGATATGATTTTACATATTTGATTTGAAATTCATTTAATTTCATTGTTAAAGATAAGGAGAAAAATACATTTAACTTCTGTTCAAAACTCAGTGAAATCAATATATTATATTTTCATGAAAATATACAAGTCTCTTTATTATAGATAAACCATTTGATTGTAAAAACAATTAGCTCTTTTTGCCAAGAGAGAGGGGGAGATTAATACTTTGGCGTACTTTGTTTGCGGTTTGTCAGACAATATACCATCATGAAGTCAACTAAATTTGATCATTTATTCATTTAGATTGTTAAAAGTTCTCAAAAAGAAAGTTATCTTTCCTCCTTTAACAGTCGGTAGCCATAAGTTTTACTGTCATGCAACATTATATAGTTTTTTGGATGTGAAGCATTCAATGTTAAATAAAATGCTAATGACCGTCTTATTTTGAAGAAAAAATGATAAATGCAAAACTCTTTATTTTTGTTGAAATTAATGTTCGTTATTTATCTATATATTGCATTCTCAGCCACTAGATTTTATAACGTCTCCAGAAAACTGATTTTTAACAATTTATGAATGAACATCTAACACTTGTTTAAGGCTTGTTAGAAAAGTAGAATTAGATACATAAGTTCATACCAGTTTCACAGTTGCTTCCACAGAATCCTACGTCACAAGTACACGTGTACTTGCCTCCGATACTGTCGGTACAGGTGCCGCCATTTTGACACGGATCGGACGAACAGGCTGATGTAGCTGTGTAATTATGATAACAATTATGTACGACTTTCCTAATACATTCAAGATTTCTTTGTCATCTAAGTAAATATATAAAATTTGCATTAGAACAAAGTAGTTTAAAAAAACAATTATTTTTACAAATATAATTAGCATCATAAGTTCATACCAGTTTCACAGTTGCTTCCACAGAATCCTACGTCACAAGTACACGTGTACTTGCCTCCGATACTGTCGGTACAGGTGCCGCCATTTTGACACGGGTCGGACGAACAGGTTGATGTAGCTGTGTAGTTATAAAAATAATTCTTTACGACTTTGCTAATGCATAAGAGATTTGTTTTTCATTTAAGTAAATATCTGAAATTTGCATTAGAACAAAGTCATTTAATAAAATAAACTAAATAGAATTTTTGAATATCACGAAAATTCGTTTTGCATCTGACATTTAATCCTAGTTAAAATCGAAATTTGTGTGCTACTACTTATTACATACAGTTTATATATAGAAGTTATTTATAAGAAAATAAATCTTATAGTAATTTATAAATACAGATATGATTTTACATATTTGATTTGAAATTCATTTAATTTCATTGTTAAAGATAAGGAGAAAAATACATTTAACTTCTGTTCAAAACTCAGTGAAATCAATATATTATATTTTCATGAAATATAAAGTCTCTTATTATAGATAAACCATTTGATTGTAAAAACAATTAGCTCTTTTGCAAGAGAGAGGGGAATTAATCTTTGGCGTACTTTGTTTGCGGTTTGTCAGACAATATACCATCATGAAGTCAACTAAATTTGATCATTTATTCATTTAGATTGTTAAAAGTTCTCAAAAAGAAAGTTATCTTTCCTCCTTTAACAGTCGGTATCCATAAGTTTTACGGTCATGCAACATTATATAGTTTTTTGGATGTGAAGCATTCAATGTTAAATAAAGTGCTAATGACCGTCTTATTTTGAAGAAAAAATGATATATGCAAAACTCTTTATTTTTGTTGAAATTAATGTTCGTTATTTATCTATATATTGCATTCTCAGCCACTAGATTTTATAACGTCTCCAGAAAACTGTTTTTAACAATTTATGAATGAACATCTAACACATTGTTAAGGCTTGTTAAAATAGAATTAGAGACATAAGTTCATACCAGTTTTTACAGTTGTCTCCACAGAATCCTACGTCACAAGTAACACGTGTACTTCCTCCGATACTGTCGGACAGGTGCCGCCATTTTGACAAGGTCAGATGAAACAGCATGATAAGCTGTGTAATTATGAATATAATTAAAATATATACGACTTTCCTAATACATTCAAGATTTCTTTGTCATCTAATTAAATATATAAATTTGCATTACAACAAAGTAGTTTAAAAAAAACAATTATTTTTACAAATATAATTAGAATCATAAGTTCATACCAGTTTCACAGTTGCTTCCACAGAATCCTACGTCACAAGTACACGTGTACTTGCCTCCGATACTGTCGGTACAGGTGCCGCCATTTTGACACGGGTCGGACGAACAGGCTGATGTTGCTGTGTAGTTATAAAAATAATTCTTTACGAATTGGCTAATGCATAAGAGATTTGTTTTTCATTTAAGTAAATATCTGAAATTTGCATTACAACAAAGTCATTTAATAAAATAAACTAAACAGATGTTTTAATTATAACACGAAAATTCGTATTGCATCTGACATTTAATCCTAGTTAAAATCGAAATGTGTGAGGTACTACTTATTACATATAGTTTTTATAGAGAAGTTATTTAAAAGAAAATAATCTATAGTATTTATAAATACAGATATGATTTTACATATTGATTTGAAATCATTTATTCATTGTTAAGATAAGGAAAAAATACATTAACTTCTGTTCAACTCAGTGAATCAATAATTATATTTCATGAAATATACAAGTCTCTTATTATAGATAAACCATTTGATGTAAAACATTAGCTCTTTGCCAGAGAAGGGGGAATAAATTCTTGGCGTTCTTGTTGCGGTTTGTCAGACAATATACCATCAAGAAGTCACTAAATTTGATCAGTTAAATTCTCAAAAAGAAGTTATCTTTCTCTTTAACATCGTAGCCATAAGTTTTATTGTCATGCAACATTAATAGTTTTATGGATATGAGCATTCAATGTTAAATAAAATGCTAATGACCGTTTATTGAAGAAAAATGATAAATGCAAAACTCTTATTTTGTGAAATTAATGTTCGTTATTATCTATATATTGCATTCTCACACTAGATTTATAACGTCTCCAGAAAACTGATTTTTAACAATTTATGAATGAACATCTAACACTTGTTTAAGGCTTGTTAGAAAAGTAGAATTAGAGACATAAGTTCATACCAGTTTCACAGTTGCTTCCACAGAATCCTACGTCACAAGTACACGTGTACTTGCCTCCGATACTGTCGGTACAGGTGCCGCCATTTTGACACGGATCGGACGAACAGGCTGATGTAGCTGTGTAATTATGATAATAATTATGTGCGACTTTCCTAATACATTCAAGATTTCTTTGTCATCTAAGTAAATATAAAAAATTTGCATTAGAACAAACTAGTTTAAAAAAACAATTATTTTTACAAATATAATTAGAATCATAAGTTCATACCAGTTTCACAGTTGCTTCCACAGAATCCTACGTCACAAGTACACGTGTACTTGCCTCCGATACTGTCGGTACAGGTGCCGCCATTTTGACACGGGTCGGACGAACAGGCTGATGTAGCTGTGTAGTTTGATTTGAAATTCATTTAATTTCATTGTTAAAGATAAGGAGAAAAATACATTTAACTTCTGTTCAAAACTCAGTGAAATCAATATATTATATTTTCATGAAAATATACAAGTCTCTTTATTATAGATAAACCATTTGATTGTAAAAACAATTAGCTCTTTTTGCCAAGAGAGAGGGGGAGATTAATTCTTTTTCGTTCTTTGTTTGCGGTTTTTCAGAAAATATACCATCATGAAGTCAACTAAATTTGAATATAATAAGAAGTTATTGATAATAAAATGAATCTTATAGTAATTTAAAATACACATATGATTTTACATATTTAATTTGAAATTCATTTAATTTCATTGTTAAAAACTAAGGAGAAATAACTTGTAACTTCTCTTCAAAACTCAATGAAAACAATATACATGTAACATATTTTTATGAAAAGGAAACCCCTGAAGTATACAAGTCTCTTTTTTATAGATAAACCATTTGATTGTTATGTTTGGAACCAACATCCATCGTGGACTCAGCTCAATAGGATCATAAGTTGTATGTTTTAAAGAAAAAAATAGCTCGTTTTGCACAGAGAAAGGGGAGATTCATCCTTTGGTGTACTTTGTTGTTTTTCACACAATCTACCATCATGAAGTCAACATAATTCGATCATTTATCCATTATGATTTTTAAAAGTTCTTAGAAAAAGTTATCTTTGCTCTTTAAACAGTCGGTAGCCATCAGTTCTACTGTCATGCAACATTATCTAGTTTTATGGATGTAAGGCATTCAATGTTATATTAAATGTATGGACCTTTTTTAAAATTGATAAATGCAAAACTTTTTATTTTTGTTGAAATAATGTTCGTTATTTATCTATATTGCATTTTCAGCCACTAATTTTTATAATGTCTCCAATAATAATTATCTGTTTTTCAGCAAGCTTATTACCTTAATATTACACTGAAGGTATACTATTTGACCTTGACTTTTGTTAAAATGGTTATTATTTTGCCTTACCATCACATACGCATTTGCAACATCCATTAAATTTATTCAGTTTTATCAATAATATAAATCATATGTTATGAAGATCCCTGAAATCAATAATCTTAAATTTTAAAGTTACTCAATGTATTCCAAATTATGTTTATATTAAATACTTGCTTTATTAGAACCATTTTTTGCCTTTGAAAACAAATACTCTTTTGCAAATTATGACAGATTACAATTTAGTTTATATGTTCGCCACGATTTTCGAGCCAATTTACCTATGAATTATAACAAATTGAACTTTTTTAAATTGTTGTTAATATGCACTTTGATATTTTCACTACATTTTTAAAGTGCTGACATGCAGTTAATGACATAGCAACTTATAATGTTTATTTTTTGGTTGTTGGACAACATCGTACTGATAAGCCATATAAGCCGCATTTTGAGAAATTAAAGACAGCATAACTCTGGAATTTTTATACAACTTATGATGTTGAATTTTCTCATCTTATTTTTTAGATCGATTATATTCATTATAAACGTTCAATTTTAGAATCGAATCTAAGCCTAGACGTAACGTATCGAAAGTAAATAGTAGGATCAACAAGTTTCATACTTTTGGTCAACAATCTGCCAATTAAAGACTTGCGTTCGTTATTGATAAAAAGAAAATTTTACTTTCAAAACATGAAAGCTAAATGTTTTTTAAAAAGTTAATAATCTTTGAATTTGGTACAGTGCATTAAGATGGTATTTCTGTTTTCACTTTTGACATGATATTTGAAATTTTGAGTGCGAAAAGTGTTTAAGTTGATATAAATTGAAGAAATGTTGTAATATTCAAATTGCATTTCTGCAAGGACATTTTTATTATGGGAATATCAACTATCACTTTTTAGAGATTATTTAAATGCAATAAATGTGTTTTAACAGAATTTTCGAATGTCATTTAAATTCATTAAATACTGTTTAAAGTATATGTGAAAATACATTATGCTTCAAAAAGTGACAATTATAGACATAAAACAGTTTAAATTTTTTACAGTTATATGTAAATTTTTCCTTTATTGAATTTGATGTTTAATTATCGTATATTTCCGTTTTCACATTTAGCAGATTGTGATGTTTAACGTTAAATAATTTTAACAAGCTCTTCAATGGTAACATGTGTTAATAAGTTTACTTATTCATTATATTGTTATTTCGTGTAATCATTTTCTTGAAACTGAATGCTTTAATAATGGAAACCAGACGAATGCAAAATTCATTCCAATTAAATGTATAGTTAATAATGTGATTTTATCAAAGAACCAACAACATTTATTAATCTAATGTTGACAATTATGTCCTAATTGAAGTTTTAGTATAATTTAAGAATATCTATAAAATTTATACCATAATTATTAATAACGTTGTATGTTACCTAATACTTAGTACATGTGCAATTTTGGTCTTGAAGAAACTTGATGAATGAGTTACATTTAAAAGAATTTTGCGATTCAAAGACAAGAATTTGCTTGAATTTTCTGATATTAGAACAATCATATCGGATTATTTTTACATAAGTTAAAACAAACATGTTTTTGGACTTTTAACATATTAAAATTAGTATTCCGTTAAAATTTACGAATCAAATTTTTTAATTAAATAATAGTATCAAATACTGCATATTCATATACCATTTTTAGATTGGCCTATTTTGTTTTAAATAGAATCTATTTGTAACAGGAGAAATAAAATTCAATTTTATTTATATATCATTTCGTTATTATTAGTTATTGAAAACAATAATATATACTTGGCACTGTATTAGGTAGCGATGATAATAAAAAGTCATGAAAGACAATAATTGATTTTTTATTAGAGTAACATCAATAATAAAAGAAAGTTGGATTCTTTTAATTGTTATAACATCTCAATATATTTTTAATAAAACAGTATCCATTATTTTCATTAATTTCATTATGTTACAATTAGGATCTAGACCGTTTAAAAGCAATTATGATAACAGTAAACTTACTTTACATCTTTGATGAATCAATCACTTATTTTCTTAATAATTTAAAAGAATATGATGATAACTGTCGAAGAAACTGTTATTAATAACATTTGTTTCGAATGGAATCATCTAACATGTTAACTTTTAATAAGAAATGTGATGATTTAATATGGAATAGATAACTGTATTTTTAATATGAAAAATAGTGATTTTTAAAAATTGTAAAAAACTGTTATATGAATAGATTATTTTTTAATCAAAATCTTCTTATAATGATTCTAAAATTTAATTTTTTATTAGATTAACAATTTTATAACAGTTTTAAAAAATTTTGATGTAGCAATTAATTTTAATTTTTTAAAACAATAACAATTATAGATATTAAATCTGTAATTAATTGTAAGTTTCTATTCAACTTGGAAGATTACACTTTAGAGTAGATTTATAAACCAAAAAAATTGAAATGAAACCTTTAATGCCATTAGAACAATTTATGAATATTACAAGGAAAAATCATCAATTAGAAATAAATTTGCTAAACTACATTTTTAAAGATGAAAGAATTTCTGGTAAAAGGGATGAAATATGAATAAATTTTATAAAAGATTACCTTTTTTGTTAAAGTTTAATGAATGCTTTCATGTTAATTTAAAAGGTTTTAAAAATTTAATATGTAATTATTAACTTTATAAAAATATTTATTTTTTTGATTTATTAAAAAAAAAATCTTAAACCTTAATATTTCGTAATTTTATAACATTAAATTAGGTTATGAAAAGGAAACATTTAAGAAATTATAATATCAAATTATAACTAAAAATTTGAATTGGAAAATTTTTAAATTTTTTTAAATTTTTAAAAAGTTGCTTTTTATATTTAAATGTTTATGATTACAAAAGGGGTTTTGGTTGAATTTAACACAAATATTCTATAATTAAATTTTAAAAATTAAAATTTTAACTTCCCCAATAAAAAACCTTTTTAATAAATTTAAATAGATATAATTTTAATTCGATTTTTCCCTCCTGTTTTTAAAGTGTCCTTTTTAAGGGGATTGACTTTAAAAAAAATTTGGTTTATAATACTTATATTTTCATAAAATTTTGTATTTAAAATAAATTGCAAAAAAAAGTATTAATAAAATTCCTTTTTAAAAAAGGGTTTTTAGAATGATGTTACAAAAAAAAAAAAAAATGAATAAAAAAAAATTTTAAATATGATAAAAAATTTTTAAATTCTGATTTAAATTTTTTTAAAAAAATAAAAAATTATTTTTTTAATTTTTAATAAACAAAAAAATTTTTAACCTTTTAAGATTTTGAATATTTAAAAATTAAACAAAACTTTTTACTTTTGGACGTTTTTTCAGAAGATTTTTTTTAATTTTTAAAATTAAAAAAATTTCTTTTGCAATTTTACTAATTAATGTTTGGAAATTGTTTAAAAAAATTTATCCCAGAAACGAAAATAAATTTATAAAATTCCCTTATAGAAGGAATTATAAAACATTTCCGATAATTGTAAAAAAAGTATTTAATTCAAAATTTTGTTAAAAATGTTATTTTTAAACAAGAAATTTTAAAAATTTCTTTAGAAGATTTTTTTATATAACCTTTTTTTTAAGTTAAAAAAACATACGGTATTGACTGCTGAGTTATTCGATTTTTTATACAACAAATAATTACCTAAAAATGATTATCACAGAATGATAAACTGTAATAGCTCAGTGTGCAAAGCCCTGGCTTGTCACGCAGGAGAATCACGGAATCCATTTTTTTTTTATAATTTATAAAAAATATATAATTATAAAGATAATCTGTCAGAATAGATTCAACTTCATGACGGTTTTTTGGAAATCTAGTCTTTCGTAGAAACATGTGTAGATATAGTATACTTAAAGGTTCAATGACTTGTATGTGTAAATATGATGAATAATTTTGATAGATTATTTGAGTGAGTATGTGCAACAAAATTAATAGCATTATTATTTATCAAATTTCGTTGTAAACCCAAACTGTTTTTTTGACATGTAGTTTCTTAAAGATATGAACATTTTGTTACTTAGGACGTTACACATATTCCTTTAACCAGGGCAAAGATATCATGCTTCGATGTCAGCTGATCTTAATTTATAATAATAGTAACAACATCAACAACAACAACAATAATAATATTAATAATAAAACATTGATACATTCAGTATATTTCAGGACTTGTAGAGTTATGTATGATCACTTTGGAAGGACTCCTCAAGCACCTCAAGAGACGGAAGCATCTATGGTCGATATACCAGATAATAATATACTTGTAACTGATGCCTTGATGCCAATCTAGATCAGCGCATACATGAATACCTTGACGACAAGGAAATCAACTCATCAGACAGAGAGACTGACATGTGTGCTAAAGCTAACAGTTGTCAGATTGATTGCAGTGATGATGCTGGTCTTGTGAAACTAAAGGGCCTGAAGGAACATGGATGTAATTGTTATATGAAGTGTACTGACCAGTTTAGTTTGTCTGATCTCATTGAGCAAAACATCTCAACATGAAGGAACTTTTAAAAGAGGAAAGGGAGATTTACATAATGGCATCAATAACTGATGGACACAGAGATCAGACAAAAGGTGGGAAGAAGAGATGTCGGCTGAGACGGACATATACATTGTACGGGAAGCCCGTGTGCAAGGTGGTTTTTATTACTTTTATTGGGATAGGGAAAAAAACTCTAAATAATATAATTCACCACATGAATGAAAATGGACCTATTGCAAGAATTCATGGCAACAAAGGAAGCAAAGCTGGTCACAGACTGGACTTCAAAGCTGCTGTTAACTTTATTACCAGTTTTGCTGACATGAATGGGCTCCCTCATACAAGCTGCGCCAAGAGGTCAAGCCAATGTGCCTATAATTTATCTTCACTGTCAAACAACAAAGAAGTCTGTATATAATGACTATCAAACATCTTTGGCTGAGGATATGAGAGCAATGAAATACAAGACTTTTGTTGCTGTGTGGAATAGATTACCTATCACATATTAGGATTGCATTCCCTAGGGATGATGTTTGCGGTATATGTGAAAGGTTCAGGAAGAGCGTGTCAGACGCCAGAGAAGATGAAGAAAAGTTAACTTCAGCAAACGAACTCTCCCAGCACACGAAAGGGAGCTTTATAATTCCTGTATGCAGAAAGCCTTAAATGGAAATAAAGATGGCTCAGTTTATTACCACATTACATTCAACTTTTGTCAAAATGTAAAAATATCCCATTACGGACCTCAGATTGGGCCACTGTATTTCACCTCTCCAAGAAAGGTCCATGTATTTGGTGTAAGGTTAGACTGGCTCCCCAAACAACTTAACTTTCTGATGGATGATTCAGAAACAATCGGCATCGATGGAACGCTAACGCATGGACCAAATGCTGTGGTTGACTGGGCCATGAACACATATATGCAGGTACACCGACCTGTGCCTTCCATGCAGACAATTGTCCAGGTACAATATTTTCTTCTTAGTCAAAATATTCATAAACTTTAAACTTTAGTTATAATGTATATACGTATATCCTATCTAAGCAACAAAAATATTTAATCTTATTTTAGACATTTTAAATTTACTGCGACTTACATCTTTATCTATGCATTTTAAAATATTAATTTTGAACATTATATCGGTTCTGACTTCAGTAGTTTTAGGTCTTTGCTTCAGTCAAATATAATTCTTTTTTCTTTTTTGTTATTATTATTATATTTCAGGACAAAATAAGAATAAGCACCCCCGCGCCTACATCATGTGGAGGATCATGACAGGTCGCAATCAACAACTAGGGTACATGATGCAGATTCCAGGTAGATATTAATCGGTTATAATCGATGATTGATCGAAAGCTGCCTAAGTCGGTGTCCTTCGGTAATCGATTTCTCTTATTTCTCTCTTTGTCGGTAATTAGGAGTATGTGTATCAAGAAATTGAAAGAAAAAAAAGGAACAATATGAACACGAGATCTACTCTATTTCTGATTTTTGTTTTTTGTTATAAAAGTTCTTTTTTTTTTCTCTTATTTTTCCAATTTATTTTCAATCTTGCATGAATAGTCTGTTAATTCTTGTCTCTTGTAAATAACATTTTTTGACCGTATCTTTGTCTATTTTTTTTTTCTTTCAAAATCACATTCTACAAATAAGTGATGGTTAAAAAAGCATATCGATGATGATTAATCGAAATGTCTTGTCCGATTATTTCCGATCATCGATTTTGATTTTTAGCCGAATTTGGAACTCTAATTCCAGGGCATGCCAGGTGCAGGATTGATGGTTGTTTTGGTCTGATCAAACAGAAGTACGGACTTTCTGACTTTGATTGCATATACCAATTAGAGGATGTTGTCAACAGGTCAGCTTCCACAAATGAGGCGGTTCGATTTCCTGTGTGGCAATGGACAGACTGGAAACAGTTCTTCGAACCTGTCATCCGCCCTGTGAAGAGTTTGAGGTAAACTCTAATTATACAATCTAGGATAAACCTTTATAATATTTACATACAATATTTGCTTCTATTTTGACTATTTACAATTTCAACTTGAAACAACAACAAAAAAGATTACGTTCAGTATTACACGTGTATAATGAACATATTTATATATTATGCGTTAGGTATTACAAGCATTTTGTTTCCATGGCAACCATATAATTTCAGGAGCTGCCAGTTCTTTAGGTTCAGTGCTGACAATCCAGACATTGTGGGGTAAAGAAGGAAAGTGATGAGGAGGAAACATCTATGCGTTTATTGATGGATGCGTGCCATGTGTTCCAAATTCGTCTGCCCGTCCCGATTGCTGCTGCTGGTCTTTCCCGAGCCCGACAGGCCCATCTGTTTAGAGCTATCCGTCCGTTCGTTCGTGAACAGATTCAGGACATTACATGTCCACAAATGAATGATTTATTTTAATTTTTTTTAAAAATGTTTTTAATTTAAAAGTAAATTTAATTTTTTTATTTAAAAATATAACTATTTTTATTTCCAGTTTAAAGTTATAATTTTCAAAAATATGTTTGCCTTTATACTTCATATATAGAATAAGAAATATTTTCCTTCTAGTTTCTATTAACAGTATTTTTGAAAATAATTCATCATCAATAACAATTATATGTTGCTGTTTCTGTTGTTGAAACATTTCCTAATGAATATACCGGTACGCAATACTGAAAAATAACTACAGCTATCTTTTTGTATATACAGTTCATAAATTCATTATCCAGCAATTATGAATTATTAGATTTCTACAATCACCTTCCATGTTTTGAATGTTGATAAAAGCATTGAATGGTCAGACATACAACTAATATAAATGTTACAATTGCCATGAAATATGTAACTGGATTATGAATCTAACCTGCATATTAATCATCAAATCTCGCCCATTTTTCAAAACTAAATATTATTAGAGAGATCCATTATTTTTAATTTTTTGTTATCTAGCGCTTACCAAAAAACAATAGTCAGCATATGACCTTGACTTCTGCATTTTTTTCTCTCCAAATTTGAAACCGTAAGTACTTCTATCATATAAAACCATATAATATGTGAAAAAAATCATAAAATATGAACTAAAACAAAACTGAAATGTCAAAAAAAAACACACGAAAAATTCATATCGTATAGATCTTTTTTTTTCTTCAATTTTCCAAATATTTTGTGACATGCGATCACATCTTGAGCAAAAATTGTCTATTTTCTGAAAGCAACAGCCTAAGCATTTTATGCATATGTGTCTTGGGAATTGTTTTCAGGAAACAAAGTTCTTTGTCTTAAACGGAAACGGGAACTTTTTTCCGAAGAACTTGTCCTAATTTGCGCAAGTCTTTTGTATGGTTCTACTAGCGCAACGACATTTGGCTACCTACTTTCAATTATGTTTTCACAAGCTTGAGCACAGGTTTTCCTAAGTAACCGAAATTAAAAGATTCAAATAATCATGATCTTATATATATTTGGTCGCAATGTATGAATGTCTTTACACAATACATCATTGACTATCATCATTCTATTTTGTAGTCGTGCGCTTAAACATTACTTTTCATAATATCGAATATTTTTACAATCGAATAACCATGATCTTTTTAATATTTGATCACAATATATAAACAAGTCATGTCGCTGAGTACAGCAGACTGCTACTTTTTAATTATGTTGCAAGCATGAAAACTTTTTTTTCATACGATAGACCATATAGTTGGATGCGAACTACCTAAACCTTCTCAATATTTGATCACAATATTTTTACACAAAATTCCATTCTGTTAATTACCATTCACCACCGCCTATCACTTATCTAGTCCGTAAACATTTCTTCATTAGATAAACCCAGTTGTAAAATTCAAATTGCCATAAGCTTTCAAATATTTGCTAGCAACGAATACACAAAGTGTCATTTTGTTGAAATCTGTTGGCATTCACTTATATAGTCGCAAGCTTCAGTACTACTTTTATAAAATAAGCTGTTAGATGTGAAAAAACATGCTATTTTCTATACAATACACAATATCGTAAATACGGTTGACTACCACTTTTCAGTTATTTACTCGCTAACTTAAAAATTGTTTTTCATAAGATAGACCATGTGGTTACATGTAGATGCAAATATCCGACATCTTCAAAAAGTATTGAAAAGCAATGTTTGAACATTGTCATACAATATATAATATATAACTTTAACTTTTTATCACAATGTTTAAGATATTTTTACATAATATACAATATCACTGATACGTTTCAACAATGCTGGCGCGAGCTTTAAAATGTCTTTCCTTAGATAGACCAAGTTGTTAAATGCATTGAATCAAATATTTTGTGAAAGAACACTCTAGAATACACCATATTGGTGAATACGGTTTGCCAACATCTTTCAATTATGTCTTGCTTGAATTATTAGCTTGAAAACTGTTTCTTCACAGGTTGCGGAATGTGTCACGTGGTAAATCAAGCATGCAATATGCCTTACATTGACGAGTTTATTTATCAGGATACAAAGATCTCACTAATATTAACGAAGGGGATTAGAAAAAAAAACTGTTTTTCTACCTGTCAAATGTGAACGACCGCATTTAAAGGTTATATTACATTCACTCACAGGAGCAGATAAGATATACATTCCTAAAATTATAAGCACGGGTGAACTACTTTATGATTAGTCAATAAGTCTGCAAAGTCCTCCATTCAGAAGTCGGTGAGGTACACACATACAGCGAGCCCAGTTAGACGACCTAGTCATTTATACCCGGTGTAGTTATGTCTACTTGATAAACATGTTATACTCTGTTTTCATATGCACTCTTTGCTCCTAGCTGTCAATACAAAATTACTTGTATCTTTATATACAGTAACCTAACACTTGGAACATGCACATTTTTATTTATATGAATCACTATTTATGAACAGATTTATAAATAAAAAATTGCTAAAGGGTTAAACTTTCCACTTTTACATGATTTCAATAAATACGACAATATGAAACAAATAAAACTGGTTTGCAATTGATCAACAAAGGATCCAACTATCAACTGCCGTTAAATACCAAAATCAAGCCCGATCTTCAAAAGCTATCGTTAGAAAGACCTCCTCAAGGACTTACAGTTTTATCTAAGATGTCCGATAAAAAATGTAATTTTGGAGCCATAAGGGAACGAAGAATAAAACTATAATCGCAATACGACTTTGACATTTGTATGTTGTTTTTAACTGGGAGGTCTATTGAAACATAAAACTACATAATCTGAGAAAATGTCAAGATGGTTGAACGAAAAATAATGTCAGGAGCATCAATAAACTAAAAACACCTATTTTTAATATTTGATTTTTCCAATAATTAAGTGAAGTTTGACAGTTTGTTGAAGACAAACCATGCATTTCTTGAAATCTTACCTATATATTCAATTTTATGTCTTGCAAATATGCACAATTCTTACCTCAAACAAACATGGGCATGTTTTTATAGACCTACCCTTATGTGTGCGTTTTTGCAAGGTTCGACTTCTCCTGGCACAAAACCTTTCCTGTTTTTGATACTAAGATGCCACCAAAGTCTATGAGACTGTCAACAAGGAAAAGAGTGATAAAAAAGCATTTAAATCAAACTTCAATTTTGTTTTAAAGTAAAACATTGAGTCTATGCATACAGCCCCCTTGCGCAAAATTAAATCAAAACAGAAGAAACATATCTCGCCGTTATGTACATGTACATGAATTGCATGTTTAAAATTCTACAACTGTCTACAACATCAAGCCCTAATCGAAATTGGCTAGAAGAAAAACAAAAGGTATTATGTAATTTCATATATGTATGTCAAAATGGCCCGAATTGCCGGCAGTACGTTTAACCCAGACATACAAGCAGATCAATTTTTATAACTTAAAGGTTTTACATGCTAAATATAGAAGATTGAGGAGTGATACATATTAAGTTTTCACATGATATAAAAGCTCATTTTCATCTACAAAATATATACCATACTACCCATAAATGCATAAAAATTAATTGTAAATCTTAACGCATGTTCTAATTATTACACTTATAAAATGTGCAAAAAAGGAAATTATACTGTTTTTCAAAATATTGTATGGTATTAAAATCAAAGTGAGATAGATGAATTGCGCAAAAGTTTATTGTTGCCTTAAAAAAATATAACAATATATGAAATAACATTTTTGCCATCAGCTCAGCACGAAGCTATATAAAATTAGGTATTCACATTTCTGAGCTCAGTGAGTGGATTTATTGAAAAACTGCAACAACTGTATACGAGCAATGCATAAAAGGAATCAAAGGAGACCAATAAGCTCGATCAGTCATCATCCATGGTGCAAAAAACCTGTTGCAAACTCCCTCGCCTACCCACCGAAGGTATGAATACCTAGATCATCCCGAGTAGCTTAAAATGATTTTAGGATTTTACATTTAACGTTACGGTAGGTTTACCACCACATTTGTATATACAGTGGTCACGCGATTCCTCAATGTGGCGATTCATTGAATACCGGCGATGGCTCGAGCTACAAGCTTGGTCCCTTGATTTAGCCCTTCTTATTCTATATAAATTTATTGGCGATTCTTCAAACATGCGATTTTGGATTCCTCAAGCTCCGTCCTTGGTCCCTAGATAGTATATCCTATATTATTTCTATGCGATTCCTCGAAGTCGATATCAAAACCTACCTATATCTCCCTGACAACCATACTCTGGTCCTATGACCACCTGTAATTAACACCTTGGTCGAGATGGTTTTCATTTTGTTTTCACACATTGTCAAACCATCCTTAGAGTACATCGGTGAACCGTTATATCAACACGACCATGTAGAAATTATTTTCGCACCTACTGATCATGTAACAAACTGTGATTGGTCTGCATGATTAATTATTTGTCATTATAGGAGCCGATTTTGATTGTTTGAGTGTTGTTCTTTTTCTCTGTAATCATTAATTTGAAGAACAACGGTATAAGTGTTTCTTACAAGAACGTAAAAAATACGCAACGCCACCATATACACAAACTAAAACAAAGGGTTTCAATCATATTATCGGTAAAAAAAGAATTTATTTCTGACTTAATTCTCACAATGAAAGCTATGATCGTGTTATTTTTGTATTTTTAAACATATATTATGTTTATAAAGTATTATTAAAGGCTAAACTTAACAAAATGATTAATGAAAAGACGACGTTAAGGTATCAACAAATGTAAATGTATTGAATTTTGACACATAAATGATTCCTCGAAACCGGCGATTCTTCGAGTTTTTTTGCAGATCCCGTCCGACCTCGAGGAATCGCGTGACCACTGTAAAATGATTGATATGCATTTTATATCATGCATTTTGATGAGTGTTTTTGTCAATATATTCTACATATTTGTAAAGCCTTTAAAGGTATTAGAGCGTAACTGGTCTGGTTCAATATATGTTGAACAGACATAATAATCAACAAATCGTAAATTGAAATACAGTAAAAATACAGAATGGGAATACTTGGATATTCGCGAGGCCACGAAAACCGTTACATAGTACAGTCGAAATTCGTTATCTCGACATTTAGGAAATCATCATTTAATGTCGAGATATGAGTATGTCGACATATGAATATAAGTGTACCTTGACTTATGCAAACAATTATTCACGAAATGTACATGTATTTGACGCAATTTGTCTATAAAGGCCCTATACATGTATTCCTATTAAAAATCTTGTCTTATATGTTATATACTGAAGATTATATATGTAAATATTACAACATGCTTACTTCCGAGTGCTTTATAAAAGATGGCATGTGCTTGCATGTTTGTACGACGAAGTGTAGCATTGCACATGCATACCAGGACGAATCGTACCAGCGTACCAGAAGCAGGTCAAATCCCGAAAGAAAAGTTATTGTGATATGACATAGTATTCATTTAATGCATATAAGTATGGAAAACAATTATATGTGAATTCACAATTGCAAAAAGTATTTGTTTTGGAGTCAAACTGAATTAAAAGAGAAAAATATTGTGTTTCGATTGGTTATTAATTTAGATATAAACACGGAAAATCATCCATGCACAGAATTTCTTGATCACAAACTAGAACATCCTTACGTTTTCATTTGCTTTAATTAATTTTCATATTCACCAAACACCAATAAAATATTTTCCTCCAGTGTTTCAAACCAAAACATATATATAAATGGTACCAGATGCACCTTTGTCTGACACTCGGCAATATGGGGTTGCTATGGAAATTTGGGGTACTCAGTACTGGTTCTATCCAGGAATTTATCTCCCGAATATCGGTACTATACAGCGGGCAAGTAAAAAAACCAAAGGTCTATTCGCAAAAGGGCTAGGGTATCGCACGCAGACTCTCTTGACATTCAGCATATACACAATGTATTTTAGGACTGGTTGGCCATGTGTCGGGATATGGCAACATGTCACCTGTCTACAACGTGATGTTGCAGTTTGGCAGTTCTATAGGACATAATCTACAAATGACTTAAATACTGTCGGTGGGACGTTAAACCCAACAAAAGAAATCCAACATCGCTTTCTGTCCTATGATTGATATCATTATTAATATTCCACACAATTACGTATAGCCTTAAGCGGGCACTACCACGATTCGTCTTGGTAGGCATGTGCAATGCTACGCTTCATTGTACATTCTGCAAAGAGAATGCTAGAGTTACCTCTCTTGATTAGGCCGAACGGGCCCTAGTAAAATGTAAATGTTCAATCTAGTTTCCAGCTTCTATTATGTTAGTGCGTAATGATTACTGCTTAGTTGCAAATGCTTACTGGCAAGTGCTTTATTGTATGTGTAACTCGGCGTCTACGTGTCACATTAAGAATCGCTACATGTATCACACAGTTACAACACACAGTTTAGAAACATAGTCTGTAATGAATTATTTGACAGTAAGAACATAGCATTTAGCACTATGCACTTTTAATTAAAAATGTGGTACAGGCAGTCTGCATATATATATATATATATATATATATATATATATATATATATATATATGTGTGTGTGTGTGTGTGTGTGTGTGTGTAAGTTTGCACTTCTCATCTGCAATAAATCCCTTTGTAGTTACCACCTGGGTCTTAATATACTATCATAAAACAGGCAGTAAGCACATAACATTTAGCAATTCACACTTGTCATTTAGAAGTGAGAAACAGAATGCAATTAGGCAGCATGCACATGTGATTTTTCAAAAAGCATTCGGAAGTCAGCATGTTGTAATTTTACATAAATAATCTTCCATTAAAATGAGTTTTGTTGAAGTTGATGATGCAAGTTTCGTTTGGTAACCTCGCTGCTTATACGCCAAATAACGTCGACGTTAGATCACAATATCACACTTTGCATTATTTAGTTAAGCGTGTGTGATTGCATCTAGCATTGATCTGTTCATTTCCAAACATTACAGTTTGCAACATTTTAATGTTGTAATTGACACTAATTTCAGTGATTGGGAACATAATCTACGAAAGTGTGAAAACTTACTGGGGCAATACTGACTAGAAGTCGTTTGTTTAAGATACGATACGATACGATACGATACTTTTATTGCATAAAGACATTACAAAAATGCTTATAGCAAATATTAGTAATTGAATGGAGAAATGTACACAAGTTTAAACTTTTTAACATGAGCAAAATGGATTTCAGACTCTACACATCACACCACACCTCACACGCAAGCAACATTTGCAAAACATTTCAAAGATCGAAACATGAAGAAATAACAGATGAGAATAAGACATATTTAAATAATAATGGTAATGGAAAAAAGGTAAAGTTACACTATGGGTAAGGGTAAAGATAAACATGTTTTCACATATACCATGATAATAATAGACAAAAGTATGTATTACTTATCTAAAGGTAAGTTTGTCTTAACTTATTAGCAGAATATATGTATTTTGCAAGACGATTAACCGTTTTTGCTGATTTTAAACTTAACAATAATTTAAATTTATTAATTGTTGGCCAATGACAAAAATATGGTTGAAGAAAAGAGCGTCTAAGTTCTATATATTTAGGACATACCAGAAGAAAATGATATTCTGTTTCTATTTGATTAAGGTTACAGATAGGACATATTCTTTCGTTGGTTTCCATGTTGGTATGTCTCCCTGTTTCTATTTTTAAATTATGAGACGATGTTCTAAACCTTGTTAGTGCATATCGAAGTTTTTTATCATGAATAAGGTCTAAGTAATTTTCTATTTCAAGTGTATGTTTGAATAATGAATATGTATTAAGCCGTGAAGAATTATTTATCTGAGAAAACCAGTCCTGATGGAAAAAAAATTAACAATTTTTATTTCTATATGTCTTACCATTATAATCATCTTCTTTTAATTTATAATACATTTTTTTAACTAAGTTCTTCAACAAATTATATTTTTTCCAATGGCATCGACCATATAAACGGATAAATTTTAGATTTTTTTACACCGAGAATGTAACGAAGAAATTTGACATGTACCATTTCAATATCAGTAGCTGGATGCATGCCCCATATTTCTGAACAGAAATTTAATTTGGAACCCACTAAAATATCAAATAATTTGAGTTGTTGTTTAACAGGTAATTCAACATTTTGGAGTATTTGATATAATCTGCTTAATGAATATCTCGCGTACTGTGAAAATCGTTTCTGAGACCTATGAAAATTACCGTTTTTAAACAAGTCCATACCAAGGTATTTAAAAGAATTTACAATTTCCACCTGGGTGCCGTATATGTGTAGATCAATATGTGATGTCCTTCCAGTTTCAAAAATCATAGCTTTTGTTTTTTTCTACATTTATCCTTAGACCCCACATGTTACAGTAGTTTTCAACATCTTTTAGCATGTAGCGTAGCGTTTCCGGTGATTTTGCAAATAAAACCATGTCATCGGCGTATAGTAGTAAAAATAGTTTTACATCTTCAAGGGAAATAACTCCAGGTAGGTTTGAATTAATATTGCTAATCAAATCATTTACAAAAAACATCGCTAACAGAGGAGAACTAGGATCCCCCTGTTTTAACCCCTGTATATGATTCAAAAAACATAGACATCTTTGATTTATAACGAACACAAGATTTAACACCGTTATACATTGCTTTAAGGGCATTTACAAATTGGCAGCTGACGTTTTCTTTTAATAATTTATTAATATCTATCAAAAACAAAGATATAGATTTGTTCTTTTGGAAACCAAACTGATTTTTCATTAGTTTTTCGTTTTCATTTGACCATTTAGTTAACCTGTTCAGTAGTATCTGAGAATATATTTTGGCTATTATATTAATCAGAGTTATCCCTCGGTAATTCTTAGCGTCATTAACATCGCCTTTTTTAAATACCGGAGATATAATACCAGTGCTCCAGGATTCTGGGTATATGTGGCTGAAAAATACACGATTATACAAACGCTTTAAAAATGGCAACAATATATCTATGGACGATTTAAATATTTCAGCAGGTAACTGATCAATACCGGGACTTTTATTATTGTTCTGAGACAAGACAGCATCTTCTATTTCTTTTTCCGATATTTCTATGTCAAGCACTTGATTAAAATTTATATCTTCGTTTTGGTTAATGTTTTGAATTTCTTCATAATCTGTGTTTATCGATTGTCCAAACATTTCTTTAAAATGATTAAACAGCTCATCAATTGTTAGTGAATCTGCCTTAATGTCAGGTTTACGAGATATCATATTAATTGATTTCCAAAACATACGAGGGTTTTTATTAGCTAAATTATTTATTCTTTCGCCTTCTTGTTTTCGATACCTATTTAAAGCCTTCTTTTTTGTTCTATTATATTTTGTTCTGGCTCGAATGAAGTTAGTTTTATTTTCGTCAGTTTTATTTCTATTATACACATTACGTTTATGTTTAAACTCGTGTTTATCCAAATGACATGCCCTATCGAACCACTGTTTATTTAAGTGTCTATTTTTAGCCTGTTGCGACGGGACACCCACGGTTTTGCCAAATATAGATACAAACGAAGCGGCTTTCCGTTGGCTTAATTTAAAGGTATTTAATATATCAGTTAATACAAAGAAATGGAATAATTAATGTTAAATAATGTAAAATTTAATACGTAAATCATCATTATCATAAATATGATTATACTTATGTTCAAAAATAAGCTTTAAATCTTTTCTTCTTTTTTTTTCATTTTTATCTTCTCAAGAAGATATTGAGAAAGCATAAATATGGATCTTATTTGATTACACAACCGTTTACTATCATGCAGAAAAAAGCAACAGGAAAATTGTAAGATAATACTATCCTCAAGATGTTTTTCTTACGTTATTCAATCGATTTTATAAGTTTCTTATCCTTTATTTAATAGAAAAAGAAACCGTTAAACCTTTAGAAAACATAAAATATCGATAGGTAGACATTTACGACATTTTTTAAAGTTTAAGTACATTGGTCCAATTTGCGATTTTATATGATTTTTAAAAATAATTCTTGCATTAGTATGCATGACGTAATAACCACGTGACAAAACAAACATTTCTTGCAGTATGCATCACTTCAATTTTAACTCTATCAATTCTGAAGATTTAATTAAGATTGACTCAAAATTCATGATACCAGAGCGAGAGAAATCTTTAAAAAGAAATGCTTTTTGTTTTTTGATGACGTCATAAGCACGTGACTTAAGAAAAAATCATTCAGAAAATAGAATGTAGACTTCTATGCCGATACGGTGACCGATTTTCATGCTTCTAACGCATCAGGGGGGCTTTGTTATATTTAAATTTAGTTTTCTGACCAAAGTTCGAAACTCGGTATGCCATGAAATCTTAATCTTTTCGAATGTGGAAATTTAAATGCGAAGGTGCACATCTACATCCTAAAATACATATTCTGTAAAAAGTTCAAGATAATGGGACCAAAATTTAAGGCTCTAGAGCGCGAACAAAGTTTTGAAGCTGACGTCAAATCTGACGTCATATTACGCCAATGAAAATTAAAAATGATTGAATGTCTAAAAAGATACTTTTTTATCGCTGCAATTTTAATTTCATTAAAATTGACTCAAAATGTAAGATGCCAGAGCGAGAAAATAGGATTTTGTCCTTTAAATGACGTCATAACCACATGATTTAAAAAGAAATCTTTCAGAGAAAAGAAAGTAGACCTCTGGGTCGATTAGCTGTCCAATTTTCATGCTTCTAACTAATCAGTAGCCTTTGTTACATTAAATAATTGTTTTAGGACCAAAGTTCAAGCTCGAATTTCTCGAATTTGAAAGACAAGTGCACATCTACATCATAACATACATCTTATATGAAATATCAAGATAAAACGACAAAAAATAGAGGATCTAGAGCGCAAACAAACGTTTCAAGCCGACGTCAAATCTGACGTCATTTGACGTCATTGAAAATTAAACATGATTGATTTTAAAAATGTTCATGTTGCTCAGAGACTGACAACATATTGAAATTAACTCGTAGATTTGGTTGGAAAAAAAGGAATTATATTAATAACTAGATTTCATTCGTTCATACGAATGATAGGACTTTCTGCTACTTTTGTCAAACACTAAAAGCGAAAAAGGTAAAAGGTTATCAAGTACTAGATTCCGTTTGCTCGGCAAACGATAGGACTTTCTGCAACCCGTTTAAAATTTGATCAAACTGAAAATCATTTATACGGAATACGAAGAAGACATTAGGAAATGAGAGTGTATACTATACATTCTTTGAAAACTTTAGGAAAATCCAACCATTCATAATGTCTGCAGAGCGCATACAAACATTTTGACCTGACGTCTATTCTGACGTCATATGAATATGAATTCATTGCATTTAAAAAATCAGCATCTAAAAAACATGTTATAAAATCTTCGTCATACTAGACCATTCGGATCACATCGAATTTATTGCGCGAGAAAGGAAAACATATAAGAACGTCATGACGTTAAATGACGTCAGTCCTACAACATTACAACATGAGCAAATTTCATCTTTCTATCTCATCTGGGGGCTCTAAGATATTTAAATAAACTTTAAGGTCATATTTTCGAAACTTGGTTTCACCAAAGAACCTTGGTCTTGTCAATATTTTAAAAGGAAAGTAAGGATGCACGACTAAAGCGTAACTTACACCCATTGAGACAATTACAAGAAAATCCATTCACAAATAAATTCTGCAGAACGCGCACAAACGTTTTAGGTGACGTCATATCTGGCGTCATATGACGTCATATGAATTTGAAAATCATTGATTTCAAAAAGACATGGTCTGAAATTTTTGTCATACAATTTTCATTGTTATGGGCCATTGGCAATTACATTTTCCAAAACTGTCTAAAATTAATTTATAGTGAAAATAGGATATTTTCCGACAATGCTTTAATTTACAGTTTAAAAATACCACATGACCGTGACGTCACTAAAGGCATCAATTATAAGACAAAACTGTCAACAGTTGGCTCCGCTTGCACATACAAAATTACCCGTAAGAATTTCATTTCTTCGTCGATTTCAATGGGACAAGTGTCAGTCTAAGGGGAAAAACCTATTTTATACGTATCTGAAATTAAATTTGACGTCAGTGGTTCTAATCTTGGATTACCCATAAAACCTTTGCCTTTTTGAATTTGGAAAAACGGACACCTGTAGGCACAACGTAAGTGTAACATATACATTCTGTGAAATTTTAATGAATATCGATCCAGAAATAATGACTGTAGAGCGCGTACAAACTTTTGTAGACAACGTCAAAGTGACATCATATGACGTCATAGGCGTAAAAAATTCAATGAAATGAAATATTCAGTTTTTTAAATATAGGTTTGTAATTTTTCATGCAACTGGGACCTTAGCAACAAAGTGAAATTACCGGGTAGATAAAAGAAATTCTTTTTTTACCGTTTGACGTCATATGACGTCAATTGACATTCGTCGTCACAGAATAAAAAGAAGTCTTCGAGACTAATATTCAGTTTAAATATCAGCTTTCGAACTTATCTGGATGTTATTTATACGTATTTGACGTCAATGGTTCGAATCTTGGATTGGCCATAAAGCCTTTACCTTTTGGAATTTGGAAAAACGGACACCGGGATGCGCAACTAGGACTTAACATACACATTCTGTAAAATTTCGATGAAAATCAGTTCAGAAATAACGGCTGTAGACCGCGTACAAACATTTTTAGACGACGTCAAGTTTGACGTCAAAACACGGCATAGGCAATTAAAATCATAAAAGTGCAAAATGTTTAATGTGTAGCATATACTATTATATTTTCAAGGTGCACGGACGTTTGCAACATATAGAAGTTAACATGGAGAAATTAGAAATTATTTTTCACCTTATGACGTCATATGAAGTCAAATGACGTACACCTTACAGAATAAAAATAACTCTTGGAGGCTTATATTCTGTCAAAAAATCAGCTCCTTAACTCATCTGGAATCGATTTTATAGGCATTTGAAATTTGACGTCTATGGTTCGAATCTTGGATTCGCCATAAAACCTTTGCCTTTTCGAATTTGATAAAACAGACACCGGGATGCACAACTAGAACGTAACATGCACATTCTGTGAATTTTTTATGGAAATCGGTCGAGAAATAATAGCTGTAGACTGCGTACAAACGTTTGTAGACAACGTAAAGTGTGACGTCATATGACGTCATAGGTATACAAAAATCATTGAAATCAAAATTTCAGCATATGAAGCATATGCCGTTAAATTTTCATGGTCCTGGGACTCTTGCAACATATAGAAATTAAGTCGTAGAAAAGAAGGAAAAAATAATAAGAACTAGATTTCATTCGTTGATACGAATGATAGGACTTTCTGCTAACATTGAAAAATATAAAGATAAATACCGTTAGACAGAATATATATTAAATTCCCTACCTTTAACTTTTTTATTTTCGTATGGACTTTTCATGCATGAACTTTGTGAAATAAGCCATATGGCAAAAATAAATAAATCTTTATTTTGATATCGCTTTCTTATAACTTGACCAATTCTAGGTACCAAAATAAATGGCCTGAAAATCCCGACAATTCCATTGTAGCATATTTGGGTCTAGTTTTATAGGTATTCAAAATATAAGCAATTAAACTTAAACCTCTTAATTCTGCATATCAAAATTCTTTTTTTTTTATTTTCGTGTACAGTCGCGGGAATAAAATAGTAAATCACGGTGCATACCCATATCGGCAGGCTCTCTGCGGAAATCGCTATATCAGCAGCTCTCTGCGTTCGCACCGGTCATTCTCTGCCATAAACACTAGCAAACGCTGGACGGAAGGGAAAGAAACAGACCAATGGTCATTTTTCAAAGGTGAGTTGCTCAATATTAAGTATTGCACGGAATATTAGAGTATTTTAGCTATGTATATGCGTGTAAACTTTTCAATTTTCAGCGACTGCGACCTGAAACTCGGCCGAACAGTTTAGTGTTGTACCAACATAAACACAACTTCGGCACTTTCTGCAGGCTTCAGCAGGTTATTGCTTTGATTATGTCTATAATATGACCATCGAATGTATTCTTTTAAGTATATTCTTCAAGAAGATATCGACAAATTGGCCGATTTTAATGTAAATTTCTTGAAACCCCCCTACTTTCGGTTTTGTCGTTGCACGGGAGATCTCTCTGCACATCACTTTTTGAAGCACCGGCAGACTCTCTGCATTTACCACAAGCAGGCTATTTGCAATCTATGGTTTATCTTATTGTTTACGGAAAATGAATAATTTCATGGGTCCTTAGCCCTAATTTGTGTTTTTAATTTCGTATTTTGCATATTATTTGTATTGTTTCGTAGTCAGATACAAATCTGTTAAAAGTATATATGTGTTACTTACCTTTTTTTTTATACTATTTTGTTGATATAAAATATATAAGATAAATTTCCTCTAGGGTATTGTTTATTACAAAAATTCTCACAATTTGAATCGCCACTATTGCATGTTCCTTCAAAAAAAAGGAAAAAGAGAGAGAGAGAGAGAGAGAATCAAACATGAAAAAGATATTGTATTAATTAATGAGTCTATTATTTTTAACTTTGTGCTAACTTTATCAGTTTACACATTAACATGCTTGACAAAGCGAAAGTAAATACATAAATGAATGCATGCGTCCATGGATTTAAAGTAACAAATGATTACTAACTCTATCATTACTTTGTAAAAACAAGGCCACTAGGGACGTAACTTACATACAATATAATGATTATAAAATAATAGGCATTTTATATAATCATTTTATTATTCTTAAACATCGTACTGAAGAAAGTAAATTTATTTTATAAGCGTATTTGAAATATTGTGATTGTTGCGTAGAACAGATACGTCACTGTTAATTCATTAAATTTACAACGGATTTACTTGTGTAATTTCAAAATATAGGAGTATTTATGCAGCAGTTAGATTGTTGTTTATATGTTTGACGGATTTCGGATTTTACAAGGCCTATGTCACATTTTTTTTAAAGAAAATGAATATTAATTTATCTGTTTTAAATATTGACTTTAATATCACTTTTAGTTGCCGTAGCAACGCGATAGGCTTAGTTTAAGTTGTTGTTTTTTTCAGTATGAATGAACAATATGAATGTGAGAAGAAACACCTCAAATCTCACGGCAATTTGCAGCCAAAGATTTTTAATCCTAATCGAATGTGTAATAAGTTGTTGAATATTTCGCTACAAACTGACAGCCTATCCTACTTCTTACATAGGAGAGAATAAACGGTGTGTATTAGAACAATTGAATGCAGTATTTGTTTGTTTGTTTGTTTTGTTTTTGTTCAAATTATTCGGAGAATATAGGCGGCATCCCCCATCCCCTATTTTTATTTTCTTTCACTCCCCCCCCCCCCCCCCCCCCCCCCCCCCCACTATGACAGTTTACCTACCACTGTATGCATGGACTCACTGCTACATTTTTAACTGTTATATTCTTAATAAAACTGTTCAAACATGTTGTACCATTGGTCTTTTTATATTTTATGCAATAAAACATCATTAAATAAGAGGTTTACATAATACATGGCAGAAAAATCCCCCCTTTTAAGCTCACTCCCACCATCTTTGGGTCCGGACTCCTTTCCCCACAACAGTGAAAAAAACACTGGAAGGGCAAGAAGCATGAAACTGTTATTTCACAACAATAAAACACAAAGTACGCAGGCAGCATGCTTTAAAAAAAACATTCGCTGGCAAAACGCAGAGAGCTTGCCTGTGGTAATTGCAGAGAGTCTGCCGGTGCTTCAAAAAGTGATGTGCAGAGAGATCTCCCGTGCAACGAGAAAACCGAAAGTAGGGGGTTTTCAGGAAATGTACATTAAAATCGGCCAATTTGTCGGTATCTTCTTGAAGAATATATTTAAAAGAATACATTCGATGGTCATATTATAGACATAATCAAAGCAATAACCTGCTGAAGCCTGTAGAAAGTGCCGAAGTTGTGTTTATGTTGGTACATCACTAAACTGTTCCGCCAAGTTTCAGGTCGCAGTCGTTGATAATTGAAAAGTTTACACGCATATACATAGCTAAGATACTCTAATATTCCGTGCAATATTTAATATTGAGCATTTCACCTTTGAAAAGTGACCATTGGTCTGTTTCTTTTCCTTCCGTCCAGGTTTGCAAGTTTTTATGGCAGAGAATGACCGGTGCGAACGCATAGAGCCTGCCGATATAGCGATTTCCGCAGAGAGCCTGTCGATATGGTTATGCACCGTGTAAATGCTACCATGCAATAGAATCGTCGACGCGTGTAGCCTTGTGAGTTAAATTCCAATAACGCTTGTATATACGATCGAGACGACTGTATTACACAAAGTTACTTCATTTTGCGCTTTTAGCTAACGGACAAATTAGCTTGCAGCGACTTGAACGGATGACATGTGTTGATCATTTTGTTTCAAACGTCTACACTTATACACGCTCATGGTATCTCAAGCTGGCAATTAAATTACATTGTACTATAACATATATTTTCACATAGGTTATCATTTATCATAAATTTGGAATATAGCTTATACAACATTTATCGATTGATGCAACAATAAAGTCGGGAAATTGCAATGTTTCAACAACGGTCTAAATGACATGTGTCAAAACGCTCAAAGGATTATGGGTAACGCAATGCTGCAACTAATATGTATAAGTAACTTAAATAAAATGATTTGACAAAACATTAAATCATTGTCAACATTTGTTTAGTTTGTTTGTTGGGTTTAACGTCCCACCGACAGTATTTCAGTCATTTGGAGACGATGTCTACTTAATGCAGTTATAGTGCTGCCACACTGCAGTATCACGCCGTAGACATGTGGCATGATATCCTGATACCGAGCCAACCAGTCCTGCAACTACCCTTATATGCTGAGCGTCAAGCAAGGGAGCTATAACAGTACCATTCTTTACGACTTTGGTATCGAACCCACGACCTCCCGCTCCCGAGGCGGACGCTCTAACCACTCGGCCACCGGGAACGGTACACTTGTTTAGCTAGTAATATCAATATGATATATATAAAAAGTTGTGGTTTTTTTTGCAATTTCTATGACTAATACATATCTGTGAACTATGGTTGCTGATTTCTGCCATTTCGTGTTTCGTGTTGCGGGGCGAAGTTTCGCCCCGAAATGTCGAAATCTCGCGGCGAGATTTCGGGGCGAAAGGTCGAAAACACGAAAATGCCAGAGTTTCGGGGCGAGATTTCGGGGCGAAAACTCGAAATTTCGCCCCGCAACACGAAACATAATATTTTAGTCATTTCGCCCCGAAATCTCGCCCCGAGATTTCGACATTTCGTGTTTTCGACCTTTCGCCCCGAAATCTCGCCCCGAGATTTTGACATTCGGGCGAATCTCGCCCGCGGCACGAAATAATCAATATTCGTCTTTCGACATTTCGCCTGCGCCCCGCCAACCCGCCAGCGCGAGAATTCAATATTTCGCATTTCGCCTTCCGGTACATATTGTACGCATGCGCAGACACCTTTTTTCAGGCGCAGACGCTTTGTTTCTCTAATTACTGCACGGTAAGTGATACATATTTCATGGAATCAAGATACTAGAAATATCTGATGAGTCATCATTACCTGAACGTTTATGTTGACATCGATAAGGACCATTTGATTTTAGCCCATATACATGTACAAGATTCTGACGCCAGACATTCAAATATCCTGGAGTATTTGGTTCAAAGAAAATACCTACACGATCTCTCACTTTCATATCATATATGATATAGATCTATTTAAATCCTTCAAATGTAATAAACTGTCTAAGGTTTTAAAAAGCAGACTTAAAAAATAACTTTCAATATCCAATAACAGTCAGAATATTATTATTATGTCTGCAGTTCTCGACAATGAACTTCAAATGAGTTTGCCATGGGTAATGTGCACATACAGAGGTAAAATCTATGAACAACAGTTGCACTTAGGTTCGTTTTTGTTGATTTACATAAATAAGTGATCGTCTGCTTGCTGAGTGTTGACTAGTGGCTTAAAAATGATAAAAAGGAGCATTTGTGAAAATGATAGAAAAATGTTACCTCTTCATCAATTTCAAATGATTTTTTGTTATACTTATGCAAAACATTTTCAATGCATTAATGAATCAGAAAAAAAATGATACATCAATTCTATTTATTGTCAATTATTTCTCTGTTAAATTACTTCACACATCATACATGACGTTGAGTATTGAATTTGTATAAAAAGCTTGAGAATACCAATAGTAAGAGAACTCAATACTTGAGGAGATCTTGACATAGTATGTGACTTATAGATATAAGCCTACACACTTTTATTGTATTATGTAAATATTTATCATGATTAACAGGACTTAGCGAGATTTTGAATGCTTTTGTTGTTTTTTTCAATTTTCTTTATATATCTTATGATAAAACATTCTTTAACAGATCTAACCCATAACCTTTATGTGATCCTGACATGGATGTTATCCTGGATGAGCTAGGTCTGAGGGAACTAAAGAGGAATTTTAGTGAACAACGGGTAAAATACATATTTTCTGATCTTTGATGAGTGTAAAACTCTGAGTGTGTGAGAGAGAGATTTTGTGGAAAGTTGGATAATTTCATAATGATAGATAATTATTTGCTTTCATTAAGGCTAGATCTATTTGAATTCAAAATAGATATACTTTTGTACTATCAATCTAAATCATGCAGTACCTGTAGCTTCAAATAACTGTCTAAGCACAAAAGATATTTCATGTGAACAAACTTTCCAGCTGGCTTGCAGTAGGTTGGTGGTTCTACATGGCTTCTATACCTGAAATACTGTACAGATCTGTAGAGGGCCCATTAACACCCGTAATGTTAATAAAAAAAATCACACTCAGAAAAAAAAATCACACTCAGACAAATTGAATGCAAAATAGTAAGAGAATCCTTAAAAGTAAGAGACTGAAGTCCTTCTATACTACTGTACTGTTTATCAATAAGGAAAAGCAGGGAATGTTCTGAAGTTGCATATCCAAATAACTCCTATCAAGTGTCTTTCCTCCTTCCAAATTCTTTTATGTCTGATTTTCTTTGGTCTTAGATTGACCTTTCTATAGATTATTATCTGAAAATCTCCAATGCTGTATACCTACCGCTAAAAAACAATTAAATAGGCCAATTATACAAATTAACCCAATATAAAGGTATATGGAAGTAGTTGTGAAATAATCTGTACATTAATTACTTAATCAAAATCCAATTAATATACATTAACTTTGACAAAAGATAAGGTGGAAACTATTCAGTCAGCAATACTTTTTACACCATAAACCTTTTCGCTTAAAATCTGTAATTAAGCCCATCTGGTCACATATTTTTTAATTAAAAAACAACAACAACAACAACAAAAAACGTGAGTGTGAAAAGGAGAGGGAAAGAGGGAAGGGAGATGTAAAAAAAAAAAGGAGAAAGAAAGAAAAAAATGAAGAGGAAGAGAATCAGAAAACATGCTTGATATTCACATAGAACTGCCTGTGAAGTAAGGTTGGTGTCGACATGATACCAATATCATTTCATAACACATACATATTTACATGTAACGTGTAATATATGCAACGTATTCAATCAGTATAAACTAAAATATTCGAAAAACATAATAGCAAAAATTAAAAAATATTAGAAACAGAGATTCCCCTTGATTCATTAATGAACTAATCATTTCGTTTCACAGTGGCTCTGTTTTCTATATTCCTCGTCTGTAAGTCAATGGTTCGTTTATACATAGCTCTGACACAAGATAGAGTACTTTGAACTGTTTAATAAAGGATACTATCACCATAACCATTTAAACCAGAAAACATTTCTTTGATTTGTTTCGCTTACACGTGTTTACATTCAATTTGCACATGCTTACAATATGTAACTTTGGGGATATGGCAAAAGTAACTGAAAATCATTTTTTTTATATCGATTTATTTAACTTGGACTATTTTAATAATCTATGTTACAAATCAAATTTATTTAAAATGCTTACAATTCGAATTTCATCCTGTAATAATGGCTGTAGACCGCGTACAAGCTTGTGTAGACAACGTCAAGTTTGATGTCATATGACGTCATAGGCATAAGAAAATCAATAAAATGAAATATTAAGTATCTTAAATATATCAAGTAATTTTTTCATGCTCCTTGCAACTTTGCAACATATAGAAATTCACGCGTAGATATATTAAACATTCTTTTTGACCTTATGAGGTCAAATGACGTTAATAAATAAGTCTCAAATACTAATATTCAGTCCAAATATCAACTTTCTAAATCATCTAGAATCGATTTTATATGTATTTGAAATTTGACGTCAATGATTCGAAACTTGGATTCGCCATAGAACCATTGCCTTTTCGAATTTGTAAAACGGGACCCTGGATACACAACTAGAGCCTTACATACACATTCTGTGAAATTTTGATGAAAATCGGCCCAAAATAATGGTTGTACACCGCGTAAAACCTTTTTGTCCTGACGTCAAATCTGACGTGATTTAACGTCACATTAATATGAATTACATTGCATTCTAAATCATGGATTGGTGTATATAACATTAGATTTCCATGGTCCTGGGAAGTTAAGCATTTAACTTGTTTTTGTAGGGCCATAACTTCCATAAATAAAATAATTCGTTCTAGCTTTAGAGGTTTTCTTTCAAGATATATGTAATGATTGAATTTAACATTTTTCTCAAAATGGAAGTGACATTGTTCCACAGGATCAAATGCTGCACCTTCAGAAAGAATTCGTGCAAATCAAACAAAAAAATAAGGCCTTCAGGTCTTGAAAAAAACATTTAATTTCAACAGAAAAACTTTTGCTTTAAAGGGTAACATGATGTCATATAACGTTCATCTTCTCAGAATGTAAAGAAGACTTGGAGACTTATACTGAAATTTGACGTCAATGCCTCTAATCTTAGATTAGCCATGACACCTTTGCCTTTTCGAATTTGGAAAAACGGACACGAGTTGGCACAACTAGAGCGTAACATACACATTCTGTGAATTTTTGATGAAAATTCGTCCAGAAAAAATGGCTGTAGACCGCGTACAAACTTGTGTAGACAACGTCAAGTTTGATATCATATGACGTAATAGGCATAAGAAAATCAGTAAAATGAAAACTTTAGTATCTTAGATATATGCAGTAAATTGTTAATGCCCCTTGGGCCTTTTTAATATATAGATATTAACGCGTCGATATCAGAAATTCTTTTTGACCTTATGACGTCATATGACGTTCGTCCTAACATAATAGAAAGAAATCTTAGAGACTAATATTCAGTCCAAATATCAGCTTTCTAAGTCACATGGAAGCGATTTTATACGAATTTTAAATTTGACGTGAATGGTTCGAATCTTGTATTCGCCATAGAACCATGGCCTTTTCGAATTTGAAAAACCGGACACCGGGATACACAACTGGAGCGTTACATATGCATTCTGTGAACTTTTGATGAAAATCGGTCCAGATATAATGGATGTTTACCACGTAAAACCTTTTTGTCCTGACTTCAAATCTGATATTTTATGACGTCATGTTAATATGAAAAACATTGCATTCAAAAGATTGTGGCTTAATGTATAAGTCATTAAATTTCCATTGTCCTGGAAACTTTATAGCATACTTAAATAAACCGGTAGATATCAGATATACTTTTTGACCTTTGACGTCATATGACGTCAAGTGACGTTCATCTTCACAGAATGTATGGGACACTTGGAGACTTATTATCTGTCCAAATATCAGCTTTCTAACTTATCTGGAAGCGAGTTTATACGTAATTTAAATTTTACGTCAATGGTTCGAATCTTAGATTCGACATAAAACCTTAACCTTTTAGAATTGGAAAAACAAACACTGGGATGCACAACTAGAGCCTAACATACACATTCTGTGAAATTTTGATGAAAATCGGTCAAGAAATAATGGCTGTAGACCGCGTACAAACTTTGGTAGACAACGTCAAGTATGACGTCATATGGCGTCATAAACATATGAAAATCATTGAAATCAAAATTTCAGCATATGAAGTATATGCCATCAAATTTTCACTGTCCTTGGACCATTGCAACATATAGAAATTAACGCGTAGAAAGGGAGGAAAAAAAGAATAATAAGAAGAATAAACAGTACAAACCCAATATGACTTTCTGCAAAGGCAGAAAGTCCTAATAAAAAAAAACAATACAAAACCAATAGGACTTTCTGTCGAAAGGGCAGAAGTCCTAATAAAAAACAGTACAAACCCAATATGACTTTCTGCCTGCAGGCATAATTTATTCAATACCAATATATGCTTATCAGACAAATGAATATTGATATAATAACTTGAAAATTCATTTTTATCATCATCACCATCATCATCAGTTTAAATAACTATAAACATGTACTCAAAGCTAACACATGCTTGCCAGGCTATTAAATATCATGACCTAAAATAAATTAATCTTAAAAATACGTACATATGTGATACATTTAAAAGGGTTATCCTACCTTTAATCCCAAGAGCAAACAAGATATAAATTACTAAACTTAAAAGCACGGATGCCATGTTTAGTCATCAAGTCTGCAAAATCCTCCAGTCAGGTGTCAGTGAGGTAAAGCGATCTCAATTAGACGCCCTAGTCATTTATAACCTTGTTCGTCACGTGTGCTTTAATATGCAAAGTATGTATGTTCTGCTTCATTTCCATATGCTTTTTAGATGCAGTCGATACATTTACTGTACTACAATCCTTGCTATCGTGTCCCAAAACTGTTTTTATCACATTTGTTAAACACTATTCGAAAGTTAAAAATAAATCCGAGTTTTGTACATATAAGACATTATCACAAAAACACTGGCTTAAAAATGACAATGGTTAAAATGAAATTGGACATTGTAAAGAAAAATATGAAATATAATAGAAATATGAAAGACGGATCCTTATACAAAAAAAATAGATTAACAATCCTGTGTTGTCCTTTTTTATGGGGATCAAATACTTTCTTTGGGAACCATTTTACTGCATGTAGAGAGTCGAATTATTATGACAAGCAGAGGAATTATACTGTGTAAAATATGACCGGGGGTATTTAGGTCGACAAAAATAATTTTACAATACGGTCCATATTATTGTTGATTTTGAGTGAGTTATGGCACTTTGTTATATTTCTTAAACGTATTTTGTCCGCGCTATTTCTCGGATTTTGTTTTACCTCACGTCATTGATAAGTACGAAATCAAGTTGCGCATATCTCGGCACATCATGACTGGCTTAATTTTATGAGTTACAGCCTTTTGTTATATTTATTAAAGTTATTTTGTCCATATTTATTTTTAACTTCTTTTTTAACAGGGATGCTTGCAACGCTGTTCAATGGTAGCACACATTATGAATCGGACAACCAACAAGTCGGGGCTACATTTAGAAATCTATATTTATAATGGAATATGAAAGAATAAAAAAACACTAAGTTACAAGTAATTCATATCTCTGACAGAAAGTTTGTTGTTATAGATTACATATTCATATGTTCATATAATCTAATAAACTGTAGGCAAGAGAAATGGGGAGATTAAGGGTGGCGATATGTTTATTGTTAGCAAACTATTGAGACAAATGATGTGTTTATCTTTTTTAACGACCGTGTTCAAGCAAGGTAAACGTGCGTTTATATTATTCAGTTCATTGGCATTGCTGAAAATTTTTTGTCATCGCTTATTAAATTTTCTTTGATAAACAAAAGAAATTCGACATCATCATATCAAAAACCCTATTTTCTCAGCTCTATCAGCGCTTTGATTACTTATCTTCACATCAACTGAATTCAAAGTCTACCTGCTCATATTGTGGGCATGTCATGCTTGCTTAAATTTTCATTGAGTCAGCTGTCTATTTCAGCTACTATTCGTCAGATTTTTATATAACTTCACAGCATTTATATGTACCATCAATAGATACATACATCCTTGGCATGACATGACCAGCTTCTTTTTTTACATGAATTAAATATTTTTTTCTGTGGTACATGAATAAGTGTATCAGAACTCTAACTCGTTTTGATGTGTTTAGTTTTATCCTTCAACTTTATCAAGACTTTCTGACATAATAACAGTAACTGCGACAAATCGGTATCTGGGGTATTCATCATTTTCAATGATAGTTCTTGTATGACCTTGCAGGATACAATGGATGGAGCTGCAGAGACGTCGGGAAATGAGGAAGGTGATCACAGAGCCTTCCTTAAATACTGTAAAAAGCAAGAAAAGCAAATTCAAGATAAAAAAATAATGTAAAAAAGGAAGCAGAAGAACTTCAAGCATTGTGGCTCGAAACAAGCATAAAGTTGGTCACAATAGTGGTACGAAGAAGCACTTAAAGAAAATGTATAGAAAAAAAATTAAGTTCTATATGACGTAGCATCTTCTCTTCTTTCACTGAAAAAGATGCGCATAGAATATGGTCCAACAAACACTTCAAATCTGCAGGATCTGGAAACATATGAGGAAGCACCAGATACTCCAAAGCCCCTTATTGGATTTGAATATCCCCTTCAGGAAAGTGAACCTTCTTCAAGCAGTGATTTTGAGGAAACAAATAATTAGGATAACAATAAAGACACTTAGACTGAGCTTACATTTAAGATGTAGCAATGTATGGAAAATGAACTGAGGTCAAGATTGGAAAACTCAAAAGCAGCTGTTTACATGAAATATTTGTACAGTATTTCTCTCTTTGAGAAAAATGCTGAGTTTGTTCCATTTTATAATGGCCTAGCATATAATGATGTATTGAAACATGTTTTTAACTTTGTTAATGACCATTTGCAAGAAATAGTGAAGTGTTAGCTAAAGGGGAACAATATCTGATATCTCTTTTAAAGCTAAGATGAATTTTCTTTAAAGGACATGGCTAATCAATTTAATTTGTTACTCTCAACTGTTCAAAGATGTTTTCATAACATCCTTGATTTCCTTTATGTTAAACTAGGTGGCCAGAACGAGAAGGTATAAGAGAGACCATGCTTATGTCTTTCAGGAAATACTTTGGCAAAAAAAGTAGTCGAAAAACCAAATTGTGTTTAACTTTTTACTGAAAGACCACGTGGAGCTGAAAACAAGGTTATTACATGCTCAAACTACAAACATACCCTAACCCCCAAATACTTGTCTGTGTAGCCCCAAAAGATGTTGTCACCTTCATATCAGAGGAGTGGGGAGGGAGGACATCTGATAAGTACATTACAAAAAAATCTGAAGTTTCAAATAATCTTCTTCCAGGAGATAGAGTCATGGTAGTCGGAGGCTTCTGTATTGAAGAACCTGTGAGGTTGTGTGAAGCAGAACTGCGTGTTTTACTCAAAATTCCCCGAAAGGTAAATCCTAGCTGCACCTTTTGGATTTTAAAAAGACCAGGAAAATAGCCTCAGTTCGCATCCAAGTGGAACAAATTATTGGATTAATATTGCGAAATGCAGAAGACTTGAAGGTGTTACCTTCTTGAATTTATCAGGTTAAGAAATGGAGAACAATCCAATCATAGACGAGATTGAAAAAGTTGTTTTGTTTCACAATTTGTGTTCCTCAGTTATACTATTTGACTGATGTATACATCAAAATAAAAGTGTTTTGACATAGATGAAATAACAGCTGTATAGTGAGGTTTGTCGGTACAATAGTTTGCTATTCATAAGTCTTTGTATTAATTAGCGAATCAGTAACATGATTTTAATTGATTTCTTTCTTGAAATTAAAATTGTGCAAGTCTAAAATGTTATTTGTTACTTTTCCTTTGCTTATGTGTAACATCCCTTCATCATACAGTACAGATATAGTGTAACTGAGTGTGAAACCACACTGTATACAAGTGGAATGGTATCACACCCAGTCAAATCCTGAAACTGAACCAATCAGGCCCTGAACTACCTTTAAAGGTTGATTGCCGTACAAGGATATATAAACTATATATTCCAATAACAATTTTACAATCTCGGTATGGAATCCTAGACTTGTGGCCATGATACCATACCCAGTTGCATTATCATGACACCATGCATGTGATTAGTTCTTTGTGATTCTGAAGGCCAAGCACAAAGGGACCAGAAGCATTTTCAATGACTTTTGTATGTCAAAGATAGGGCTTGAACTCACTACCTCCCGCTCCAGAGGTGACCAGGATAACTCTGCTTACATAATTCATATGTCTGCATACAGTTTACATATTTGATATTAACTTTCCATTATCATCATACATAACAGGGATGAATGCACACACACCATCTTCAGCTATCAATGGTCTATGAGAAGGTATAAATTGTATAACAAAAAGTAGCTCCAAAACTTAACTTTTTGGAAAGTCAAATTCATTCAAAAGGGAATAAAAGTAAAATTATAAAATTATGTATCAATTTTGACGAGCAATATCTACAATGATACAGGGGAATTGACAGTTGTCAGTGAAGAGTTACAAAAGGTGATTTTATCATGTGCACCAAGTACTTGTCCAACCTAAGAACTGACATGATAAGGTCATTTCTTCTTTTTAAACTTTGGTTGTATATGTATTAAAACAAAACACAAAATACATACATCTGTATCATTTATGTATTTTAAGCTTTTTTCTTTTCTCATTTCGTTCAATCCCACTGAACCATATCATTAATTTATCTGAACAAGTTAATAAACATATCTTGCTTGATAAAATGCTCTATAAATAAACCATTATTGCAAGCAGCAAAATTTTGCTTCTCAAAATAAGAAATTTTGGCTAGAAGTCATAAAATATGCTGAAATCCATATTGAAAATAATTAATTTGTATTATTTTTTAGTTATACACATTCAACACTATTTTTAGAAGTGATAAGAGTCATATTGAACTGACTGCAAAAAGAAATGCAAAGTATAGCAACAATAAACAATACTCAACTTCATTTACACTGTTTACATAGCCACCTCCCTTTCGGCACACATTCCATTTTTATGCATGTGGTGTGATACCACTAACAAGAGTTCTTTCCATCACACCTCACCATCTTCACCATCAAGCATTTTCCATCTGGTTAAGTGTTTCTGGTTTCATGACCTCTGGTCTGTTGGAAAAGAAACAACACAAATATCTTGGGCATTACACAGTTTGCATGGAAAGACCTGGTCTTTTCTATGTTTTCCTCCAAGAAATTGTTGTCTTTGAAAATCCTTTTAAGGTGGCTCTCATTTGGTGACCACACATAAAAATGACAATAGCCCTTTTCAGTGCGGAACATTTTCATTTGTATTTGATAAAAATATATATGTCTCCTTTTGAACTTCATTATTATTGCTATCCATCCATGACACGTTGATTTTGCTACTGTCTTTGGCACTATATGTGCACTTTATCTCCAGGCAACCTCTTCCACAACAATCGCACTGCACAATCCCATCTGGACTTGTCCTAAATTTAGGATTTAGCAATTAGCACTATACCACTGTCCTCCAGCTTGAAATTGGCATGTTTTCTCAGCTTGAAAATACATCTTCCTAACTGCCTTTCTTTTGTTGATCCCCATTTCATTGCAAATGTCTTTTCTACACAGCAAACTGAACGTAACAAATACTTTTATGGGTTTTCCACACTAGTTCTTGTTTCTGCATGGCAATTTGAGGTAGGTACTCTTCCAGCAATGGACTTATGCCAGAACGAACTACTGGCCTGACCCTGCATCTCCCTCTCCAAGAACACTGCTTGATCTTGAGTGAATGAAATGTCAGCAGCTCAATGCCTCTTCCTTAACACTTGTAAATTGCTCTCCTGAATGTTTTTATCATACGAAGAGGACAGGTCAATTGGCCAATTGCCTAATACAGTCTTCTTTGGTACAAATGAATCACAAATGCCCGCCTGGAGGTAGAGAACTGCAGCAGTTGCATTCGCTAGTTTCAGTCCAGTGAAGAAATCCTGTTCTTCACTCTTAGTTGGGGAAGGAATCTTACAAGATGTGGTCATCGCACTTTCAGACACCGTGTCCTGACTATCCTTCCTCTTCTTACTGGCTGACCAATAAGCAGTCCATATCTCGTAGTTGCTTGTCTAGGACGTTTAACTCAGAAGCTGTTAGAAACATCCAATACCCTGTCACTTCAGTGACACTCCCGTTTTAATCCTTGCCGCCCAGGTTTCAA
>CM037787.1:46570070-46620070 GCA_021229015.1 Solen grandis | reverse complement strand
GAAAAATCAATTAATCAATAAAAACAAGAAATTATTCAAATATCGACTTTACGTTATGCGTTTCATTTTTTAACAGACTCAGTCGTAAGAAGAGGAAAACAAAACAAATTAATAATGTAGTCCAACAGTATGGAGGACAATTTCTGTCAAAAATCAGACATGTTTTCTTGCATTTCGAGTAGTCGTTTTGAAATTTCATAAGGCAAAGTGGGCTATTGCAGCTTTAACCCTTTCCCTCATAGAGGACACCATGAAAAGACCTATGCGAACAGCATAAAACCAGATCAGCCTGCGAGTAACTCGCAGGCTGATCAGGTTTTATGCTGTTCGCTGCTCCTCAGTGGTCTGGAAATGAGGACTTTATAATTAAATTTGGTAAGGTTTAACTGTGGTTTTCTGCAGATCAGGCTTTATTTGGTACCTATTGAGTGCGTCAAAATGAGTCTATATGAGGGAAAGGGTTAACTACCGGTGTTCATGATTGATTCTGCATCAAGCACTGCCACGCTGAGTTACCACGTGACTATGGTGTGTAAACAAAGCTATTGATTACCTGTGATTTAGCTGAAACTCAGCTGTTTTTCAACTCACTGTAGTAGAGATCTCGGGCGTAGGAAAATGCTATTTCATGATGCAAGACACTAGCTCAATATTTGCAATTTACAACACTATGTAAGTATAGGTTAGTTCATAGTTGCCTTTAACTCCACGATATAGTCACGATCGCGGAGCCCGAGTGACTATGTCGTGTAGTTAAAGGCAACTATGAATTAAGCTGTTTAGCACATGGCATTTTCCTTCCACTAGCGACAAAACTTCACAAAAGTGTGAGTTATATGGTTGCATGGTCCACACATATTGATTTTTCCAAAAGTGTTGGACTACGCGTTATAGCCCGCGGTGACTATGAACAAATACCAGCACCTGATTGGACGAGAGGAAAATGTCATGTGCTAAGTGCAATATCGATGCTCGTGTGTTGTCTTGTTACACTCATTTTCATTTATCGTTCACGTTGATGTCTGCTTTCGGTCGTTTAACCAATGCAAAACATTTTTTTCATAAATGATTAAATGGTGTTTTCAACAAAAAGCAGCATTTATGTCCCGTTGAAAACGATATGATTGACTTTGTCATGCACACTTGGAATTTGAATTACACAATAAATTGCACTTTTACACATACAATTGTAGTTTATAGCGTTATATCTTCACATATAACTTGTTTTAATATATGACTCTGTCATTAATCAGCAAGCCTCCATTTAAATCTAATCTGATCGATAAGAGTGATAGAATTTGAAACGAGGGCTAGAATAATATGAAATCATCCCGAAATGCCAAATAGTATGATTAATTTTACAATTTTGGTGCGTGAGTTATCCCCCTTTTACCAAGATAGGTGGGTATTTTTGTGATAATTATCAATTTGATTATTTTCAAGCGAAACTAGCTTTTTTCAGTAGGGACCTTACATTTTGATTTTCAACAGCTCGTGATATCTTTTGTGTTAATTAAAAGAAAAAAAAATTTGGCCAAAAAAAAAAATTTTATAAGATGATCTGAATTCCAGATGGAGTTACTGTAATTGTATGGAAAAAAAATAGAGAGACTTGCATATATTTAGCGTAATAAAATGTTGTCAATCCCTCGGAAAATCGATATATGACATGTTATGCTCATGTTCGAACTATTCCTTGCCTATTTCTGGCGTTGCAACTTCTCTTCACTATCTTCTCAGCATATAAGGGTAGTTACAGGACTGGTTGGCCCGATGTCAGGATAATGTGACTAGGTGTGGTATCATACCACATGTCTACGGCGTGATACTGCAGTTTGGCAGCACTACATCTGTCTCAAGTAGATATCGTTTCGAAATGACTGAAATACTGTCGGTGGGACATTAAACCCAACAAACAAACATAACTATCTAATACATCACAGAGTTATCGTTAATGGGAATTTTTAAAAGGACTTGTAAAAACTAGAGCTGTCACAGAAGTGACTTATACCCTCGCACACTGCCTTGTCTCAGTATGGTAGTTGTTCTAAATTTTGAGAGCAGTAACTTTGAATTTAAGTAAACACAATTTCTAGGCAATAAAAGACTGAAATATTAATAAATTCAAACCAATTTTTGTATTGGATAGTAGAAAAATGTGTTGGAAAGCTTCATCCAATTCATGCACTGAGTATCAAAATATAGCTTTGTAATGTAATGTAGTCATGCTGGAAAGAAACACTAAGGAAGTCAAGTGTTTAAAACGACATCTTGAAATTCAAGGAAGCATGCTTGATTTTTGACAGTGATTGCTCTCCATAAAACAATGAACTTTAATTATCAAACAATGTTAGAATTCCAGCGTTGTATCGTTATTAAAAAATCGGAATTATTTATTATTTAATAAATTGAAACTCTTTTATTTCCAGCACACCAGTAACCCTATTTAAAAAAAGAAAGAAAGTCACTGTTCAGGCGGAATCCGTCAGTTCATTTTGTAGCTGGGAAAAAAATCTTAAATCTTATGTTTCAATGAAAGTTCGATTCTCCCAGGACTGGTAGGGGAAGATGATAATAGCAAGTCTCGGATAATCGCAAGTCTCGGAATTTGAAAGCCTCGGACTTTGCAAGGTTCGACATTTCGCAAGGCTCGGAATTTCGCAGGGCTCGGAATATCGATGGCGTTTTCCCTTTGTTTCAGTTTATTTAAACACACTTGGACTGGAGATGTACCTCAAAATAGACACGATGTTCGAATAATCTCTCCTCGGACGACCGCAGGTTCACTGTTTACTGTAGAATCATTAATTTTCGCGAAGGACTGACTGTTGTTGATTTTGTAGACGGCTTTATCCACGAATATAAAAACCAAACACACTTGGACTGGAGATGTACCTCAAAATAGACACGATGTTCGAATAATCTCTCCTCGGACGACCGCAGGTTCACTGTTTTACTCTAGAATCATTAATTTTCGCGAAGGACTGACTTTGGTTGATTTTGTAGACGGCTTTATCCACGAATATAAAAACCAACGAAGAATGTTCATTCATTAAACCTCACGTTTTCTGTGACATAAGTGTTAACAAAATACCCCTAACTACGGAAACCATGAAATCTAGTTTAAGGTAGAATATACAAAAACATGAAAACAAGTCCATTCAAATTTATTTCACCTAAACTTTTCCTCTTTTTTTTACGTACTAAGTGAATTATTCAGATGCCGAAAGCAGCCGAGTATTATATCGTTTTTCAAATGTCGTATGCGTCACTGCAGTCCTTCGATGTAAAAAAAACAACCAAATACATACACTTGTGTAGACTTTTTCTAGCACTTTGTCAAAAAGAAATATTATAACAATAATTTAACCTAAAATGAACATTTAAAAAGAATAAGTTTTCTATTAGTTTTTGTGATTGAGTAATATGAATTTATGCTTGTTACATTTGTTTCGGCTGTCATTTTACGCCTGCGTAAAACCAAGCTTGTCTATTTTAATTTGCTTACTAAAGAAATGAGACTGCCAATCGCAGCAACTCAACGTCTGGTACAAAATTACTCGAGGAATTCCGATTGTTAAGCCTCTCTTCCAATCCATTTAAACACGTATCGACAATTGTTCTAAGCTTTTTACTTGAACATATCAATAATAATAAATTATATCTGAATACATCCTTGCACTCTATTATCTGAGTATAGTGTTGGAATGGCGTGTTATCATTACTTTAAACGAGTGTCCCATTACTGCGTATCCTTATCTCCTTGTGGAACACGATTACATTTGATCAAATGGCATTAAACGTTTAAATTTACAGTCTCTTAGTGTAATAACCTTTCAAAGAAGTAATTTATTTGAAATAATCCATACGAGAAAGCATGCAGGAACAAACTTAAGTAATGAACTACCGCAGTAAATGAAATATTTGAAATTAGAAAATGAATTTCTCAAATATACTCAAAGCGAAATTGCAATCCAATATTGTTTGATGTCCCACACATTACCGGCGGATATATTTCGATGTACATGTATATAAATCATTAACACTACAGAAAAGGTAAAGGTGACAAATGACAGCATAATGCAACAGCAGTACAGTAATCACGTGTGTCAACTGAGAAGGGTGTTTGGTCACGTGGTAATGTTCGTTAACGAGGGGTCTAACTCCGCTGGAGCGAGGTTTTTTCTTGACCTTCTTTGGTGTGTAGTACTGGTCCACCATAGGATGTCAAAACATCGATAGACAATGTATATCTAAATAAGTATAACTTCTTGTTTGACTTAATTTCGCTACATGTCATATACCGGTACTGTACTGGTCCAATATAATATTTTTTCTTTTATTTTTTATTTATTTATTTTTCAATGAATTTTTACCACTGTGTTAAAAAAAGTATCACATGCCAAATCACACAGATCGCGATTTTATTGTTGAATACTTTATCTGGTTTACTAAGTACTCGACTTCATATTTGATTAACCAGGGTCTCTTTAATACTGTAAATATAGAGACCCCGGATTAACCAATTGATTTAAAAAAATAATAATCCTCGAAAACAATTAAAATCAAAATTTTCATCCATCCATTCTCACTGGCAAAAAAAAAAAAAAAAAAAAAAAAAAAAAAGAGAGAGAGAAAGAAAAAAAAAGGAAAGATTGATGAATGATAATAATTAATAATTATGCATTGAAAACTGTTTGTCCGTATCAGGGATTCGTATCTATCACATCGTAATAACCACTTGACCATCCGGACCTTTCATGTATAAAGCATTGCAAACCATACTACCGTTAAAAAACTAATGTTTAGATTTAAATCTCACAGAAACTAACGAAGAACATCACGGAGATTGATAAGTCTCAGGTCAATATTACCAGACAATAAATTATTATTTTATTTATATTACTTTCTTTTTATTAATAGTCATGACTAGCAATCATTTACTGGTTATGGCCATGTTTAGACCTTACGGCGGTCAGGTTGCTAAAGAGACAGCATACAGAAGAGACAGTGGTTGGATACAAGGGAGTCCGGGTACGATACTCTAGTTCATGGACCCGGTTTATAGGCAAGTTCCTTGGTAGAACAAGTAATCCCATAGCAACCCATTTTGTCGAGTACAAGGCAAGGATGCATTTGGTACAACTTTTACACGTTTTGGTTTGAGGCGGTCACGGGAAGAAAGTGTGGATTATGAAAATGATTAAAAAACTATAAGACATTGAAAACTCCATTTTATAACTTTAAAACACATTTTTCTTGCTGCAATAATGCAAAATTCGCCGTCAGGGGATGGAAGAAATATAATGTCATTAATACCAAATATGACTGTCTTTCGAGCTAGTGGTTTTCCCAACTTGATAATCAACAACAAAGCATGCTGACGTTATTCTACAAAATGTGAGGTGAAACCTACATTTTACATTAACAAAATCGGCCGACAGATGTTACGAGGAGTGTACCAAACTACCTTAAACCAGGTCTTTCAATAACAAAAGAAATATATAAAGGGAGTGTATGTGTGTGTGTGGGGGGGGGGGGGGGGGGGGGGTAAAAGAAACTTTGCCATGAGATCTCTGTTATAACAAATCTAACTGAGATCCCTCCAGGCAGTATCCTGATATTTAGTCCAGGCTATGATGACCATTTAAGATATCGCGATATATTGCAATATTTAAGTTTGATATCGAGATAAAATATCTATGTTTCATATCGAGATACATGAATTTTGCGATATTTAAGTTGATATCGAGTTACATATATATTGCAGTATTTAAGTTTGATATCAAATTATATAGCAATATTTAAATTTGTTATCGAGATATATCGCAATATTGATATAGAGATATATTGCAATATCTAAGTTTGACATCGAGATACATGTATATTAAAGTATTTAAGTTTTGACATCGAAATATATTTAAATATAAAAGTTAGATATCGCGATACACAAATGTATATTCCAATATTTAGATTACATGGGAATTAACCCCTTTTTTTTGGTGAAGAAGCCTTTGCCATTTATTGTTTCTGAAACTAAATTTCGTAGATCGTTTAAATTGCCAGTGATTTACTTCCTGGTTGATGCGTTTAACTACTATGATTGAGTCATTTTTTTGGCGATGCTTGCATTTTAGTATATTTTTAATAAGCGTCTCTTCACAGGCACTCGTGTATATAAGAGCAATTTTCGGAACTGCTCAGTCTTTTCAACCGCATATCCATCGTGAGAGAATAGATTTTAAATCAATCATCTCAAAAATAATCCGGCACAATCCGGCATCTAAACATTACATCATGCCAAAAATAATCCGGCACAATCCGGCATCTAAACATCACATCATGCCAAAAAGACGGGCTACAAAGCCGAAGGTAGCTTCGAAAAGATCCAGAGGCGACCAGACAAGCGATCAGCCGCAGACAAGCGATCATGTTGAGGTTTTGCCTGTGACACTAAACGATGAGGCTCCGCAGACGGCAGGTAATGTGCAAAACCGAAACCGTTAAAAGCCCATCACAGTACCAGTGCATTTAATCAAACATGCTTTTTAATATCTGTAATACACCCCTTCACCCAACTACATTTTATTTTAGTCATACAATTGTTTTTCCTTTTAATTTAACAGTCCTACTTCATTGTTACTTGAGGTATTATTAAAGGGAACAAAAATTAACACCTTCCCTAAGTCTTTTACAGATGTCTGGGTGATAGGGGACTCGCTTATCAGCAGGGCCTCAGAACGAGCAGTAATTAGACCAAACCTTAAGACAGATAAGAGGCTCTGATGGTTGGGACGTGGAGGGATGCATTGGCAACAGTTGCTCCCTAAACTCCAGCAAGCTATGTTGGGCCACCCGTGTCCTGACATGATAATTATTCACCTAGGTGGTAATGACTTAACATCCATCAAGCAGGGAAAGCTCATAAATATCATCAAAAGAGACATTAAGTATATTGCCACTGTATTCCCAAATGCCATGATTGTTTGGTCGGATAGCTTTCCTCGAACGACATGGAGGGGCCTAGATTCAAGTGCTACAGCCCTCCGTCAAATAGAAGAAAAACGCAAGCGGATAAACAGAGCTGGCAGACAAGTGGCCAAAAACTTAGACTTTGGGTCGTTCGATTATTCATGAGATAGAGAACCAAAACTAGTGGGTTATTTTTATCTGATGACATTCATCTCTCACCTATTGGGAATGATATATTTCTGAATACTATCTCTGAAGCATTTTTTAAGGATAAAACTGTATATGATGCTAATATTTGAGCCGCCGAATGGGGGGACAAATTTTTCAAAATTGAGGACGTTTTGCCAAATTTGCTGTGGCGGTATTCTGGCGGCCGGGGTGGGCAACACAGGAATATTTTATACGTCCTCGTTGAGCTTAGTGTCTGGACACCGTACTGGTAACTTGGCATTGGGTACTGCAGTTGAGAACTCGGGAGAGCTACTTGCCATGGAGTGTCAATCTCGAAGAACCTTGGCGGGGCAGTTCTCCTGGGTCACTCACAAATTTATGATAAGCCTTTTTTCCATGCTGAACTCACACCTTTATTCTAAACTATGAAATTATGTATAGGGGAGAGTGACGTCCAGAACAGACTAGGGATGTCTTGTACTAGCGCGTCACTCGCGGAACCCAATTTTAGGCCTTTTGATATGTTTAGATTTGTTTTCGCTATCTTGTCGGAGGAGGATTTTATATTGGAATGGATGGATTTTATATTGGAATGGATGACCTGGTGATTGGAATTGCTAGCACATGTTGAAGGATTTATTATAATTATCTGTTGCATCTTTAGCCTTTGTTCTAAAACTGGAAGCTTTGTAGTTTCATTTTGCCCGCTTCGGCTGCTGGTACCAATTTGCGTCCAATATCATCCAAATTGCTATCTTATTCTGTGTATGTTTGCTATGTTATGTATGCGTTTCTAAGTCTCTCAGGTAAAATAATAACCATAGTCACACGTTATTTCTTGTTTGTTTTTTTTTGTCAGTATCCTAAAATAATCAATATTGATATCGAGATATTTATCAATATTAAAATTTGACGTGGAAATATATTAAAATATTTAAGTTTAATATCGATATATATTATATTTCAATACATGCATCTATACTTTATATCAAGATATATTGCAATATCTAAGGTTGATATCGAGATATGTTTTAAATATTTAAGTTTAATGTCGATATATATTATATTTCAATACATGCATCTATACTTTATATCGAGATATATTGCAATACTTTGCTTTATTCTTTTTAAAGAATAATTATTTATTGAAACTGAACGAAAATATTTCTCAGAAAATAAAAATAAAAATCATGAATTATGAAACAAATGATACCAGAATTAATTATGCATAGCTTTAATGATCAATGCTCTTGTCTGTTAATCCTTAATACAAAAGCGTTTGCATTTCAGTGCCATAATACCAAGGAAGATATTTGAACACCTCTGCTCTCTTGAACTCTTCGTAAATTGTTACATGTGGACGTTTTTTTCTAAATGTCTTGAATCAGATAACCACTGAATGTGCTGTGGAGGAAACTTCCATCCAGCCAGGCGTTCCCCGTTTCGATCCGTAACCTCGGTTTTAATGACGTCATCCTTCCGTAATTCTAACACAGCGTTGGTCGTACGTCTGATCCAGTAGTTAGTATTGTCATCCAAAAATACGTATGCAACCCTTTGGTCGTTGTGCATTATTTTTATATGCAACTGGAAATGGGAAAATGTATAAAGGATAAATAATAAAAGTAATACATGCACATGTTTATACATATCGTTACATATAATTAGTATATACATGTACATGTTTATACATATCGTTACATATAATTAGTATATACATGCACATGTTTATACATATCGTTACATATAATTAGTATATACATGTACATGTTTATACATATCGTTACATATAATTAGTATATACATGTACATGTTTATACATATCGTTACATATAATTAGTATATGCATGTACATGTTTATACATATCGTTACATATAATTAGTATATACGTGCACATGTTTATACATATCGTTACATATAATTAGTATATACATGTACATGTTTATACATATCGTTACATATAATTAGTATATGCATGTACATGTTTATACATATCGTTACATATAATTAGTATATACATGCACATGTTTATACATATCGTTACATATAATTAGTATATACATGCACATGTTTATACATATCGTTACATATAATTAGTATATACATGCACATGTTTATACATATCGTTACATATAATTAGTATATACATGCACATGTTTTATACATATCGTTACATATAATTAGTATATACATGCACATGTTTATACATATCGTTACATATAATTAGTATATACATGCACATGTTTATACATATCGTTACATATAATTAGTATATACATGCACATGTTTATACATATCGTTACATATAATTAGTATATACATGCACATGTTTATACATATCGTTACATATAATTAGTATATACATGCACATGTTTATACATATCGTTACATATAATTAGTATATACGTGCACATGTTTATACATATCGTTACATATAATTAGTATATACATGCACATGTTTATACATATCGTTACATATAATTAGTATATTCATTCACATGTTTATACATATCGTTACATATAATTAGTATATACATGCACATGTTTATACATATCGTTACATATAATTAGTATATACATGCACATGTTTATACATATCGTTACATATAATTAGTATATACATGCACATGTTTATACATATCGTTACATATAATTAGTATATACATGCACATGTTTATACATATCGTTACATATAATTAGTATATACGTGCACATGTTTATACATATCGTTACATATAATTAGTATATACATGCACATGTTTATACATATCGTTACATATAATTAGTATATACATGCACATGTTTATACATATCGTTACATATAATTAGTAAATACATGCACATGTTTATACATATCGTTACATATAATTAGTAAATACATGCACATGTTTATACATATCGTTACATATAATTAGTAAATACATGCACATGTTTATACATATCGTTACATATAATTAGTATATACATGCACATGTTTATACATATCGTTACATATAATTAGTATATACATGCACATGTTTATACATATCGTTACATATAATTAGTATATACATGCACATGTTTATACATATCGTTACATATAATTAGTATATACATGCACATGTTTATACATATCGTTACATATAATTAGTATATACATGCACATGTTTATACATATCGTTACATATAATTAGTAACAACGAGACGAGTCAGTAAATTAACACTTACAAGTTTATACATTTTGAACGTCAGAATTTTCCAAAAGAATTTAAACTTTAAGAAAACAGAATATAAAAACGGCCCCTTCAAATGCATATACCAGGGTACCTGTAAATTGTCTTATGTATAACTACTTGATATATTGATAAATGTGTACATATGTAATATATAAACTTGGTAGTTGTTTATAAGGCCCTGTTACACTCTAAATATCTAAATTCCATGCCTTGTGGTTTCTGACAAGAAGATTATTCTAGATTTTCCCGTAAAAACCAATGTAAAATAAAGTTACCCCTGGGGCGGGGCCAATTTTGACCCAAGGGTCATAATTTGAACAAACTTGGTAGATGTCTATGAAGCATGTTACACGCTAAATATCTAAACTCCAGGCCTTGTGGTTTCTGACAAGAAGATTTTTCTAGATTTTCCTATATAAGTCTATGTAAAATAAAGTGACCCCTGGGGCGGGGTCAATTTTGACCTCATGGTCATGATTTGAACAAACTTGGTAAAGGTTCATAAGACAATGCCACTTACCAAATATCTAAACTCTAGGCCTTGTGGTTTCTGACAAGATTTTTCTAATTTTTCCACTGTAAGGCTATGTAAAATAAAGTGATTCCTGGGGTGGGGCCAATTTTGACCCCAGGGTCATGATTTGAACATACTTGGTAAAGGTTCATAAGACAATGCTACACACCAAATATCTAAGCTCTAGGTCTTGCAGGTTTGGAGAAGAAGATTTTTTAAAGGTTTCACCAGTTATGCAACAGACCGGAACCATTTGAACAACTTTAGTAGAACTTCATGCAAGGAACATCACGGGCAATTTTCATCAAATTTTGCCCAGTGGTTAGGAGGAGATGTTGTTTAAAGAAATTGTTGACGCCGGATGCACGGACGGACGCACGGACGACGGCCTAAAGGGCATCACAATAGCTCACCATGAGCACGTTGTACCCAGGTGAGCTAATAAAAACTAGTGGATTGACGTACATTTACGATGTATATAAGTGTCTAATATAAAAACTAGTGATAATATTGACGTACATTTACGGTGTATATAAGTGTCTAATGTAAAAGAAGTGGACATATTGACATATATGTACAATGTATATAAGGGTATAATGTAAAACTAGTGGAGATATTGACATATATGTACAATGTTAAGTGTCTTATGTAAAACTAGTGGAGATTACTATAGTACAGTTTGTGTCCTATTAAAACTAGTGGAGATATTAACATATATGTACAATGTTTATAAGTGTCCTATGTAAAACTAGTGGAGATATTAACATATATGTACAATGTTTATAAGTGTCCTATGTAAAACTAGTGGAGATATTGACATATATGTACAATGTTTATAAGTGTCTTATGTAAAACTAGTGGAGATATTGACATATATGTACAATGTTTATAAGTGTCCTATGTAAAACTAGTGCATATTTTGACGTGCATGTTCAATGTATATACGCGTCTTATGAAATCCCTAGAGTTGATTTAAAAAATTTTTGGGACTATACCCATTGCATTTGTTCTGTATATATAATTAATGGATATCTCATTTTCCTGTTGAGTGTCAGGTCTTTGCAGCTTCAAAAAGATTAAGAAAGAAATTTTTTAAGGTAAAATTAAAATGACTCACTCCTGCACGGTAAGGTTTTGTTCTAGACGAGAGAACCAGATCGAATCTGTATATGCCGTGTACAGGAGCTCGAAATATTCCAGTTTCACCACTGTATGCGTCACCAGCGTTAAGTGTGACGTCATCAAATATAATTACGTCACCTACGTTTGGGTTCTCGATTCCTGCTGATAGTTCTGCCATGAAAGCAACAGGCCTTGTGGAGCCTACAAAATGGAAAAAAAAAAAACAAAAAAACAATATAATAACAGGCATGTCGGTAATTTAATGTTCTTACGTGTTTTGTTATAAATAGATTAAACCATAGTTATCGATGTTTCTGGCAATATTATGGTGGTGGGACCTCCATGAATATTCACGAATACTAACAACCGTCAACTGCCTTGAAAATCAGGATTGTGGGCTCAAATCCTAGAAAGGTCTTTTTTTTCTCCCTATTTTTTCTCTTTAACCACTTTTTTTTCTGTACCACTGATAAGGTTTAGAAAGAAATAAGTGTTTTATTTCATTTTTTTAATTTGTATAGGTGGATTTAATAACATATGGTTCCTGGCAAAAAAAAAAAAAAAACACTCGGTAAACGTCTATTTGCAAGATAAACCAATATACGGATATAAAAACAGGCAAACGGAAATGTGTCTCATCTATGTAGATTTAAGTGAAATTTTGCATTAGGCACCCAAAGCAGAAAATTTGAAAACTAGTCATTAAAATGGGTTTTGGAGGGTAACAATTTATTACCTATTTCATATAGTTTGTGTCAAAACAACCAACATGCATTTTCTATTATAATTTGTTTTCTGAACGATAATTAAAAGTCACTACTTTTCGTAAAGATATGACATAAGTTGAGTTTCTTATTTCTAAAAAAGAGGCATCTTAATGTCTGAGCTTAAGATATAAAATTAAGAAAAATGCCCACAAGTGTACGGTGAATATTGTTTGAATTTTGTATGCAGATGTTTTTTTAAACATACAACACAACAGTATTGCCTATTTTTCAATTCTACATAGTGTCCATGAAGTTCTCATTACTCTAATAAAATACTTCAAAAAGTTCATATTGGGGGCGTTTCTGTTAGAAAGGGTTACATTTGTGACAATAAGGTTTAGCCACCTGCAATACCTTAAGACTTGTGTCTACTATATTGCACGAAATTGTTGCATTGCATTATAATTTTGTATCCACAAATCCCATTATATGTGTTTGCACAATTCACAATTTTAAAGCTCGCTGGGCAAAATGTACAATAATATGGGAAAATCACCATTTTAGTCATTATCTTGTGCATTGACCTCTTCAAACAGTCTGCAAAATATAAACATTTTTTTTTTGTATTCATTGCGTCGAAGTGGATACAGAGTGACCATATATCGTAGCCTGTTTGCAATTTGACACTTTAACACACGACTTCGCAAATAGTGCACTCTTTGTCATTTTTAATGACTGATATTACTTTTTAATGTAGAAGTCAGTTTATCCTTACATATCTAATCTCTTATACTTGCTTTTGATTTGGTGATTTTTATGCCCCCACCAAAAAGGGGGGCATATAGATTTGCCTTTGTCCGTCCGTACGTACGTCCGTCCGTCCAGAAACTTTGTGACACGAATAAATCGGAAAGTATTTATATAACGGACTTGATACGTCATGGATATATTATTCAGGACATTATGGTGGCATACTTCTGCCAGCCACTTATCCACTTAGCTATGTCGAAACTTTTCTGAAAAATTGTCACATAGTCAGTTAGTATCTGGCAAGTAGAAAACTTTCGTGTTATCCTTTTACGTATCTTAACAGAACAAAATTGCCTGTTAGTGCCCACTACTGCCAGCCATATATTCACTTAAGATAACTGGATATCTCGCCTTTTTTCAAGTTAGTTAGTTAAATTATGTGGATAATATGGTGGCATATTTCTGCCAGCCACTTATCCACTTAGCTATGTTGAAACTTTTCTGAAAAATTGTCACATATTCAGTTAGTATCTGGCAAGTAGCAAATTTTCAAGTTATCTACTTAGGTATCTTAACAGGACTAAACTGTCTGTTAGTGCCCACTACTGCCAATCACATATTCACTTACTTTAACTGGATATCATGCCTTTTTCCAGATAATTATGTGAAAAAATGCTTGTTATCCACATAATTTAGCTGAATAACTTGAAAAAAGGCGAGATATCCAGTTATCTTAAGTGAATATATGGCTGGCAGTAGTGGGCACTAACAGGCAATTTTGTTCTGTTAAGATACGTAAAAGGATAACACGAAAGTTTTCTACTTGCCAGATACTAACTGACTATGTGACAATTTTTCAGAAAAGTTTCGACATAGCTAAGTGGATAAGTGGCTGGCAGAAGTATGCCACCATAGGATAACAAGCATTTTTTCACATAATTATCTGGAAAAAGGCATGGTATCCAGATAAAGTAAGTGAATATGTGATTGGCAGTAGTGGGCACTAACAGACAGTTTAGTCCTGTTAAGATACCTAAGTAGATAACTTGAAAATTTGCTACTTGCCAGATACTAACTGAATATGTGACAATTTTTCAGAAAAGTTTCAACATAGCTAAGTAGCTGGCAGAAATATGCCACCATAGGACATGAACTTGCGCACCTGGGTATTTTCATCGAACCGCCGTTGAAGTTGACAGGGTTATGGGTCTTTGTTTTTGAAAAATATGGCATTTTATGATTTTGACGCACGTAACTCTGAAAGTATTTGTACCACAGACTGAAACTTCATGTATATATTATTCAGGATATGAACTTGTGCACCTGGGTATTTTTATCCCCCCCCCCCCCCCCCCCACAAAAAAGTGAGGCATATAGATTTGCCTTTGTCCGTCCGTCCATCCCAAAACTGTGACACAGGTAACTCTGATGTATTTGTGCTACAGACTTTAAACTTCATGGATATATTACTCAGGACATGACTTGCGCTCCTGGGTGTTGGCCTTTGTTTTGAAAAATGCGACGGGTGGGGGCATCTGTATCCTCTTGACACATTTCTAGTTCAATAATGAATTCATAAGTATCAACCATTTATGACAGCAGTAATGTTCGGCGCATAAATACACATCACGTGACCTCACGCGCGAACAAAGTTGACAAATGCAACGCTTTGATAGAGTCGGGAACTTAACCCTTTCCCTCATATAGACTCATTTTGACGCACTCAATAGGTACCACAAAAAGCCTGATCTGCAGAAAACCACAGTTAAACCTTACCAAATTTAATTACAAAATCCTCATTTCCAGACCACTGAGGAGCAGCGAACAACATAAAACCTGATCAGCCTGCGAGTTACTCGCAGGCTGATCTGGTTTTATGTTGTTCGCATAGGTCTTTTCATGGTTTCCTATATGAGGGAAAGGGTTAAGCACAAACATTCTTGATTATAACCGTGATTATGGTATTACAGTCTATAAAATGCTTTAAAGACTTATTCTTCATCCCATTTTTTCCTAGTGGAAAATGGTGCATTTTTGATTACATAATCATGTTGCTAGAAGCAATTAATAATGCATAAATTTGGATAAAAATCATTAATATGGCACAATGTAATAAAACGAATTGCCATATATTGATATTTATTTACATTACTGACATTTAATTTGCTCGATTCAGCTGGAATCAGAAACATGACCAGAGACCTATAAACAGAATTGCGCAGCTTATTCTTTGTCCATAGAGATTTTCTGAAATCGCGCGCTTACTCGAGACTTCAACGAGACCCGGATATGAGATTGCAAATAAAAACGTTCGTTTTGAATTTCATACGTATTCTTCCAAAAAAATCAGATCGATATATGAATTAATATAGTATTGATATGGTTATTTTGGTAGTTACGTATTTGCTCTATCGCTTTTGAAATAAACAACGTCAGTAAGGCTGATCGCCCACACGACGAAACGCAGCCAATCAGTAAACAATCATTCTATGGCGACTGCCATTGAAGATTTGTGTTAATAACATAAGGCAATTTTCAAAAGAAATTGATTTTTTTAATTGAGGTTTCTGCTGAATTACGGGGTACGTCCATGTATATGTTTTCAAGTAAATATTCGTTTAGAATTGGATAAATCCAGAACAGAACACAGAAACTGTACAGATACATCCATTAAGGTGGAAACTATGTCGAAATGAACAATAGGGGTATGCAAATATTAAAACTTAAGGCGATTTCAGCTTTGAAAAATAAGGTAGATTTTAGGCATAGCTTTAAAGAATGACAAAACGAGTTCTCAAGGATAGGTGTAAAGCAACACATATAACCGTACGATACTTTAGAAAAAAAAAATCATAAAATCACTTGTTTTTGTTACTTTGGTGTAAATCGTCTGCAACAGTATTTTAGTCATATCGTGACAACCAACTAATTATCAATAATTCATAAGCACACCGATCCATCGCAAGCAATCGAACCCACTGCGGCGATAGGGGCTAGCGATAGTTATCTAGCGACTAAAGCCACTCGGTCACGAAGGTCCAAACATCATATAAATACAACAATATTACCCATATACATCTTTATTTTACATACCCTTGGCAACCTCATCTGTAAAACTGTTAATCAACTCATCTTGCTGTTTCACCTTGTCTCCAAGTTGTTTGAGTTGTTCATTCAGATCGTAGACCTTTTCCAGCATCTTAAAGTCATAGTCGAATCTCGAGATACATTGGGGCTCAGATTCAGAATGCACATCATTCGTAAGCAAAACGACCAAGTAGAACATTTTCAGAATTCTCAACCACATTTCTATCGCTCGTTTCCTGTATCGCTTTGATGTTTACAACGAGTTTTCTAACAACGATTTGGGTAAATTATGAAAATGTTACATAGAAACTAGAAGAAAGAACTATAGTCGTATATCTGATGTTTAGCCTAAGTCACGACAGTCTGATGTCAAGACTGAGAAAGAATATAGCGTTATTATGGCCTAAGTCACGACAGTCTGACTGTACAAGAACTAGAGAAAGAAACTATAGTCGTATATCTGATGTTTAGCCTAAATCACGACAGTCACAATGCATTTGATGAAATAAGTAACAGGCAAAGAACTCAAATTATGTTGATACCGTAATCACAAAGGTTTCCATATATTTCAATGTTGCAATCTTCGAGTTGCCAAATGAAGTGCGGCCACTTGAGCTTAATTTAGTACCACAGGATGTGAAACTTCTTTTGGAACCCCTAAAGGACGATGCCTGGTAAATCCATACATACATTTTCTCACCCTGTGACATCAGTAAAACAACCGATTTTAAAGCCCTGTGATGGTTCCGCTACGTCTTGGACCACTTAACCTCTATCAAGATAAACAAGGTACCCTAAATGAAACATTAAGAAACCTTGGTTATCTCTGTGAAAGGCCATGAAGTCCTAAATGTAACGGAACCATTACAGGGACTTTACCATAAAAAACACATTAAAAAAAATTAGCCAATCAAATTACAAATTGATTAAAACTATCTTCGTTAAATTTGAATACATAGATATGTACATAAGTGAATATCCCTATTCTTGGCGGCCATTTTGATTGGTAATTTACATGAATTATATTGGATAAAAAAATCTTTATCTTATATTTTCATTATTTCTGTTCCAAAAATCAGAATATGAACACCATTAAAAAGTCCTTGAAATTCATAATTTTAGGATAAATTATTTCTAATACGGATATATGCAAAAATATTTAAAAAAATAGACAAGTAAACGCACATTAAAGAAAAAAAGAGAGAGAAAAGAATGGGTTCATCCTTAAACAAAATCGTGTAACCTTTTTGCTTCTAGACTGAAATAAAAGCACAGTGGTGATTTAATACAGCAAATTCTCAGATTTCGGTCTGCTTTAACTTAAACCTATCAAAATGGCTGCCAAAAAGTGTCTTATCAATGCCTATGACATTACACGAGAACTATGTATATGCCAACGAGAAAAAGAAATGTATGCTATAACTTATAAGTATAAAAATATAGCATAAAATATATAAACATATATCCGGCTATAAAGACACTTATGTTGTTGTTGTTTTTATATTTGTTTATTGGATTAGTGTCCCAGCGACAGTATTTCATTCATTTGGAGACGATTAAAGAAGAAAGAAAAGGAAAGACACTTACATTTTAATCATAAAAATAAATCATTGCTCATTTTTAAATATTAAACAAGCAACTCGCTGCATAAAGATAATTAAACAAAATTACTTTTTAAAAACATTTATGAATAAAGCTGTCAACCATTCGGAACACCTCGGACTTTTCTAGAAAAAGTAATTTCGTAGAAATAGGCGAGGTGTTCCGAATGGCTATCATGTTCTCATGATTTTTTCTTTTAAATCAAATCCCAAGATTTAAAAGATATAGGAAAATTTAAAAAAAAAAGTACAATACAATACAACATGTCCCTTTAATCCAGGTTAAGTGACTTTTCCGTTGTGCATATCGCAGATGTTGGCAACTTTTGTGTCAGATTTGATAAACTAATTCAGTCATGTTTAAAGTCCATAATGATTGACATGATTGACATTCGATAAAGTCGATATTTTTTTTTTTTTTTTTTATGAAGTGTACTCAACATTTTGGGTCCAAAGTTCCAACGTTATTTTCCAATCATTTCCCCCACGAAGGACCACGGCGTGTGTTACGTATGCATAACTTCAAGTTCCTGTGTTTCAAACATCTTAATGACTTCTTTAACACAAATATCACCATTCAAGTTTAAACCATATTTGAACAGGTTGATATTTCCCAATTACAGATAAAATCTTACACACGCTTTTTCAGGGAAACTTAATAACACACCGTCACTGACGCAAGCACTTTGTTTAATCTGTAATTACTCTTTAACCTCTAATATAGATATCCGTTTGTCATTATGACCTTGCTTGAACGATAATTACCCCTCGAAATGAGCATAGCACGTGCTATTTCCTTACAAATCTCATTTAAATTGTCATAATTCGTGTTGATTTTGAATCTGACACATGTGAACAAATTACATGAGATTTAAGATTTTATTGCACGAGCGATTGTTCAATCAGAATATCATGAAGCGATAGAATAATGAGTTTCTGGAAATTTTGATTTCTTGATAATTCGGGCGAATATTCAACGAGTGTAAACCTATTTCATCAACCTTTAAAGTTTTTGTATTATGGATAGGACACGTTTCGAGACATTTAGAAAGTCTGAATGTTATGGAGAAATCAAAAGATTGACTGCCATTCAATGATACATGTACTGTGTTATTGCTTAATTAATGACCCTTTTCGTGTATTTGTTACTCACCGTACACTTTCTTAATCTTTTAATTAGTTTTAATCATACAACATAGATTTATAGCCAATATATACAGTAAATAAACATTGAAAATGAACAAATATACAAATATAAATATTTACTTTCCCTGAGGAAGCCTTATTTTAGCTACCCTATCATTGTAACTTTAAATTTGATATTTTGCAAAAGAATATATACATGTATTGAGAATACTTAGTTTAACAGAATCACACTGATTTAGATATACATCTGTAATGGTATTTTATAATTCAATCATTGTCACTATTTTCTCATTTTAAACGCTAAACATGTATATTTTGCCACTTGATTCGTGATAGATGGAGATTTTGTGGACATAAGACAAATGGATTTGACAAATTGGCCATTTGTGAAATTTAATTATTAGAGTAGAAATGGTTACCCTCTATCTATATTTAGATCTTTATATTTGGGACAGATGAGTAAGAAATGGTTACCCTCTATCTATATTTAGATCTTTATATTTGGGACAGATGAGTAAGAAATGGTTACCCTCTATCTATATTTAGATCTTTATATTTGGGACAGATGAGTAAGCAATGGTTACCCTCTATCTATATTTAGATCTTTATATTTGGGACAGATGAGTAAGAAATGGTTACCCTCTATCTATATTTAGATCTTTATATTTGGGACAGATGAGTAAGAAATGGTTACCCTCTATCTATATTTAGATCTTTATATTTTGGACAAGTAGGTAAGCAATGGTTACCCTCTATCTATATTTAGATCTTTATATTTGGTACAGATGAGTAAGAAATGGTTACCCTCTATCTATATTTAGATCTTTATATTTGGGACAGATGAGTAAGAAATGGTTACCCTCTATCTATATACAGACAAAAATTCTGCCCATGATATAACACATGTAAAAACTCGGTTTGTAATTGACTATGGTATACACCTTAATCAATTATAGGAATCGGTGGAACCTGTGGCGTTTTTATTTTCCTCGTTAAATTAGCTCGTTCACAGATGGTCACTGATAAACTATTTGATTTTTTTTTAAATCTTCATATGTGTACTGCGTCAATCAATACCATACTACATTCGCATGGTCACCCCATGCCACTTTCCGGGTTGTAAAAAAAATGGTGTATTTTCTCCGTCACAGACAGCAGCGTTACGAACGGTATTGAACCTATATTCAGAATGATAAAACTTATATTTAGATTTTCTATTCTCATTTGCCGTCACTTGACTGGTCATATTTACTTTTCGCGCATGCGCTCAGCTTAACTTACGAAGTTGCTACCTGGAACTGATGAAGACACCATGTTGCGGAACGTGTCACGTGGTACCGCAAGCACCTGTAATCAGTCGATTTCCCATCAGCGGGCGTTTACGAAAATAGCGTTTTCCAGTGCTATGTGACATACACTTGCCGAATATATATGTTAGGAAACTTAAACCTTACCAACATTAACGAGGGAGAGAAGAAGAATAAAAAGACTTTTCTGCCGGTCATCTTTGAACGAGCTGCTGTAATAGACATATTTAATGTGTGCGTAAGGTTATTTTGTAGATGAAATATATGTGAAATACAAGAGGGCTTTTACTATTCATAACGCGTATCATGCAATTCTTAGTTTGTTCTGAATTTTCTAATTCATTGTGACATTTTTTTCTCTAATACTGGCGCTCAGTTTTTATTTATATTTAAATCATGGCCATTTTAATCTTTACTTTTAAAATAACAAAAAAAAAAAAAAAAAAAAATGAAACGTTATATTCAAAGTAAAAAAATAATCAATATTTAATAAGAAAAATTGCCTTAATTGGTTATTTCGCCACACGGAAACAATTTTGTTACACCTCATACATGTACTTTTCATTCTAATGTTAGACCAATTCTTCGTGTCTGGGAAGATTTAGATAGATCTTGATCGCTGTGGGGATCAAACATTAATCCATCGGATTGGTAAAATCGGATAAAGCAGAACTACTCTCAATCAGAAATTGCTGCCATTTTCTACTTCAGTTGAAAAAATTGATTTAAGTCGCTCTGTAAAAATATATCTTTATATCTATATAACAAGCATACAAAACGAGGATATATTAAATATGGTACTCAGAATTTGCAAAGGAGCACAATTTGTTCAATGCCAATCAGAACATTTAGATGCTTTAAGCCTAATTAATGTAATCCATCCATCATTAAATTGTGTCCATCAAATGATCGTGCGAATTTCTATAGTAAATGCAAGCCTTTATAGACTTTGAGCAAAGGAGCATAACTCCAATTCGATAGAGTCCTGCATCTGCACAAAAAAGTATTTTTAAGCATTTGGGAAACCATGATTATGGTTTAATAATGTATAGATTACCTTAATACAGTGACTGGAAAGGTTACTTTTGACTCGTATATTGTCCAAACATCCTAATAAACCATAGACTGTAATTCTAAATGTTCAAGAACAAAGTTATTTTATACAAATGGTATTAAACGAACAGAACTTAGCAAACTTTGACTCGTTTGAATAAGTGCCATACATGATTAGGTAATTATGACTGATAGGTAGACAAGATAGGAAAAAAGATAAATTATTTCCGTGCAATGATAATTATAGTGGGAGTAAGAATGATATGAAAAAGAAGGAGAGAAAAATATGAAAACATCTACATATTGTATTTGAAAGTGAAGGATAGTCTATATCTCGAGAAACATTTATACGCCATTTATATGTATATAGCTGCCGGGAATCAATCCCGCGAACTCCCGTTCCCATGGTGACAGTAACGATTTATGATGGCGCTAGATTTATGAATTTTTAGACATAATGAAATATGACAGGGTGTTTCAAATGCTAATCATCGCTGATCATTACCAGTGTATGTGTGGCAAATTACTACATTGGTGATAAGCACATTAAGAAGTCCCTTATCTTGATTGAATTCTTAATGAAAATGAATATATCAAGACAGCTAAACAGGCGGTAGGAACTTTAAAGGAGGCTTTTGAGGTCTGGGAGAGTTTTCTCTTAAGGAGCAGGTCACATGTTCACGATAATACTCACATACTCAAGGCTCAAATTTTCAGAGTGTCTTACTCGAATCCCTGTTGCAATTAATGAGCATAGTTTGAGTCTGAGTATGAAATTTATATTAAATTACTATTTCAGTTTTGAGAAAACGGGACCATATTAATGTTTAAACCTTTACCTCATGAATATCTGTAACAGGTGGTGAAAAAATCATGGTTCGACCTGGACTCGAACCCAGGGCACCAGGACTACCGTTCCTGCGCTCTACCACTGAGCAATCGAGACACTCATGTCTTATTGCCTATTGATTTACCACCAAATACCTGTACCCGGCTACATATTCCCCCTTCAAATTTAGAATCCGTCCCGAATTCTTTGAACATTGTGAAAAGTTCTTGAGGAGCCGAAGCAGTACGTTGGGCGCCAAATGTAACAGGTGGTGAAAAAATCATGGCTCGAGCTGGACTCGAACCCAGGGCCTCAGGACTACCGTTCCTGCTCTCTACCACTGAGCTATCGAGACACTCATGTCTTATTGCCTATTGATTTATCACCAAATACCTGTACCCGGCTACATATCTTTGCTCAAATTCATGACTTGGTGAATATTTATTTACCAAACAATAAATGGTAGGTGAAACAATGCAGACTATATAGAATCTGGGCTACAAAAAAAATGCATGAGCAAACAGAGGAGATCCTGATCCGACAGCTCCTGGACTGATATGTCTGATCTGGGTATGCTCTGTTTGCCATCGTGTTAAAACGAGTCTATTTGAGGTTATATACTGGTAACGTTATTAAGGACAATAAATGCTAAAAGGCATGGTTACATTAAATCAGAAATATCGGACACAGACGAGAATTTCAATCCACGATATAACAAATGGCTTCCCTTTTCAATAAAGCATTTTGTTAAAGACAAAACGGCTCAGCTTTGAACATGATTCAGGTCTGTTTTGAGTATGCACGCTTGATAGAATAGCTTATTTCACGAGGGTTATATCCCAGCCAACTGTAATTAGTTGCATGGATGTCGCTTATATGACGAAAAAAAAATATCGCAGCGACGGTAATGTTAAAAACAACAACAAAATAATTTTATGATCTAAAGTTGTGCAAGGTCTGTTCATGCACTTTTAAAGAAACTTACTATGTGTAGGGAAACATGCTGATGTGTTTTGAAAGCAGCCTAATGAGGTACAAAACAAGTTTATCTGGCGTGGTATTCAAAATGTAAATTACACTAATCCGTCATTCTTAACAGTTATTAAATCAAACCCCAAAGAATCAGACATTAATGTTTCTTTTTACATTGACAAGATGGATGAAATCTAACCCGGCTTATCACACATCGTTAATGTAAATTATTCACTTAATTTTGCTAAACCCATGTCACAAATATGGAACTTTTTTGTGGGTCGCGTAGCAACAGTTTTGAAAGCAGACGACACATGTTAATTACTGTAAACCGTCACGCGAAACTTTTTCCCCCCACCTGTCTTGGCAATAAATAACGATCAAGTTACTCGAGTAGGGTTCTAAGACTAATTAGTGATTTGTTTTTGAAAAATTGGTGAAAAAAATATTTCACAACATTAGTATACTATAATTAAATATAAATATTATTATTAATATTGTGATACTAATAACAACAATCATCATCATCATGTGATAAATTTCTATACACACATATGTTTAAGATATTTTGAATCATTTTCATCATCATATATCATATTTTAGTGAAAGTAACTTTGATCTGTTTTAATATACCTCTGCCAAATTTGATATCCCCTAAAATAACGATATTCTTATTATTTATAGTATCATGATAATATGCCGTTTGTATTGAACTCGTACTCACTTTTCTTTTATGATTTTTTTCACTTTTAGAAATGATAATTTCTTTACCCCCGCTTCACAGGAATTTTCAATATCAGGGCTGGGAACCAGACACGAGTCTTGTCTTTCAAATTTGTGCAAATTTCTGTCTATTTCGAATTTCTAGTTTGCTATAACTTTTGTTTTCGAAATGGATTTGTGAGTTCCATACACCAAATAAAGCGAAAAGATCAAGAGCGTATTCACGTGTATGAAGACATAGGGAGATATGGGATTATAGATGTTATTTCAGTGAGTGATTGTTCTAGACCTATTTTTGATGTTTATAAAAAAAATCAAATGCATTTTGAAAAATTTTCTGTCTATTCTATATGAGATTGAATGAAGGCAAAGTTCATAAAAACACGAGGGAAATTATATAAAGACCACAGAACATGTAACTCCAAAACGAACACTCCCCGAACACCTGTGGGATATCAACATACACTTGATATTTTCAACCAGTCACTGATTGGTGAGTTAAAATCAGCGAATCACACCGAGCATTGCCGAGTATTGCCGAACCCAGGTAAAATGGACTAGTGCTGGTTCCATTTCATGTATCTCTGGAATCACGGGGTAAATAGGATAGACTCTCGAGGTTTTTTTTTGTAACCTTTATTCAAAACATTTTGAGACAATTTTAAATAAAACTTGGAAGACTTTTGATGTTGCTGCATTTCAAATGCTTATTTACATATCAAATGCACAGTAATGTGTCAAATAAACACACACACACACACACACACACACACACACACATTCAAGTAGTTGGTAAATCAGTCAATCAATTCACATGACAAAATGTACATGTACCTGCTTATAAAATACCCGCAAAATTAAAAAAAAAAATCATGTACATTGTATATTAAAAATGGTGGCAATAACTTTCGTGAAATAGCACTATGTTGTCGTGTCTATAACTGGTTTACATCACATTGTTTAGGTAAAAAATCAATCGTTTCGGGTCTTGCTGTTTAGAACTTCAAACAATCGTGTTTCTTTGCCTAATTCCGGAGATCTTCGTATTACAGCGATTTTCGAAAAGAATTGCTTATGACGTCCTAATGCTATTTCAAAATTAAAAGTCTGAAATGAAAAGTTCCTGTTAAATAAGACATTCATGTTACAATCTGGCCAGTATGGAGAAATAACCAGTGCATGTACACTAAAATTCATATCGAGGGGTGAGAGCGAAAATAGGCTAAGTGCTTAAATATTTATATGCACTTAGCCAAGTTTCTCTCTCACCTCTCGATATGTATGTATATTTTATAAATATGGAAATTTATTTTCTTGCGATGTGAATTTAATAGATGAAACAAAGAACTGTTGCTATTTATAAATGATACACACACACACACACACACTTATCGAGGATTTAGTGCAAAACTAGCGTGCTTCTTTATCATAGTATAGAATTTTCGATATGAATTTTGTAAAAGCATAGTTATGAACAAACGCGGATTCCGAGATTTATCTCGGGGAGGGGGGTCTTTAAGCACTGGTAATGCAACAAATGCAAAGAATTCTCAAACCGGAATAACTCCCGGCAGAATCCAGAAAACCCCTGTTTTACGGGTATCTCAGTGGGTATTTGGGAAGGATCCCACCTAGATACGCGCACAGCAACTGGTATATTTGTTGGAATTAGTTTGATCTATTAGATCAAACTAAAAATATGCATTCACTCAATTGGTAAACTATTGTAAAACATATAAGGTCATGACAAAAATAAACAAGCTTATTATTTTCACTCACGTGAAACAATGAAATAATTATGTACGTAAATAGATGAATATTTAACAATGTATGATTAGAAGGCACAAAATGTGAATGCTCATTTATAAATAATATAAAGTAAAAATACTGGGAGCACAAGTGCAGTCGGAATGCCAATTAATTATGGAATGATTACAAGAAATGCAAATATCAAACAAGCAATTTCAAAACGGGAAAATTTAAACAACATGACGGAAAGATAATGGTATTTCTTTTTACTTTCATTTATCTAAATTACATGTTCATTTGAACCTGCGATCACCTGTATTAAAAGACCAACCTACAATTAGCGGTTAATTTTGATATTACCAAACTATGGCATTTTGTTATATGTATAACTTTCATTTAGCCACCATCTCTGTTAAGCGGTCACTTTCTTTGTTCCCTTGACTTACCGCTGAAGCCAGGCTTGACTGTACATGCAATTAAACACGTAATTTACACAATAAGACACATATAAATCATGATAAGTGATATGTTTGGGATAGACATTGTATATATGTGTGGATATTATTTTATAGGTTCCTTAGATAAGTATAATAAATGCACATGATTAGAAGTGTATTGCACTTTACCGGCAAAGATGTCTCTATACAAATTAATTATTTAAAAGTCACCATAAATTTTTAGCTAATCTGAAGCTATGAAAATTAAATTTTATTTCAATAGAGCACCTTTCTATTTTAAATTTTGCCATGTACAAAATACGTGTAGATCGATATAAGTGTGTTTGCCACAAAAGGGTGACTTCTAAGTCGGATTGAATCATCTGAGACATTTCTACAGAAAAGAGACCACGTCCTATGCTTAGGAGTGCGAAGGAGAACGAGATTTTTCAACTTTTTCAAACGCAGACGACTCGCTTCCGATGCTGACTGGTGAGGTTGCAGGGGGTGTGCTTGAAGGTGATGACGTAGGCTGAATTTCTGGCGATTTACTCCGAGTATCCCGATTGATGCGCATGTCGGCAACTTCCGGCACAGGAAGGAGGGGAAATCTCAATAGCATGGATCTAGATGTCTGCAGGAAGCTTAAACGCTGTTGCCTCCGCCATTTTGCTCGTCTGTTTGAAAACCACACCTGTAGTATCCAAACAAAATATGCATTTATTTAATCATGTGTGTATGTGTTTGTGTGTTTCCTATCTATTATTTAGTAATCGATATATGTTTATTTGTATATCATGCTTCAACAACTGAATCCAATTAAGTTCATAATTTTGTATAATTTGCTAGAAAATCCCTTAAATGTATAAATTGTAAATGTAAAATACCTGTTTAAATCAACAGAATTCAAATTTTAGATACACAGGTATAATTCATGCTTACTCTTTTCCTTTCTTGAGTTTGTTAATCTCTTTTTATGTAATTCTGATAGAAGGGAATTAATCGAGACTGACATAACAAAATAATATTCTTAACCGAGGGCTCGAACCCGTGACACTGTGGCCCATAACTTGCTGTATATACTCACCTGGACTCTGGCTTCTGATAGGTTGGTCTTTGTTGCAAGATCTTCACGTGTGTTGACCCCGGGGTAGTGACTCCTCTCAAACTCGCGCTCCAAAATGTCCAGTTGGTCCTGTGTGAAGGTCGTTCGGTTACGACGAAGTTTGGGAAGTGACATATCGTCGGGACGGTGTGGTTCGTGAATGTCGTCGTCAACTGTGTAAAAAAAGACAAACATGTTGAATTTGATCCATGACATAGACAATCAGATTTTATGATAGGTGATACAAATAGAATTTAAGGTAATCCATACATCATTAAATAATAACCATGGTCCTTCAAATGTTTAAAAGCATCTATTGACTTAGAGCTATAAGCTGTTTTGAACTAAGTATATAAAGGCTTGCATTTATTATAAAAGTCCCACAATCACTTGATGGACCATGATCACAATTTTATGGTGGATGGATTGCCTTAATAAAACATCAGCTGTTTTAAGTATTATTCATGAATAAACAAAATAGTTCAACGTTTAGATGTAAACCTGTTTTAAATGGGCGATTCCAGATTTTCAAAGTAACGGTGACTAATATTTTGTACACATTTGTCTTCCTTAGTTTTCAGCAGGATGGAATGATTTGTTCACAGGGTGGATTTTTAATAGAACTTAAGCCGAATGTGTGACGTTATGTTTCAGTAAGGCAACACAAGGCAATATAAAATAAAGACAAACCGGAAATAGGTGATTCTGTTTCTCGTTTTGCCGCTGGTTCCTCCATCCGAAGCGCTGGTTCCGGGACTCTCACTGGACAGGTGTATTCCCGCGACGTGGGAACCGGCCATATTGGTGGATACATGCCAAGAAATGACCTTGAAGCTATCTTTGTGTACTCCACAGCGGCTCTTTCCGCCGCCCTGTTACGTAATATCCGGTTGATTGAGCTCACGCTGGGGACATTTCCGGTAGTGCATACTCCTATAAAGATATGTACATTCAAAATATGATATCGTTTTTTTTTTTGTTTTTTTTTCCTTATTTCTAAAAGATAAAAAAAAATATTTTCTCGAAGAATTTTACAGGTATACAGTATTTGGATGTGTACAATTTATATAACAAAGGGACAGGCATATTATTTTTGAGCATACCGTAAAACCAATTCGTCATTTCTATTGAATGACTGACTCACCGTGCAAATGAAATCAACCTACCGTCAGTAAGAAGTTTATCTCGGATTTCCCAGGCAAAAATGGTGGGGTTCTCCCTCTTGTATTGCTCTATTTTCTCCACCACACCGGGGGTCGCCACTTTCGGCTTACTTCCGCCGATTGAACTTCGGCGTAACTGCATAACTGGATCATAATACCTCCCTGCAATAAAAATATCAATGTTAGTAATATAGTGATACTTTTGATATCATTTTTGCAATGAAATATGCTGAAGAACTTAAATTGTTGATTTTTTCCTGCTTATATTTATTAAAGTACCGATATTGTTATTTTTTTAACATTTATAAGTTTGTTTAAAGATGGAAATCATTTTATCGATTTGTTTTATCAAGACTATCATGCAAAATGTATTTTTGATTGACGCAATTTTTAAAAGAAAAAGTACACCTGTAAGAAATCTTTCAAGCATTTCAGAAATGCATTAATACAAATACTAAATGTCATAATCATTTTCCTGGAAAATATATAAAGAAGATAATCTTTCTATTCTTACGTCCTTTAAAATGATACTAGTACAATCTTTAATTAATGCAATCCATCCATCTTTAAGTTATAATCATGGTCCTTCAAATGCTTTAAAAGACTTCGGTTCAGATGCAAGCATCCATTGATATGGGGTTGTAAGCTCTTTTGCTCTAAAGCTATGAAGGCTTACATTTACCACCAAAAAAAAAAAACAAAAAAAAAACACGGTCACTTGATGGACCATGATCACAATTTAATGATAGATGTATTTCCTTAAGGGGAAAAGTATCCGTTACCCATCAGTCTGTCAACGTAAGCTCCATGCGTCGGTGCCATCGACGGAAAAGGGTGCGTCAGGAATGGACTCGGTGCAAATGACGTTAGTGGCGGCGCTGGAAGTTGAAGACGCGGAACTTCACAGCATAGTGACGGCGGAAGTTGGCCCATGTCTGACAAAGCGTTCATCTTGAATACGTTTGTAGTCCGTGTGAAGAAAATTTATTGTTACACTTCGTCTAAAAAGAGAAAGAAAAATATGGGTTCATTAACAAGGGCTGCTTTGATAACATTATATTTGTTTTGCATTATAATATAATTCTTCATAATTGAATTTTTGATTGTAAATTTGATAATTCGAATTAAAATTAATTTTTTGGTTAAAACAAAATAAAAAAAATCGGGACCGAAAAAAGTTCGAAAAAAAAATGAAATTCGGTTTAAATGATGTTCGGTATTGTGAGGTTTTACCGTACAATTCACTAAAGTAGTATTTTTTGGTTTGAAATAACTGCAATAACCAGACTTTCATCTTTTCTTTGAAAGTTTCGGATGTACCAGTTTATTTCTCCATTGGATAACAGATAAACACTTTATAGCTATCACTGCTGCAAATGCTCTAGTCAAAATAAAATAAAAATGTGTTCATTGCTACCATTTCAGTCCGAAATGAGACGTAAAACTATGTAGATCAACTAACACTTCCCGAACTCTTAATTTACATGCTGGTGTAAAATTCCACATAATGTTCTATGGGAAAATAATATCAATTGGGATTTTCCACATTCACTGATTGGTCTGTTTAAATCAGCGAATCATTATACCGAATATTGCCGAGCCCCTGGTGAAATGGTACCGGTATATAGTTTAGAAAAACCATGCACGAAAATACGCCGTTTACACTTCCACGCATATTTTGATCATATCAATGCTTAATCTGTGGTCCATATGAGTTGCAACTGTGTCCTTATAGTGTACTTGTTCTGTGCTGAAAACTTAACAAACATTTACCGACTGGTTATAAAGTTACACGAGAAAGAGTCACGCCCACTTTTTTTTCTGACTAAGAATATAATGTTCATTTTTTATATACATGTACATCTATACACAAGTTGACAGCAACTGTGTCTTTGTAAATGCATATGGATAGATGCTGAACACTGACGTCGTATATTGTCATCTTTAATATTACAATAAAGGATCGGCTAGGGAAGAAGTAAAACAGTTTCCATTTTAGTTTGACTTTTATGCATTTGAATGGATTGGATACCTTTTAGTACGTTGACACAAAAATTGGATACTAAATGCATTTCAAAGAGAATCTAATGATATGTATGAATTTAAAACAACGCACATTTAATTACGATCGAATCTCGGTGTGGAATTTGATGGTTGGATGTGAATAGACCTCGTGTATCGGAAAACCAATGAGATGTTTTCATCTAACGATAAAGGGGTTTGATGTCAACTAAATGATCAACACGTTCATTTGTCAGCCCTGGTCCAGACTCCAATTTCTCCTGGTATTAATTAATAAACGACATCGGTCGATTATATGTTTAATTAAAGTCACGTGATCTATTTGCATGCGCAGTAAGGAATGACTCCGCCAAATTAAAAAAACAGTTTTTATACGGGGGGGGGGGGGGGGACATTGCAATACACTAAATCTAATGCAGTAAATGAGATTAGAATGGAATTAGAACTATTCTTTTTACCCCAAGTTTTTTTGCTAAGATTTAGCGTAGCACTGACAGTATTTCAGTCATTTAATGATATTTTACCATGAAACAGGTACATCTAACTCAATAAAACAACAAGTAATTATCCTGTCAATGGACCGACCAGTCCTGGAACTGCCTTTATGCTGAGTGCCAAAAAAGGATGTACACCAGCACCATTTTATGATTTGGGTTCGTGGCGTTTGGGATGTCAAACTCACTACCGCCCGGTTCCGGGGTCGATGATCTTACCATTCGATCCAGTAAACCGGTGCTAACATTACATTAACTGTCTGCTATAGAGGAGAGAGGACACTAATCTGACGCACTAAACTCTTTTCCTCGTGAACATTCATATACAAATTAATGACTTAATGATTATCAATTAATATTAATAAATTCACATAATGTTTAATCATTGATATAGGCATGAACAGAACAGAATTTTTTTTACTACTATTTATTGTATAATTTAAAGAAATGACATAAAAAATGAACAATATAATATATAATGATTTGGTAGAGCGATACCCTGAAATTTTCTAGAGATTAGATGTTTTGTTCAGCCCTGTATTAACAATTGCCTCACGGAATCTCAAATAAAACGAACTCAATTTTCTCCTGTCTAATTATCATCTATATAAACTAATTAATTGTCACTCGCCGATGCCATTTTCAACGAATAATAATGAAAATCGAGAGAAAACAATCAGGTCGTTAATTAGTTTGTGTCAAATATTAATGATGTTTAAGAGCTGTAGGACACGTGTTTCTCTTTATGCTTCTCAAAACAGTCCATATAAGGGATTGTTTCCTTTGGTACAGAGAAGATCTTTATTTTTCTCAACGTGTACATTGTACAATGTTGCATCAATAATAACTACACAGTCAATCTGAGTTCTCATCAACCATTTAACACATACAACGGTATACTAACCCACACAGCGTGATACCTTCTTTTAATTTAATTTTGTTTTACCGAATCTCTCTCTCTGTCTCTCATTCGCAATAGACACCCGCCCTCAAGGAAACAATCCGCTTAGGGTAGAGAGCTAGGTCTAGCAATTTTCTCTATTATTATTATTATCATTATGCCATGTCACTCTCTCTCTCTCTCTCTCTCTCTATAAATGTAAAAATTAATTCAAGGTGTCTTTTGAACCTGTTAATTAGAATGATAGTGTTAAATAATTAATATAGGGGAAAAAACGGGGCCGAAGGTTTAGGTTCGAATAAATGTTGGGCTTCAGCTTTAGCATGTTTGATTAACCAAGATTCGACTGTATCTTATATATCGACTTACATCAATATATCAAAAATATCGTAGAACAGTGAAGAAAAAAATATAGGAATACAAGCATGTTTTTGTGCTGTTATAGATGTTAACCCTTTCCCTCATAGAGGACACCATGAAAAGACCTATGCGAACAGCATAAAACCAGATCAGCCTGCGAGTAACTCGCAGGCTGATCAGGTTTTATGCTGTTCGCTGCTCCTCAGTGGTCTGGAAATGAGGATTTTGTAATTAAATTTGGTAAGGTTTAACTGTGGTTTTCTGCAGATCAGGCTTTATGTGATACCTATTAAGTGCGTCAAAATGAGTCTATATGAGGGAAAGGGTTAATATACAATACAAAACTATGGGAAGTACATACCCGTATAAATAAAGAAGCAGATGCAATAGATTTGCACCAACCCTCAATAAGTTTTATAATGGATAATGTTTGTCAAGCCATCCTTATAAAATTGAGTGTTTTAAAAGACTTTTAATGACCCGAGAAATATCTTTTTAAATACCTTTCAATGAGAATTAAAATCACTTGATAATTACAATTAAGTTGTAATATTCTATACGAAGAGATTAAATGCATTAAAACCAGGTGTGTTCGATAGAACAAAGGCCGAATCAATAATGAGAAATTAACATAATTTGGAATCTTTTATTGTGGATATCTTATTCAGATATAAAACATGATATTTCTTACAATAAATGAATTTTAAGGAGATTGAATACGTTTAGCGATCCTAATTATATGACATGAACATACATTTTGTTTGATAGTGTTGAAAACAGATGTGATCATGATGTGTATTAAATTTCGTTATATAAAGTATTTATTGTCATTTGATAACAAGAAATAACTCTCCCTACACACACACACACACACACACACACACACACACAGAGTATTAGTATATGTTAAAAAAGACTATTTGTCATGTAAAAAGTTTTTTTTTTAAATGTCTAAATCTCTTTTGAAATTTTTGAATTTAAAACTAGATCACGGCGCGAGATTTTATTGCCAATAATTAAATGTTGTCAAAACGTGTTTGTATATCTTCTACTTTTAATCTAACATTCAAGACCAGCAAAAGATGGGACGAGATTGTAATGCTTTGACTATCCCTTGAAATATCACACTTATTTTTTTTCAATCTGATTGGAACACAGGCAGCTCTGTATCCTATGTTCATTGGCTTAAATTTCGTGTCAGATTTGATCCAAGGATGTCGTGTTAATTAGATATGGTAATTAAAATTTAATAAATCAGTGCCTAAACACCTCACTCATCTGATCACCAGGTTCAGTTGTAAAAGAGAGAATCGGTTGATTAATGAACCTGTAAAGTTTGTAACGAGTCAGTTTTGCAAATTTACAAGCTGACAAGCTTTCCTACATAATTTTAATGCGAATTTTTGACATTTTCTTCTCGAATAAGTCGTCACTTTTCGCTGTCGTCTCTGATCGCCTGAATAACTTGAGCCTAATGAATCATGAAGTTTGAAATTTTTAACAAAAATATCGAGCTCTTTATCAAGATTAAATATTTTATTGTATTCCTGTCTTGTTCTTGATACTCTAAAATTTATTAAAATGATGTCCGGAAAACAGGACACGTTTGTTTATTTATTAAATACTCTCTCTCTCTCTCTCTCTCTCTGTGTGTGTGTGTGTGTGTGTGTGTAAACAGCGTAAAAACAAGTGAAGACGACTTCGAAACACTTTTGACATATAGAAACTTGAATGCATTAGAAAACAAATATTGTATAGAGAGAACAAATTATATATTCTTACTGGTTTTAACTTTATGTTTACGTAATAAAAGAATATGCCAGTTGATATATTTTTTGAGAGTTAAATAGAGAGAAGTCATGAAACTATGTTAGTAGTTAGATGTTTGTACAACGCCTGTCTATTTTTGCTGTAAATAGATGAAAGCGCGATTGGATTACGTATGAAAATGCAATTTCAGCTGCCTTAATTTAAACTGAATTGACTCAAGTCAAAGCTGTCTTCATCTTAAAGTGTACATGTATACATGTATTAAAGTTGATATTTTATGTACTATATCACATGTTCTGTGATATATAAAATTTCTGAATGGTAGAACGCTTCACGCGACGATTAAAAAAAATCAGATATTTTTGCCTTTCATATTTCTTTTTTAGCTATATCAAAGTTAAGAAAAAAGAAAGAAATACTGGTGGTTTGACTGACTGCTCATAAAATTGATTTTTTTTTCACAAACGTGTCGATTTAACGACGAGATCAGAGATATGGTGACACGTTTAAACCACGGATCCACGTTCCATTTTGCGACAAGCTCATGATCTTTATGCTTCACACATGAACAGTTCGTGGCTAGCTAATAAGCACTAGCACCATAAAATGTCAAATAAAACGCTTTAACCGAAGAAAAGGTCAACTACCTCGTGTCTTGATCGGCTGTTATATCGCTATATATCGATTTTCAAAGTACATAACGATGATTGACATGTTATTAAGATGCCAGATTAAAAAATATTTTTCTCCATAAATGAGTTGTCGTCGACAAAAAATAGTCACATTTCTGGCAAAAAAATAGTTGTTGAAATGCAATATTTAGGAATTTTATTAGGTAACAAATAGGATTAAACATGACGCTTTAAGTATTTCGTATTGCTTAGCGCTTATTAGCCCTTAAGTAACTTTGTTGAAAGTCGTAAGGTTGACAATTAGATACATGTATATGTTATCTATCATTGAATATCTTGTAAAACAATGATGCTGGGATGTTCGTACCTTAACCCTTTCCCTCATATATACTCATTTTGACGCCCTCAATAGGTATCACATAAAGCCTGATCTGCAGAAAACCACAGTTAAACCTTATCAATTTAATTACAAAATCCTCATTTCCAGACCACTGAGGAGCAGCAAACAGCATAAAACCTGATCAGCCTGCGAGTTACTCGCAGGCTGATCTGGTTTTATGCTGTTCGCATAGGTCTTTTCATGGTGTCCTCTATGAGGGAAAGGGATAATCAACATTTAGAGTATTACTAAGCGCTAAGTATTGTTGGTGGAATTCAAGCCGGCCACTGACCTGATAAGTCTTATCGTCTTCTCTTTTTCTTTCATTAAAAAACAAAAAATGTGCACATTCAATCGTTCGCCATGTAACGCATAGGGTGTATTTATTTTTTATTTCATGACTTCTCCTCTTGTAACAAATGTTCCGTGCTCCAGTAATAGAGTTTACTGAATGCAGATCCCCACCCCCCACCCCCCACGGGGGGGGGGGGGGCGCATGCTATCCCCGTCGGGTGGGGTGTGATCATATATTGCAAATTTAAAAAAAAATGAAACAAATTAAATAAAGTTTTCCAATGGATATGTTTAAAAAAAGGGGGAAAAGAGTATATGCATGTGTACATATCACATTTCACAGAACAATTGTGAAATTTGTCAAATGAGTCAATCACTCTGTATTGACTCCTATTTGTGATGGCTATATATTTATATTCTTATTCTAAATATAAGAACATCAAAAGAGTAATAAATTTGTAAAAGCACAATGGACACACAAAAAAAAGCAGACACAGAATTGAAGTAATTGTTAGCGATGTTTCAGGAACAGTTCCCTAGTCGACTTCTGTGATTTGAAAATTGAATTGAAATGTGTATACTGTGAAATAATTGATTTTTGTGGGCACTAATTTTCGTCGATTTCGTGGAGGGTTTTCTCCACGGATATTAATTTCCAGAAAAACCTATCTCTTATATAAACCTCAGGTTTTCTAGAAAATGGATCCACGAATAAATGCACCCACGAAATTCCCTTGAGTACATAACGTAATTTAATGTCAACGAAAATTAATGATTTTACAGTATCTGAATGTTTTTATTCATTTTGATACATATTTTCATGTAGATGCGTATAAGATGCTGATATGGATTAATTATATATGTAAATACGTATACGATGAAATATATAGATATATTGTAAGCAAAGAATAAAGTACATGAAGTTTTTTGTGCTGTTTTTTAATTGATAAATAAACAATAAAAAGGGAAATATAATTATGATAAAAAATCATATACGGTATAATATATATATTGTTTTTTTTTTTGAAAATAAATATATATAATAAATACAAAGTTGCACATTTCTTAATGAATCTTTTTATGCCTCCGTATTCAAAATACGTCACACTGCTGTATGCATGTGTCTTTTAAATGAAACTAAATCGGTTACAGTTTTTACCAACACATCGGACCTGTAAATTTGCTTCAAGGATTCTCATAAAATACTCATAAATACTCGCACCATAAATACTCCAAGTATCATAATGTCGGGCAAACATAAGACTTTAAATCTAAATTAATGGCATCTAAAAAGTAACAGGTCGTCTTAATATGCACGATGCTATTCACGTGAGCCTCGTTTGTAAAGATAATGATGTCGACATGTCAGATAATATCAAAATCGCTTGCCTCTTTTCAAACGGGTTTTGACTCCTTAAGAAAACGGGGTAAAGATGAGAAGAAGGCTAGGTTTTCGTGTGAAATTCGCAGCCAAGCCTCGCATTTCAATTGAAGCTGTGTTAAATTTACAGCGAGGCCTTAGTTGTATCTTTTCAGTTAGTTTTGTAAATCATGAATTGGCGAATGTGTAATTCGAAGACGATGGAGATTATAGCTATAATTAGAGCCATTAGACCGTGCCCAATGACAGACGTTTCTAGATAATATCGTTTTAAAATCTATATACGGATGATTAGGAAAGATTATGGAATTATTCAAGAATAAACCAACTCGTTGAGTATAAAAGTCACACTTTAAAGAGATACGAAGTATATCTTGATATGTAAATGATAAATTGGTAAAGTGTTAATTACTGATGAAGTAGTTAGGCACCGGAATGAATGAATAAATTAAACAATTAATTGTATGGAAAAAAAAAATCGTCTTATTTAATTCAAATTTCATATTGTTGAAAATACAGGATGTGACCGCAATGTGTAGGGGGTCGCTCATTAAAAGCTAATAGAGGATATTTGTTTGCTTTGGGTGAATATGGAATATATCTTATCGAAAAGTGATATACATATAATTTATATTTTCGAAAATTATATGTGAAAATTTTATCACTTCGAGATACGATATATTCCGTATTCACTCAAAACAAACGATTTTCTTTTTAATAATAAGCTGAGACATACCCATATGCATATACCATTTCAATTAAAAAGACGTAGTTCCAGCAGATCTGTATCACTCACAATGTGGGATATGAAATTTATCCCACTGACTGAACACAGTATTTCATATAAAAAAAAAAAACATGTTTCCATTTAAAAATTTTTTAAAAAACCCGAACACAGTATTTCATATATTAGTATATCATTCTCTCTCCCAGAAACCATACACCCCCACTCTCCCTCCCTCCACCCCCCCACCCCCGCTCTTTCTCTTCTTCTTTTTCTTCTCTCTCTCTCTCTCTCTCTCACACACACACACACACACACGTTGTTCCAATGTGACCTTTGACATTTTGACAAAGTAGAATTCCAGCCAGCTGTGTAGTTCAAGCTTTAATTTGATTTTAAATTGAAGTTAAAAATGCGGGCGAATAGTTTATACTCTGCTTATAAAACTGCCAGCTTTCCTTTGAAGTAATTCGGTTAGATGATGTCATATATAAAACTGATTAAGTTATTTTTTTTCTTCAATGCTCATGGAAACAGGTGAACTCCTGATTTTCGGATTTACCTAGAAAAAGACGATTTTGTGAGAAAATTGTTTTAACCTGGAAAATTGTTTGAAAACAATCAAAGTTTCATCACGAAGAAACATTAGAATTGATATAAATCTCTGGCTTCGTTTTATAAAATATCTGTTATAATAATCAATTATCATTATTATTATTATTATTATTATTATTATTATCTCACCAGCCCTATCATACAGACAAGGGGTCATGTATAAGTGGCTATATATGTATAGAGATAAGAATCGTTGCATGATATATTTTGATTTACTTACACTTGATCATGTGAATAATTATTTATATCTTTATATTTGATATGACAAGAAACTGTTAAGTTTACGTCAATAAAATCCGTCTGTCTGTCTGACCAGATTATGTAAAAGGTTTTGAATATATCCTAAAACCTTAAAGTATGAAAACTCCAGCCTGTGAATGAGTCAGATATGACATCATCAAGAAAGGGAGGTACTCGAACACTAAATAAATAATGTATCAGACAGCCTTATGGAATGCGTTCAATTAATTCTCATTTTAATATGATTGCTAAATTAACCCTTTCCCTCATAGAGGACACCATGAAAAGACCTATGCGAACAGCATAAAACCAGATCAGCCTGCGAGTAACTCGCAGGCTGATCAGGTTTTATGCTGTTCGCTGCTACTCAGTGATCTGGAAATGAGGATTTTGTAATTAAATTTGATAAGGTTTGAGTTTGTCTTTCTGCAGATCAGGCTTTATGTGGTATTTATTGAGTGCGTCAAAATGAGTCTATATGAGGGAAAGGGTTAATCCCGTGTCCCGACAAATTAGATTCGTGGAATTCTCAACTCAAATAGATATTTTCATTGGCGTAAAATAGGATTTTTTGTCACCCGCTCAGGTTTAAATTATCAGGTTACCAAATTTAAGTCCTTGTTCTGCAAAATATGCGATGTCTGTTACAAACATATCGATTGAGTAGGGTTTGACCAGTATGATGTGCGAATATTTATATTTGAAGGGACTGCACTTTCCAATCCAATTAAGCATATGCATATTCATAACCCTAAACCGTGGTAAATATGCATATTTAAATTTGCGAGAAGTAATAGAAAACACATCATTTTCATAGAAGGTTTTAGAGAATTGAAGAAACATAAAGCATGTTAACATAATAAGCTGGAAATGAGGATTTTATAATTAAATTTGGTAAGGTTTAACTGTGGTTTTCTGCAGATCAGGCTTTATGTGGTACCTATTGAGTGCGTCAAAATGAGTCTATGTGAGGGAAAGGGATAATCTGAGGAAATCCATTTGTGATTTTATGCGTAGGAAAACGTGAATAAATAGAAGTTAGATTTTATTGCTTGGTTCTTATATGAAAAAAAAAAATCGTGTCTTTCTCAACAGTTTAATGCAGAGCTGTGATATGGGATTAATTTATGAACTTAAAAGTAAAGAGAGAGAGAGCGAGAGAGAGAGAGAAAGAGCGTAATCAAAGCTTACGATAGAAATACATCGTAACCAAGGAGATCAGTTTAAATATGCCGAATTAAAAATATATATTAAATATCACATTAATCATAAATATTAGCAGAAATAAAATATACCGATATTTTACATGTGAAAATATTAAGATAAAACTGTAGAAAGATGATTTATTTTACAGAATTTGTATGTTTGAGAAGGTTACTAGAAAAAGAAATAGATCAGAAATTGTACAAAAAAATATATATATTTTAAAAAAAATTTTTTTTTTTTAATTTATTTATCTCGTTGTTTTGTTTAATAAAATTATTAAGTAAAAGTGGTAGTAGAATAAGTAGTAGTAGTAGTATAAGTTGTTGTTGTTGTTGTTGCTGCTGCTGTAGCACCACAATCAGTGATAGAAGAAGTAGTAGTAGTAGTAGTATAGTATAGAATTAATAATTTTTCTATTTAATGTCTTATCTTCATGATGTGAAATATATGCACAACTTATTAATTAAAAGTGAATCATTTATGAAGATATTTAAAAATAAAAGTTTGTGGTTTTATTTTTCTCTCATTTTTCTCTCAAATTGTTGTCCCGTCTTTCCTAATTATGCGACTTCTTTTAAAATCGCAGTATTTCTACATTATTCAATTGTTTTTTTAAATGCGCACAGTATTATTTTATATTACATAATTGAAAAAGACTTACCGTGGATTTTTCTTCAACTCTTCAATTTCATAAATGATGATTTTCCTCCTGGTTTTCGATGAATTATTTCCTATTTACTTGCTTTTAATTTTCACTACAACTCAAGAACGTCCAGATCCGTTCACTGACCATTTCTAATCAAATTACACCCTATATATACCTGTCCCGACCTGTGTGTATTGTCTTTATTCCCTTTTAATCTTCGCGTAAGCCGCCATTTGATTTGCGGTGAAACCGCCTTTGATCTAACTGCCCAGCATCCGTTAGTTTACCGTTATCCAATAATATGCGAGATATCAAGGCGGTGCCTTGGGCAATATCCTATCACCGGTATTGATTTTAATTAGATATTAGCATATTCATCGACGCTCCGCCCTTCCTCAGACAAAATCCCGTTATATGCTTGACATTGATTGTTTTTCCAATTTGCGTGCGTAATTTATTGAGATTCATTTTCCAGGTTTTAAACAGCTAATTTTTCCGAGTGTTCATTTAATGCGACGTCGAAACCAGTGGATCCTCGTGAATAAAGACGGTGTTTAACTCTTTGTCGGAGGCACAAGCTTTCACTCTATATAAAAGCATCTGTCATTTTAAGTCTAAAACTCGAACTCGCCAAACATTCCCAGCGCTAAGTCATACTTAAAAATTATGTAGAATCACATTTCACAATTCTAGTTTTACCAAATATTTAAGTAAATGACTACTCTGACATAAGTGTTTATTTCTCCTTCGTTGTCCAACCGACAGTATTTCAGACTCCTATTATACAATGCCTATAACAGAAATGCTAACCTGACTAGCCAGCGAAGATTTTTTTTTTATAAAATGAAAAGTTCGGGTACTACCATTAGAGAAACTAGGTCGAATTCCACAAACCATTGTTAGTGCTAAGTAATACTTGAAATGTAAAACCAGGTAGTAATGCATTCCCCCATATTTTTAAAAGATAAGATATATATAACTAAGTTGACATACACATTTGTGAAGAAATGAAATATTTTAATACTTTTATTAGAGAAACAAGGATGAAATTTGCTACTAAGTATTTAAGCATTACTTAGAATTTTGGGGGTTCCGCCATGCGTGATAAAAATGATTGTAAGTTGACTGAATTGACCCTAGTTGCTAAAGTGTTTCATCCTCGTTTCTGGGCAACGAACAGTTTAAACCATAAATTCTACAGAAACTGACAGACTCACCTGGTTTCATACTTGTTGCAAAGGTTTTCTTAATAATTCCGGCGTGGTAAATGGTTAAATCATTATATTACTGGGGTTTCCCACGAGTAAACCGGTCACTGGTTCTTATATTCGCGTTCAAGAACTACGAAAATCTGACAAAAAATGCTATTTTGTCCAGTGCCAGCTAGTTTAATTCCGTTAATTGTTGTTCTTGTTTTTATTTTTCGTTGTTTTTTTTAGTTGTGTGTGTGTGTGTGTGTGTGTGTGTGTGTGTGTGTGTGTGTGTTTGAACTATACAATTCACTTCTTCATTAAAAACGATTATAATCATTAAACATCCATTCAAACGTATGAAATGAATTGAGTGATAAACAATTTGTATAGCACTTAAAACATTCCCTAACCTTTTACTGCACACAGAAATATATTTTACATATTCAACGTCTCGGTTTTCATACAAAGAGATGGAAAATGCTTTGACGGGTTATAAATACATTTAGCCGAAGAGAAGCATTTTAATACAAATTATGGATACATCGTGAAAATAACACGGACTTGATAAGCACGCATATATAATTTTCTGTCTGTACGAAATGTGAAATGATAAAATAAATAGAGACACAGATATTGCTGCAATGCGTTAAAATGATTATCTTATTTAAATGATAAACGGCATATTGGTTGTTTCTGTTACATAATTTAGGATGTTAAATTCGAACATTGCATGCAATCGATACTCATGTTCATTATACACCAAAAGTAAGATATAAATAAATAAAAAAAGTCCACTGGAATTCTCTGATATACTGTTGGAAATGTCAAGTTTTGATGTTGTTGTTGTTGCTGTTGTTTGGTAAGGCTGATCACGTGACGGTCACGTGGTTACATCGTCTAATGAGTTAGTGGTCGTTAACCCTTTCCCTCATAGAGGATACCATGAAAAGACCTATGCGAACAGCATAAAACCAGATCAGCCTGCGAGTAACTCGCAGGCTGATCAGGTTTTATGCTGTTCGCTGCTCCTCAGTGGTCTGGAAATGAGGATTTTGTAATTAAATTTGATAAGGTTTGAGTTTGTCTTTCTGCAGATCAGGCTTTATGTGGTATTTATTGAGTGCGTCAAAATGAGTCTATATGAGGGAAAGGGTTAATCCCGTGTCCCGACAAATTAGATTCGTGGAATTCTCAACTCAAATAGATATTTTCATTGGCGTAAAATAGGATTTTTTGTCACCCGCTCAGGTTTAAATTATCAGGTTACCAAATTTAAGTCCTTGTTCTGCAAAATATGCGATGTCTGTTACAAACATATCGATTGAGTAGGGTTTGACCAGTATGATGTGCGAATATTTATATTTGAAGGGACTGCACTTTCCAATCCAATTAAGCATATGCATATTCATAACCCTAAACCGTGGTAAATATGCATATTTAAATGCGCGAGAAGTAATAGAAAACACATTATTTTCATAGAAGGATTTAGAGAATTGAAGAAACATAAAGCATGTTAACATAATAACACTTGTTCAGTAATATTTCTACAATGCATTAATGTAAAAGAGAGAAAGAGAGAGAGAGAGAGAGAAGGGTGGGGGTGGGGGGAGAAATAGGGCGAAAAACTGTAACAAAGATAACATAATTTAAACAGATCCTTTTCAAAGTAATTTGAACTATGATATTTATATGCATATAAAAGAAAAACAACAAAGTTTTCCATGGCATATTTGAAAGTAGTCTATTATATAGAGTTCCTACCGTTTATAGATTTATATCTGGGTATATTGAAGTTGATAAATGACTCTATTTTTCTTTGCATTATATATGAACTTAATAAGGTCATGTTGTGGTCTATTCGGCTTAGAGGTCATATATCTCATGAATTTGTACTTATTTGGTCACTGAAGAATTGTGTATGAAAGTATTTTCGCCTGAAGTTAGAATACACAAATGACCATAGTTCGAAGATTTGCTATCAAATAAGAATTATATAATATATAATAATTATCATTTTTGATTATGTTTAAATATTGCAATTAATGCTAGTATACCGTTATATCAATAAGGAAAAAAACTGATAACGTGTTTAAAAAAATTACTTGTTGTTGTGTGGTGGTGGTGGTTGTTGTTTTTGCGTCTTTGATTTCAAATAAATTTATAATACATATATGAGGCCATATTCTCTTGAAACTGGATCTTGAATAAAAGTGAAAAAAATGTGTTCTGTTTATAAAATTGAATAGTTTATGGCTGACAAGCATTGTTTTGTGGAACAGTTTAGAATGACTTGTATTTGATAATGTTATATATAATATATATTTTATACTTGAAATTATATATATTATATATAAAAATATTTGAAAAATAATTGAATGATGATAATGACGATGATGGTGATGATAATATATTCTGCGCATCTGTTAATGTTTAGCAAACGTGCTCCAGAACCTCTCTCTCTCTCTCTCTCTCTCTCTCTTCATATAAATGTATAAATCATAATTTGTGAACACGTAATGATACTATCAATGCTGTTTGTTGTTAGTGTATTGTACCTACTGAGTTTTAAATAAACACCTATCAACATATATCTCCCTTACTTGCCGTTAGTATAAAGTGTTGTTTTTGTTGTTATACTAAAATGTGTCATTATTGCAATAAAGCGTCGTCCAGCTAATTACAAGTGGAGAAATGCGCCGGGTACGCGGACAGCATCACTCGGGCAGAACCACCGACCTACCATTAGCAAGCGCCAAGGCTTTCCCCCGTGAAAAAAATCTGCACGTTCCAGGACTCGAACCCAGTGCGATGAGGAGTCAAGTGATGCAAATATAGCAATCAAACACCTACATCCACTTGGCTATGGAGGCCACAGAATATGTGGTACCAAGCAACTCGTCTACGGCGTAATTCCGCTGTGAAAAATCAATCATGTGTCTTTTTTCGTGTAGACATAGTTTCAACATGAGTGAAAAACAAACTGTTGGTGGGACGTTGAATCCAAGAAATAAAGTCATTTTTATGATAATGAAATATCAGTAATTATTTTCCAATAGCAAATGAGGTTTATCCGGACATCAAGGCAATTGTTTGAGTAATGTTCTAGATCAGTTACAGCCAGGAATGATATAAATGAATGTCATTTACACGACAAAATTTATCTGTTTTTACCTTTTACTGGTTTTCGTTAATTAACCTTTTTGCGCGAAATAATTTGTCGTCTGCGGAAAGTAAGCCGTGAATCAATGGAGCGCTTTAGGCATTCGATTAATGACAGTAATTACTTTTGACGGTAGAAAACCTTTAGAAACATGGGTAGAGACAGGCAAAGGATTCTGGGAAAGGAAAACAGATAGTCTCTAAAGTACTCTCTCTCTCTCTCTCTCTCTCTCTCTCTCTCTGCGTCCTTCCATCCTTTCCATCCTTATATACCTACTCCGTAATAACAAACACAGTGGTCTTTTAACCGTTAGAAATGAACAAAGGTCCACAAAGAATAATATTAACAGAATTAAGCTGCATGATTTTCAGCAACAATTACATGAGCACCTTGTTTGTAAATACATGGAAAAAATACATTTAAATGAGTTTCGGATATCCTCTATTTCACAAGGAAACCAACAATCACTCTAACCTGTCCAGTTGTTAGGAATCGGGAGGTCGTAGGTTCGATTTCCGGCCGTCGTAAGATATGGTACTGATTCAGCCCCCGCCCCCTGCTTGGAGTTTATCATATGAGAGTTGTTTCAGCACTGGTTGGCCTGGTGTCAGGATAATGTGACTGTGTGTGGTATCACACCACATATTTATGGCGTGATACTGCAGTTTTGCAGCAATATATCTGTCTCAAAAAGACATAGTCGCCACAAAATGACTGAAATACTGTCGGTGGGACGTTTAGCCAAGTAAACAGACAGATCGTTTTATCTGTAGTTTTATCTCTCCCGTATTTCACTCTCTGTAGGTATTTCTAACTGTGAATTGTTCAATACGATATATAGTGCTGGCAGAGTTTGTATATTGATGACATCATAGCAAAGGGAGAGAAGTCAGTCAATCTTTTCTCACCTGTGTCATTTTTGCAACTTTCAATAGCCGATTTCATACAAACTACAAATAAATAAAACACTTTTTGTACAGAAGGTCTGACACTAATATATTCTAACAGATAATAATAAAAATGAAATCTTTGTGGTTGACTTTCAAGACATATTAATCTAAAAATCGTTACGCCTCAGTGATAATATAAGGGTGACTAAAAAGTAGTTCAGCTAAAAAGTAGTTCACTTTTAACTACTGTTCTCGTTAAGATAACGTGTAAATGTGACGTCATCTGCATCTCCCTTTTCCTTTGAAGGATCACGTTACATTATCATTGTTACTGATATAAATGCGTACTGAATTCAAGTGTTTTAATTATTAAATGCGCTAATGTAATAAAAACATCCAAATATTATTTTGATTTGTCAGAAGCAGTAATAAAATGGAGTTTAAGCTACATTTAAACAGACGCTTTAAATTGGACCCTTAAGCTAAATGCACTCAGTCGCTTCATTTTATCGCTGATTTCTTTCATTATTTCCATTTCTATTTCTGTTAAAGTCCGTTTTTGTTTGTATTTTACCGCATCTGCTCTCAAAATATCACTCAAGTTGAATTTCCCATATATCTGATAATCTATCGAAAACAATTGACGTTGAGACAATAGTTGGTAGCGCACGTGCGCTATAGATTTGGAAAATAATTAACAAAAGTACTCGGTAAATTAAGATGATGAGAAAGTGTCCTTTTTCATTTTGGTACTAAATATATAACATCCCATATTTTAATGAATGTATAATAAAAAAAAAAAACTTTAAATAAGCAAATGACCGAACTAAAAAATTGAGTGAAACATGGCGATATTCTTTTTGAATACGCATACTTCTTTGACATATCTTTTTGTTTGATTAACTTCATTCATTCATTCATTCATTCATTCATTCATTCATTCATTCATTCATTCTTATCTGTGCAACTGATGATGCTTTATACGTTTAAACCTCAACATTTAAACTCTAGATATAAGTAAATAATTTTGCTTTACAAATCTTCGGTTCCCAACTGTCTCTATGCTCACGTTCAGTGTAAAAAAAATAGCAACCAAAAAATTATATTTTTGTCTTAGACATGAAGTAAACTGATTTTAAAACACTTTTAAGAGTTCCCTTTCTCTAGCCTGTGAGATCTGTATTTCGATAATTGGCTAATTATTTTTTAAGGTCGCTGATAATAGCTGATAACCTGAGTACTATGGGAGAGTTGGGTGTGTAGTAAAATTAATTATTATTAAATTTCCAATTCTGAGAACACCTGTAATCGTCAATTTGTTCAAGCTGATTTTTTATATTGAATTATCATGAGAGTCGCTGGCCTTGACAAATATTTGTGTCGCAGGAAGAAAGATGAAACAAAGAAAGAGAGGCAAACAGAAGAAGAAAAGGGAGTCTTTATACATGTAAAACACGCGTATTTTAAACTCCCTGTCAAGTCAATTGATACTTTTTCTTCATGTAAGAAAATCTTCCAGCTGACTTGCGGTGTGCTTTGATCACTATCTGGTAGTGTTGGACTAATAATTAGTTCGTCAAATGTAAATAAGACGAAAATAAAAAATGTTTCCACTAACATCCGAAAAAAGGGGTTGGTATGTCAGCTAACTTTTTTCTCCATTTTTTACCTTATTTTTTAGAGGAATTGACGAACTGCGTTTTACAACCGTAAGAGCCCGAATACTACGAAAACAAGTTTAGGGTCGGTACAAAAGAAAAAAAAAGGTCGGCCGGGTAAGTGGAAACAAGTAACTTTTTTATTACACTTAATTAAGAGAAAAATATTTAAGAAACATAGCATGGCGTACAATAACGAAACTCGTATATTTATTATCTGGTTATTCTGATATGAAAATAGTAAATAACATTGCTAAATTTATATATAGCTGTTCCGTAATATATATGTGTGCTCTACATTGTATATGCTTTCTGTTTTCTGTACTTAATAAATGCAACAAAAAAAAACTATTTTAGCGGCCATTTTGAGATCGCCGTTTTCCGTGATTAATTCACTACCATGACTGAACTACAAAAAATGTAAAAAAAAAAAAAAAAAAAGAAGCTAAATCCCTACCCCTTTTTTTGAGACCGTTGTCTAGTAAAAACTTAAAATTGAAGCTTGTCGATTAAGCCGCGGTACTTGCAAGTGCGTGCTGTCTACTTGCAAAAACATGGGCAAAAAATGGGAATCCGTAGGTGGTGAGTACCGCCTCCGTACAGATTTGGGAGCACGCAGACACGCCGTAGTACTTTAAGTGCATGAGGAACTTTTGCTGCGTTCGGCCTACGGATTCATCCCAGTACGGGTGACGCGCGTGCTTGCTATAGCCTACGAGCACACAACGCACTGACTCCGTGAGTCTTTAATTTTTTTCCCCACAGTCTCTTGCTCTACGGACGTCGCACTTAGAACGTGCGTGCTGCGCACGTGATAAGTGCGTGGTCTGTGCTGATTCGGCACATAACCAGTAGCACGCAGAACTTACGTGGGCCGTACGGAGTAAACACGTGCTCTGCACATACAACGCACGTTGTGCGCACTGATTTCTGCAATATAAAAGCTGCTATTGCAGCATCAGAATCCGGATTCTCTGTGGAGGAATGGGCGCCATTTTGAAGCAGCAGCAGCCGAGATTCTGGAGAACCTCGGGAAGGTCATCCGATACCCCCCCCCCCACCTACACACACACACGACATTTGGCGGAAAAAAGGGACACCGTACGTGAGCAGCACGTGTAAGTGTAAGCCTCCGTAGGCTAACGTGGCAATCGCACGGAGATCGTACGTTATAAGCACGTACAACTTACTCTCCACGAGTGCAACATACGATGCACGCAACCACTCACGGCCAAAAGTGTTGTGCAGGTTACGTACTTACACCTTGTGCAAACCGTTCGAGTGACGTGCGTTGACATACTCCCTGCCTGCTGTTGCCACTCCTTACCCGCGTTCTCAGAAAAAAAAACGTAGCGGCCGTGACCTCCCAAAAAACGTTTGGACTAAAAACAAGCACGTTGGGCTGTGACCAAGCCTTTACCGAGTAATCGTTAGGAAGACAGATTAACAGAAGACAGATTAAGGCTGATTAACAATCGACAATGATTCTCAAGGGCGCCGTGATCCAGGGGTAACATACCCTACTGCAGACATGAAGGTCCTGGGTTCGAACCCCGGATTGACAAGGATTTTCATGACTTTTTCCGGCGCAGAGTACTGGTTCAACCCAGGAACCGTCGAGAGGCATTTGTATAAGTTGTAAGAACCTAATTCCCAATCGACGTAAAATAAAATTATTTTCTCATTCGTCAAACTTATTATACATGTTATGATTTCAGACTGAGTTGCGGTTTTTGGCAGTTAACTGTGAGCTTATTTCTGATTGGATAGTTCGACGCCGTCTGACACTGTAAGCTTATTTCTGATTGGATAGATCGACGCCGTCTGACACTGTAAGCTTATTTCTGATTGGATTGTTCGACGCCGTCTGTCACTGCCCTGTTGGCTACAATATAATTTATTAGTTTGACTAGTAAACTTTGAAAATGATCAAATAGTACGAATAAAAAAATACAGAAAAGACGGTTTATATTCTTATAGTCTGTATATATTAATTAACAGATAAATCGTTAATTCGTCAGAGAGATTAATCGACGATTGATTAATTTAGACTGATTCACAACACTTCAACATGGTTGAGTTACTGTCGACTGCGGCACAACACTCGCGGATTAGTGACCAGACATGATGTCTCGTTTCTCTCGCGCCTAATGAGATTCTGCAGGTGTACGAGATTAATGTTTGTTGCTGTTTTTCAATCTCTAGAAACTATCTACACTAAACGTTCAAAATAATCATTCGTACAACTTTATGGCTGGAAATGTCTTTGATGATATCCGTACGAGTGATATCTGAAATACGGTGTTCTCAGTTTTACGAACGGCGTCATAAATATCCTGATTTTTATATACAATACAATACAAAACGATACAATACAATAGCAAGAAGCAGGTATACCATTACAGCTGCAAAATGGATATTACATCATTTCCCCGCAATGACTGAGTCACGCCAACAACAATAGTCAGGCCCGATTCTTTGACGCTTGCATCAATTTTTTTTTTGTAGTATATTTAAACACATTTATACACATGCTTACGAATAAACGGAAGCTGGAAGACCTCCCTTTTGTGAAGCATCCGAGTGACCCTGATGGGAATCGAACCTACAGAGATACAGGTAGAGACAGGGGTGCGCCTCAGGGTCATAAGTTTTCCTTTTATTTCTAAGCAACGTTATGTTGCAAAATGGAGTTTCATGGTGGGAAAAGGACATACAAATATGGCGAAGTTGTGAAGTGATTTCCATTTAAAGCTCCTGTAATGGTTCCGCTACGTCTTGGGCCACTAAACCTCTACCAAGATAACCAAG
>CM037787.1:46519970-46569970 GCA_021229015.1 Solen grandis | reverse complement strand
ATGTATTTTATGGCATTGGCTGAAAAGCTAGGTTGCGAGTTCTAGCACAGCTGGGGGACATTTTGGCTATATTATATCTCATTAAAAATTTAAAAAATAAATTGAAAAAAGTTTAAATATGAAAATGAAATTGATTGAGGTCATTATTTCCTTTGCACAATACAGTTTTAAATATGATTCCTTTCTATTTAAAAACATATATCTATGTTCACCTTTTAATCTGTAAGAGAGGGAGAGAGAGAGAGAGAGAGAGAAAGCACAAAAGCCGTCCATAAATGTAACAGGTTTTTTTTTGTTGTTGTTGTTGTTGTTGTTGTTGTTTTGGGGGGGGGGGTTGGGGGGGCGGGGTTGTCGCAGTTCAAAGGTGTATATACTGATCCTCGTTTATTAATTTTATTATAATATGCACAATAAATACGACTTAAATTCATACTAATCGCTGTCAGTGACATGCACTCGAGCGTTTGACTGATTCAGATTAGAGCAGACACAATGACGTTGCCAAGGTGACACCGGAGATAAGTGTGACAGCCACCAACCTGCTAATATAGGATAAATGGTAATGAAAATTATTCGAAATATCTTCAACAAATGGATGTTTGTTATCAGTATTGTAAAATTATTTCATTTTGTTTATGCAGACTCATTTTTACTTGACAGTTTATATAGAGAATCAATGATTTTGATGATGAAATGTAAATACATGATTAAAACTTAATTGTGAAACAATGATACTGAATAAACAGATTTTAATTATAATAATAATAAATAGATTTTAATTACAATCCAACCTGTCTTAAGTTACAGTCAAGAGAAAAAGTGACGGCGGTTAGGTGTCCGTTAAATAAAGTTTAAAAAAAAATAGTTTCGTATTATTACAACTGACCACCAAATACAGGTTGACGGCTTTATACAAGTTCAAGTGTAATATTAAAATCTTTATATTATATATGTCCCTAGTCACAGTATATACATGTCCCTAGTCACAGTGTATACATGTCCCTAGTCACAGTGTATACATGTCCCTAGTCACGGTGTATACATGTCCCTAGTCACAGTGTATACATGTCCCTAGTCACAGTGTATACATGTCCCTAGTCACAGTGTATACATGTATACATGTCCCTAGTCACAGTGTATACATGTCCCTAGTCACAGTGTATACATGTCCCTAGTCACGGTGTATACATGTCCCTAGTCACAGTGTATACATGTCCCTAGTCACAGTGTATACATGTCCCTAGTCACGGTGTATACATGTCCCTAGTCACGGTGTATACATGTCCCTAGTCACAGTGTATACATGTCCCTAGTCACGGTGTATACATGTCCCTAGTCACAGTGTAAACATGTCCCTAGTCACGGTGTATACATGTCCCTAGTCACGGTGTATACATGTCCCTAGTCACAGTGTATACATGTCCCTAGTCACGGTGTATACATGTCCCTAGTCACAGTGTATACATGTCCCTAGTCACGGTGTATACATGTCCCTAGTCACAGTGTATACATGTCCCTAGTCACAGTGTATACATGTCCCTAGTCACTGTGTATACATGTCCCTAGTCACAGTGTATACATGTCCCTAGTCACAGTGTATACATGTCCCTAGTCACGGTGTATACATGTCCCTAGTCACGGTGTATACATGTCCATAGTCACAGTGTATACATGTCCCTAGTCACGGTGTATACATGTCCCTAGTCACGGTGTATACATGTCCCTAGTCACGGTGTATACATGTCCCTAGTCACGGTGTATACATGTCCCTAGTCACGGTGTATACATGTCCCTGGACACGGTGTATACATGTCCCTAGTCACAGTGTAAAAATGTATCGCTATTACATGTACCACACACAGTAATGGCTGACTCGATTATTAAGTGTAAATATATTAGAATTCAATTCAGTTCAAATTTTATCGGTATACCGGCAAAATAAACGTATGCTTATGCCATTTACAATATCGATATGGTAAAGACAGCATCCTCTTCACGATGGTCCCTTTACGGTCTGTTTTCTTCTGTATATATGCAAATTAGCCATTAACCTCATGAATATTCATGTACAAATGGATATTAATTTATTGAACTTTAAATGGCATATTAAGTTATGGATTTTCTTTTGCTGTACAGATTGTGTAGAACTGAATGATCAAACAGAGGAGACCCTGATCAGACAAGAGTTATCAGATCATATGCAAGTGTTTCAAAACGAGCCTAAATGAGGCAATTGGTTCAATCAATTATCTATAGTAAGAAATTATATTTGTAGTTCACAAAACAGTTTATATATTATTAATACGAAATGTGAATTTAACAGTGTCTCTAACGGTTATGTAAAAATCACTTAACTCTGATATCGGAAAAGTGACTTATCTTATGAAAAGTCCAATTTATGACTAATATAGTGTTTCATAATGGTCATTGCTCTATACTCTTTGTTTTAATATTCTCCCTCAAAATCTCTAATCGGATAGGAGGAATATCACATCTCATCTTTGTTTAAGTTTTACTTACCATTCCTGAATAAAATCACTCTTTTACACTTGTCACGTGTCTTTATTTACTATTATTTTATGATTCCAAGTATATATTTAATATTATAGATTTTTTAAAATAAAAAAAATGCAGATATTTCGGAAATGAAATAATAAAAAAAAATGCTCCCCGACGGGGAATCGAACCCCGGTCTCCCGCGTGACAGGCGGGGATACTTACCACTATACTATCGAGGAGATATGTATATAGAAATATAACAATAATGTGTACAATACACAATACGGGTTTACCGCACCTGTACAGGTAGACTGTAGTTAATACAGATAACGAATGCTCCCTTGACTCTTAATGGCTCATTCATGTTCACTCATGAGAAACCGCTGTTCGACTACCCACCAATAAGATAGTATTTTTAACTTCGGCTAAATGTGTTCCCAGGTAGTCTAGTGGTTAGGATTCCGCGCTCTCACCGCGGCGGCCGGGGTTCGATTCCCCGTCTGGGAAAGTTTTTTTTCTTAATTTTTCTTCTTTTTTTTTCTGCAGAGGTGTTTCATATTACTAATTAGACAGAGCATTTTAGTCCGTGGAAAATCAACCTTTGATCACATTCATACATTTCCAATAAAATTTAGTAAATAATAATAGATAAATAGTATTTGAATACTAACCATATTTATTAAAATCAAATACTTCGGTATTTTTAATAATATATTTAGCAGAGAAACAATGATGATGTAGATCATTGAGTTTTAAGAATTATTCTTAAGGTCATGATCTAAAATAGTTATGAAATCTTGAAATTGGCCTTTAATTTGAAAATGTTCGAGTGCTGTACCTAGCTACATATAATACAAACAATATATGATGAAATTGAAACTGATTAAAAATACATATCATGAAAGTTTTACCGTTTTACAACCCGGCATTTTTGGATTAATTTCATTGTATTAAATGGTTTTGACCGATTATGGATTAAGAACCGTGAAAACGTTTTAATTATCGTGGGCCTAAATGTTCTGTACAATACGGGTATATTTGGATACCATCCATGTGCCACTATTGAACAAAACATCGTTAAGTAGGCTAACCTAAGAATACTATAGTTCTGGGTTGAAAATTTAAAATGAATATGATTTTTATATTGACAACACTACATTGTATATCGTCTCAAAGAGACAGCGATCATCACGCCCACGCATCGTCTCTTATTTAGTATTTTATTTTGTTTAATATTATATGATATTTACCTAAAAACTGGTGTGTTTTTTATTTTTATTTTTAACGCATATTCATAAAATTCCAAAGAATGTCCAATGCATCCGAAAAAGCAAGTGTCAAATTTTCATTAAGTCACTACTCACTAGAACACTATGGTAAAGTTTGTGTACAGTTTGAACGACATGGCTATATTTAAAATAATAAGATCCACAAAATTAAACACTCTCACTTTTATACAAATCTGTTTAAATTTTTGTTTTTGGCATTTTGAGTCTATTATGCTCTTTTCATTATCTTAAACATGATATTATATTGTACAGTATGAACTATTTTATTTAGCATGTGATATTGTTTTATATGTGCTATGTGCTATAAAATAAATAAATAAATAAAGATTTTGCCAATTCTTCAGTTATCATAAATAGAAATTCAAACAGAAACCTTCCTAGATCTTTGCGAAAGAAAAAAAATATCCATATTACCAAATAACCGTTCTGATTTCGTACAAAATGTATCCAAATTCGGCCCGATCCGATGCGATTCGGTCCGATCCGGTATTTTGAGATACCGGTCGTCCAGATACCAGTTGCTTATTGCTATCAAATACTGATTTATTTTCTTTTTTAATAGACTTCTTAAATCTAAGCTTATTATTGCGTGTATATGCCTAATTATTTCTCAAACAAAGCACCCTAAATACATCTCCTTGCATTAAGCTATGTAACAGTTAAACACACTTTTTATTTAACAATGAGCGTGTCAGTTGTGGGTTCCACTTCTTGTCCTACTAATTTCTGGTGCCACGTGACATAAACGATATCATCACTAAACGGTGACGACAGTGCTTTTTAAGCAACCATTTCCCTTCCTAATTACATATCAGTTTTCTCTCAGAAATATTAATTACAGATACCAACCGCATCTCCGAGCTAGCATCGCTTTGGTTTGTTTATACATGACCGTTTAATTACGACAGTCGAGCGCATGCGTGAACACCGTCGCATCACGTGACATTGTTTCTGACTTCATTTATAACTCTTCCTCGTTATACTTCAAAACGGTGATAATTCATTCAATCCGTTCCTTTTTATACGTATCAATGTTTTAATCTTGTCACTTTTCTACCGACATCAATATCCGTCTTCCTGACACAAACGTTCTAGCCACAAAACCGAACATTAAGTGCGAAGTCACGTGACCCGACCTTTGCCGATCTAATCACATCATCTTTCTTTTTTTTTACTCCCAGCTGTCATTGCGCCTCGTCACATGATAATTAAGCGGGCTGGTTTCGATACATGTCAATACGGTCATTACTAAGATAAATTGTGGATTGCTTTTATTAACATTTATTTACAGGTTTATAGTATAAATGCAAAAATGGAGCTAGTGGAACGTTGAATAAATTCAATTCATGGTAATTCTCGTTATACCGAGTCAAGACAAAATGTCGAGTATCGCCTATCGCTATGATATCGGAGCCAGTAAACCCAGACTCAATGGCAAATCTGTATGGCTGACTTTTTGGAGATACAAGATAGCATCTTAAAATCTTGGGATGACACTCACGTGACAAATTATTCCCCTAAATGACCAATGAAAGGGTTTAATACACGGGGATGTTTAGAGTATTTTTTCAAAAAAGACAGAAGCTATGCCGAACAGCAATTCAGTCGCAATGTATCAGAATTCTATTGTCAAGACGTCAAAGCGAATTCTATGGATAACGGGCCTATAGTTTTGGACAGGTGCTCATAGACGGCAGGTTCTCGTGATAGGAGAAAAAAAAAACACTTCCGGAATTCATAAGCCCCCTATCATTAAAATTAAATTAAAATTTTGTTGTTGCTATTGTTGTTGTTTTACTGTTATTTTTTCTCCTTATTAAGATAGCGGGGCTTCCATAAATAGGCTAGAATTACAATCAATTTCTTTAAAACTGAAGGTTGTGAGTTCAAATCCCAGTAAAGTCATTTTTTTCTTTCTATTTTTTGTCCATTATTTTTGTATTAGACCAAAAATGTTTTATTTTCTTTTTATTATTTGTACTGGCATCTGTTAGATAAATCAAGGAAAGTTTAATAACAAATACGGTACATAGTACATTGAACATTAAATAATAATAATAATAATAATAATAACAACAGGATACTAGTTTATAAAATTTGACAAAATCAACCAAAATACTTTTTAGAATATTTTTGCCAACTTAAAATGCATTTCGAATGAGGCACATTAAGCAAAAAATTGTAGAACCAGTGCTTAAAACTGATTGGTTATAGTGGCAAATTATTACAGATTTCAAATATTTGAGTTGAAACAATCATTTAACATGTATGGTTTCTATGCCGAGCGCCTTTATTTGTTTCTAGACAATAATCAATAGCAAAACATTTTTTTTTTTGTAAAATGGAAATCATATAATAATTAGAGTTTCTTTATTTTTTAAAAAAAGATACCTTTTTATGCCCTAGCTTTAGATAAGAAAAATATCAATCAGTCCAAATTCGGACGGTAAATTTTACTTAAATTTTGCATACAGGTGTCCACTTAGGCACTCAACAAAACCCCGGGTTTTCTTTATTGCTTATTTTCAGTTTCAAAATTCAAAAGTGCCATAAGCGTCCCATTACCTTCATAAAACCTTTAATACTTCATGTATTGTGTCTGCTGTTTTTGTGTTAATTAATTTACAGCTTTATTGTTAAATGGCACAGTGTTTTAAGATGCTGCAGTATTGTTGTTTATATGTTTTGTTGTATTCGATTGTACTTGTATGATATAAAATCTATATTGTTTCTTTTATGTGGACCATATGGAAGATTCGTTTCTGTCAAATTTGATATCCACTATAAATTAAGGCCTGACTTACATACTTTTTTTTATAAGCAAGTTATGCATTCGACTTGATTTTTATGTTACTTGCTTAAAACGCACCATACTGTTGCTGTTGATGCACACAAGGTAGATAAGATATTTGATGAGATTTAACATTTATCAACCCTTCACCGACGATTTAGGCTCGAATCCCGGCAAGGTCACCCGGAAATTTTTATGAAACGGAAGCCTTCCAGCTGGCTTGTAGTAGGTTAGTGGTTTTACCCAGATAAATAAACTACAATGCATATTAAAAACCATGATATCATCTAGATTTTGTCCCCAGTGGCCGAGTGGTCAGAGCATCGAGAGCGGGAGGTCATGGGTTCAATCATACCAAAGTCGTAAAAATGATACTGGTACCTTGCTTGGTGCTCAGCATATAAGCGTAGTTGCAGGAATGGTTGGCCCGGTGTCACGATAATGTGACTGGGTGTGGTATCATGCCACATGTCTACGGCGTGATATTGCAATGGGGGAGCACTATATTTGTCTCAAGTAGACACCGTCTCCAAATGACTGAAATACTGTCGTTGGGACGTGAAACCCAAACAAACACGCAAACAAAATTAAGAAACAATATAATTATGTAAAGAAATGGAATACTTGGATCACAAGAACGATGAAATATGTCCCTATGTATTTAAGATAATCCATCCATAATTATCGCCCGCCCAGGGCGGCGATATTAAACTATTGAGCAAGAAAGCAACTTTTTACTCCCGCACCGCTGACATATATAAAACAGGTTCCTTCTCGGTCGGTTGCAGAAAAGATAAACAGATCAGATTATGCCGGGAACAAGCTCTGGGGAAACTGCTTTGGACGTTGGAAAATCTGGACTAGTTTATAGGCTACCGGAAGAACATGTTGCTAGACTTGTAGTCGCGTAATTGGGCAAATTCGATTGGTGTACGTCCCTTTGTTTCTTGCATTCTCTATTCCACTGCAGCTTATAATTCTCATCGATAAGGAGTAGCTTCATAGCTTCAAGTACATTCTTCAAGAAAACTATGTATAAATTCTGTTCGAAACAAGACTACAGCTAGGTGCATAAAAGGGAAATATCAGACTAACGTGCTCAACAATTGATTAATGTACGTACAGCAGTTATAAATTTAGCTTCCTATTTCACGTGAATGGGGATTAAGCTCCTATATCAGCTTTGATAACAACCTCCCCTTCTACTTAAGGTACTTCGACATATTATTTCCCTTTACGTAACAGTGTAAATTTCTGTTCACTTGGCTTAAAGGGATTTTTTAAATATTTTTTTGAAATGCTAATACTTGTTAAATTATTACAATGGTTCTGCGAATGTCTAAAATAAATCAGTGCAGATGCAAACATCCATTGACATGGAGTTATCAGCTATTTTGTTCTAAGTATATAAAGGCTTGCATTTACTATAAAATTCCCATGATCACTTGATGGGTCATGATCATGATTTAGTTATGGATGGATTACCTCAAGTATTGCTCTGCGCAACGAATTGTCGCCGAGATTCGAGCTTCCACTGGAGAAATAGCATCTGACAATAAATGGCAAAGTTCTCGGATAAATCAGAAGTGATATATTCTGATAAAAAAAACCCGGAAATTATCGATGTAACAGGGTATGCTCTAAACTGGCTACATCCTCATTTTAAATATCAGGTTAAGTCGCTTGCTTGTTTATCTGCAATAATGGTACATCCACAAAAACAGGGCAGACGATTAATAAGAAAAAAAAAATGAATATAACTTGCATTAAGCTTATCACATCATTTCACCATGTTTTAGCAACACATTTGAGGGTAAGGCACTAACTGACCGTCTTTTAAAAGTTTATCTTAAGGCAATCCATCCATCATTGTGATCATGGTTTATCAAGTGACTGTGGGAATTTTATAATGAATACAAGTCTTGATAGATTTGTAGCAAAATGACTTATAACTCCAAGTCAGTGGATGCTTGCATCTGCATTGAAATATTGTTAAGCATGTGAAGGACCATGATTATAATTTAATGATGGATGGATTACATTAATAAAGTTTAACAAAAAGTTTAACAAAATTTAATTCCTGGTTGATCATGTATCCTTTAATTTCTCAAATAGCGCCAAAACATAAGATGGTGGGCAAATACAGATGGGTTCTCAGTTCTGGGTTTATTTCCCTGGCTCGAGAATGACCTCTTTGAATACCAGTCTATGGCACGTTTCACGGCAGCCATTAAAACAACATCCTTCTTGATCGGACGCACAGTCTAGATCTGTCATGCAACTGGAAACAGACAGGTCACGTGATTAAAAGAGGTTATATAATATTCTATAGTAACGTGATCTGAATAATGCACGATTAAAACATAAACAATGTAAGTATTCATTTCAGGGTTAAGCAACATTAACTGGAAATATAATTATGCTGTCGAAAATATTTTCAAAATGGGCCTGGCTGCTAGTACAACATAAGTATCGACCAATCACTTTGAAGTTCTCGATCAGTCTAAAATTCGAAACATAGCACGAAATACAAGCCAGATCATGTAACTGTTACTAATCTATCACAGACAATGCATGTATAATGTATTTACCCGACTGTAGTACCTTGATAGAGCCACTGACAATAATTCTGCTGGGACTCGAACCCAAACCGTTAAGAGATGGCAAATCAGCGATTTTAACCACTAGACCAGAGAGGCCCGTTTATTACTTGTTTCAAATACTGACATAATGTTTATCTATGAATACCGCGTTCTCTAATTCATTTGAACCCCTTCTGCAGACGCGTTTGCAAATCTTGATTAGACCAGTGCTTCGCGCCAAGAAAGATTTGGAGAAAAAATTCGCACTCCAGCGGGGATCAGATTTTACTATGAAAACTAATCCACACGTAATTGTGAAAACTGTTTGGGATATAATGCATATAATAAGAGTGAAAACAGCGGCATCTTACTCATTGGCAGGATTGGGTCCACAATCCTTCCGATCGCCTCTGTGGGGCTTGGGGTTGACATCATACAGCGGGGGACATTTCCCAGTTATTTTCTTCTCTACCTCGTCGATCCTGTGCACAATGTGGTGCGATAATTTGGACTCTTGGACCTTTGATGCGGCTGAAAATATCGCCATCATTATCATTGCTATGATCATTGTTATTATCATAGTTATCATCATCATTATTATCATCGTGGTCATCATCATTATCACCATCATCATTATTGTCATCGTGGTCATCATCATTATCACCATCATCATTATTGTCATCGTGGCCATCATCATTTTTTATCTCATTAATATTCACACTCATTATTCATATATTATCATCATCATCGTTATTATCAACATTATCATCATCGTTATCAACAACGATATCAACATCATTATCAACGCGTTTGCTTGGAATATGTGAGGATGCCAACAGTAAACAGACATTGGGCATTAAAGATTGGTCAAAGCATTTTTTCCGATTGTTCAACTGACAAAAGATAAAGTAACTTGATTCTTACATAAGCAGATAGGTTGAACAGATGACCCTGGTTCTTTCGGGTAGTAATGAAAACATTCCTCAGAAACTGGGCATTCTGTAATCTGAAAGCCGTAAAATATGTATGCATATACACTATACTTCGCTCCTCTCCATGATGAGAGCATGGAAAGTGTATGCCTATACAATATATTACGCTACACACAATGGTGAGTGGAGGGAAGAGTGTATGCATATACAATATATTACGCTACACACAATGGTGAGTGGAGGGAAGAGTGTATGCATATACAATATATTACGCTACTCTCCATGGTGAGTGGAGGGGAGTGTGTATGCCTATATAATATATTTTGCTACTCTCCATGGTGAGGGGGGGGGGGGGAGTGTGTATGCCTTTATAATATATTTTGCTACTCTCCATGGTGAGTGGAGGGAGTGTGTATGCCTTTATAATATATTTTGCTACTCTCCATGGTGAGTGGAGGGTAGTGTGTATGCCTATATACTATATATTTTGCTACTCTCCATGGTGAGTGGAGGGAGTGTGTATGCCTATATAATATATTTTGCTACTCTCCATGGTGAGTGGAGGGTAGTGTGTATGCCTATATCATATATTTTGCTACTCTCCATGGTGAGTGGGGGGGAGTGTGTATGCCTTTATAATATATTTTGCTACTCTCCATGGTGAGGGGGGGGGGAGTGTGTATGCCTTTATAATATATTTTGCTACTCTCCATGGTGAGTGGAGGGGAGTGTGTATGCCTTTATAATATATTTTGCTACTCTCCATGGTGAGTGGGGGGGAGTGTGTATGCCTATATAATATATTTTGCTACTCTCCATGGTGAGTGGAGGGGAGTGTGTATGCCTATATAATATATTTTGCTACTCTCTATGGTGAGTGGAGGGGAGTGTGTATGCCTATATAATATATTGTGCTACTCTCTATGGTGGGCGGAGGGGAGTGTGTATGCCTATATAATATATTGTGATAATCTCCATTGTGAGTGGAGGGGGTGTGTATGCCTATATAATATATTGTGATACTCTCTATGGTGAGTGGAGGGGAGTGTGTATGCCTATATAACATATTGTGATACTCTCTATGGTGAGTGGAGAGGAGTGTGTATGCCTATATAATATATTGTGATAATCTCCATTGTGAGTGGAGAGTGTATACATAAACAATATATAACGCTACTTTTCATAATAAATGGAGAGATAAGGAGCGACTTGCATATACATGTAATGTACATGTATTTATACGCGCGTGCTTACTTGTATGTATTATTATTACAGCATCTCGTTTACAGATGGTCAATGACTAAAATTTAATTTAAACTTATTTGTGTGTATGACCTCAAACAATAATGCCCATCAGATGCATAATCGCCCAGTGCAACCTTACCTGTTTGTACAAAAAAAAATCCCCAAAGATTGCGATTTTTTTAATCTAATTTCTACCGATCGACTGTGAACAAGCTGCTCAAGTAAAAACAAACTTACAAATCGTTTTCTGAATGTACATTTATCAACATCTTTGTAAATGACTGTTGTATTCCAAACTCTTTATTAAGGTTTGAAAGAAAAAAAAAAGAATATATTGTATGCTTTTGGGTGAAATATTAAGAATCATTTTATGCTTTGAAGTGACATATTGAGAACTATGTCATGCTTTTGTGTGACAAATTGATTATAATGCATGCTTTTGCCGAATATTTGATGATAATTTCATCCTATTGTGTGAAAGAGGACGTAAAGTACGTTTAATCTAACATAAAATGTACTATACATTGTATACATGACGCGTGACGTAGCGCTTCGTAGCGTTCGACACAATGCAGATATCATTTGTATGAAAAAAATATCTCCAGAAAAATGGTTGATATTAAAATATTTTATATTCCACACATCATGAAGAAGATTCTTTACGGCCGAAAAATAAATCAAGATATTTTAACTAAAAATAACATAAAATAAACTGCATAAATGGACAAAATAAGTTTCATAAATGAAATCTGAAGCAGACGAACACAATATTTTTAGCGGCAGAATATAGTTGTTATTTATAGAAAAAAAATCTACTTACGTCACAGACATCAGCGGTCCCGAATCCAGTTGTAAGGGCCACCTTCACAATGATTAGGACAACTTATAATCTTTAATTTATATAATTACATTATGCACATGAAACATTATGTAGTAATTTATTTTTTTCAGCGAAACAAGCATACTGTTAGGAAATTAAAACGTGCGCCATCATTCAAATAGGAGATTATATTCTTTAGCTTATATTTAAACAATACTTTACGTGATTTTGTACAACTTTTGAAAAAATGAACCGGAATATTTAAGATAGAACATGATTTATTTTATCTAGTCGTGGTTCAATAATAAAACTACTAAAATGAATATCTTCCATGCGAATTATATTATTAATTTACCCTGCAAAGATTGGATAATGTATACTTACAATACATAGAGAAAGAAGAAAATGCATCTCTAACTCAGAAAACGGGAGCTCACAATGAATAAGCCGTTCCTTTTTAGAGAGTTGTGTTGGAATTTGCCATAAATAAGATTGCAAGTGTCATGGGATTCGATTCTCCCTTTTGTAGCGCTCTCCTTCCGGAAGTTAGATCTTTAGGAGCGGAGACAGAAACAACAGATGGCATGCAAGTTCCATATGCCGCCGTATTTTTTTCCTTTTTCGTCTCATGTTTTGGTCGGATATCTTTGGACTTCCAGTGCGCTTGTGACCGGATAAATTCGTTTGCTCTTGTGCACAGTGTCTGATTTTGGAAAGAGTACACTAAGGTATTCGTTATCTATCCATCCATCTTTCTATCTTTTTTTCTGTCTGTATGTCTGTCTGTTTGTTTTGTAAACGGTTCTAGATTTCAGGAGCTTTCAAGGAGATTTTTTTCTATTTTCTATTTAAAATTTGTTAATATATGTCTTTATTTCCTCCTGTATGTAGACAGTTATTATTATACAGCAAACATGCATAAATGATTTTTGATGGCGTAATTATGAACATAAATATATGACAATGTAGAGAAAATATGGTTTAGTTCAGTTATTTAGAGGTAAATCAAATTGTGGTGCCGACGATGGTATATCTTTTATGGCCCAGTCATTTACGGGTAAATTAATTGTAGTGCCAAATGATTTGCAATTGTTTCGCTCGCGCATTTACTTTTTTTTATTACATTTTATTCTTTTTAATCTCCAGACTCAATCATCAACGCATTTTAATTTAGTTCGACTTCCATAATCCAGTTGTATTTGAATAAGTAAAAGATCTCACAAGTCTTCATTTCCACATTTAAATTGTTTGGTGCACAGTCATTGTGGACACCTGTTGAGGCCGACGAGTCTTTGATATATGGCTTGATATGAAAAATGTCGGCCATAATCTAATAATGTTTTTCTAATGATATGTTTTGTTCCTTCTGCAATAAATAATAAACCGTTTGCTGCTATGCACACTTCCATCAGACGCTGTTATTATAGCTTTATCATTACATCTATACAGTTTTTGACATCTTTTCTTTCTGATTTCAGACAAGCAAACCATGATGCAGTTGACATTCGGGGTTTCGGTGGTTATGCTGGTAAAAATTAATGGATATTATATAATAGGACAGTGGGTTGCTATTGGTGAAAACGTATTGGACCTTGATTTATATGTATTTTACGTGGAATGGGAAAGAAATTAAATAAGCATAACTTACCCCTCTCGGCTGTTTCTGCCTATAGTACTTTCAGATCTTTGATAGTTGTCAAAATGTGGACCTCAACGGTTGAGGTAGGGGATATATTGATGTAAGTTGCGAGGACTTGTTTTTCCGACTACATTAAATAAATAAGTTTAACTATCTTTTCCAAAGTCCTTCCCTTGGCGAATGTGATATTTTGCCCATGTCTCAATCTCCTAATCTGTCCTGCTCACCAAAGTTCGCTCCCGATTTCCTTTACCCTATATGATCTAGTCCTAACACTACAAAGTTTGTTTAGCTACAAGTACGTGTATTACATGTTGTACTTAAGGTAAAGTCCCTGTAACGGTTCCGCTACATTTCGGACCTCGTGGCCTTTCAGGGAGATAACCAAGGTTTCCTAATGTTTCATTAGGGTACCTTGGTTATCTTGGTAGAGGTTAAGTGGTCCAAGACTTAGTGGAATCATTACAGGGATTTTACCTTAAAAACTTAAATGAAGTAGGGGCACATTCAATCAATCTTGTTTCGCAAACCATTGAGTAAGTTGAGATATGTTGTTACCCTACTGGTAAACAACACGTGTTCAGAAATTAATCATCGACACAATCTTTGTAAGATTTTGTTAGAAAAAATAGATAAGAATGATTAAATACGATCATACGAATTCAATTAATTCAATATTACATAGAGCTTAGTAGCGGTGGTGACATTAGCGTCCCCATCCTTAAAAACAAAACCTTAATCCAGACCAAAGACCTATTAAACAGAGGTGGAAAACTCTTGTAAAAAATAGATCATTGAATAATGCCAACTTTCAAAATACGAGTAGTATAGAAAAATCACAGATGAATTTGTAAACAAATTAAAAAATAATTATATTTCTTATTCAAGTTTGTTTTCTTTTTTCAGCTATATTAAAAAAAATATTTTATTTAAATTCAAGGATTGTAGCACAAAAAACAATACAATTTTGCATAGTTCTTTTCAGACAGGTATTTTTCTATTTTACATAAAATCTTTTTTATTTCTTGACATCATAATAAAAAAAAAATACGTATCATTTTATGGTAATTGGTTTTCTATTGTAAGATATAGTTTACTTTCATATATCTTCAACAGAATAGAAGATATTTGAAAACGTGAATTTGCAAGGATTGGACAATAGTGAAATTTAGACTAGTTGCCAATCTTTGTTGAACAGGTCTTTGCCCGGACCACCGCTTTAAAAGCGCCAGTAATTTGACATAAATAATACTTCAGTACCATTTTACATCATGCATACATCAAAATCTAAGATGTACGCACAGTTTACGCAATGAATTGTTCTACGAATCGTTAGATTTTTCGTGAAATTAAAATTAGAAATCATACTTTTATTGTTTTGAACTCGCAATAAAAACGCAGTGATTTAGGTAACAAGTGCCCTACTGTAAGGCCATATTTAATAAAAACCGGCTGTATGAATGCGCAAGGTTTCGACAATTTATCATGCATAATCTGAGTTCTATATAATAAATACCTTTCATAAAAGATATGCAGTGTTGGTGGGATTTATCAACGCCGATCATCTGATTACGCTTAAAAGAGGGATACTGGTTCAGAAGTGACATGTGTAGGATTTTATTTATCTCGTGGGGAAGACGTAATAAGTCGTGAGAACGAAATAATTAAGTCGTAGAATACGAGTTATTCGAAGTCGTTCGAACGAGATACTAGTCGTGGGAACGACTTACTTTTGTCGTGGGAACGAGTCAATAAGTCGTTCGCACGAGATACTAAGTCGTGGAAACGACTCAATTTTGTCGTGGGAACGAGTAAATAAGCCGTGCGCACGAGATGCTTCTCGTTTTACCTGGTAAATTGTCAGTTTGGTCAGAGATTTATATTACCTAATGTAGATTCGTGGTTTGGTTAATATATTTGAAATTTCAGTATATAAAGGGATTGTAAAATTTTATTACAGTTAAGAAATAACTTCAAATGTTTCGTGATAACGACTCTAGGTTTATGTTTATGTGGTTTAGTTTAAAAGTACATATATTTCGTAATCAAATGACAGACAGATTCTTACATCTTACACCTCTACTTTTCCTGGATTGGACCAGTACTTTGCACCTGGTAAAAACATGAAAGATTCTAACCTTCAGATTAACGGTCATGCACATTACAGTGGCGATTGAAGGGGGGCGCACCTGCCTCGCGCCCCCTCTAAAATTCCCCGACCATACATGAATATAGACATACAATCCCCAAAAACTCACAAGAATGCACTATTTTACAGCTTTAAATTAAAAAAAATCACAGGGGAATTCCCCAGGATCTCTAGTCCAACCGGAACTACATCCTTATCAAGGCCCAGGCATTCGATTATATTAGTATAGTTTAAAACAACTCGTTCACAAATGAAATGTTATGGGTAGTTTTATTCTCATTAGGCGCGTATGTTGGTCAAGTCATTGTTTCCTGACAAATAAACTCGGCAAGTGTAGGTCGACACGGGAAAACGCTATGTTCGTAAACGCCATTTCGAGGAAATCGGTTAAATATAGAACAAGGCATCCCCGAAGCAGGTACGTGCTGTAACAAGTGACACGTTACGCAACATGGCGTCTTCACCAATTCCGGGTAGCAAATTTCGTACGTTCACCATAAGAAGTGAATGCATGCGCGAAGAGCGAATATGATCAAGTAAAGGCAAATGAAAAAAGAAATCAAAATAAAGATTTTATAATTCTTAATATACCGGTACATGTAGATTCAATACCGTTCGTAACGTTATTGTCTTTTATTAAGAAACTATCCATTTTTACAATCACGGAATGTTGTATTGAGTGAACATGTGTCTGTAGATGGGCATTGGTGGGCGTAATACACTCATATAGTTAAAAATCTAATTCTTAGTCTATGGCTATCTGTGGTGGAGCTGCTTTAAAGTATCATGTTACAATATAAAGGCGATTTATTTCCACCTGTATACAAAATAAGATCAAGCCGTAAACAATTTAAGGAGCATGATACCACACCCAGTCACAATATCACAATGTCCAGTCACTGGGCAAACCACCTGGGATACACCACTGTCATATTTAAGTACAGTCTGATCTCGGTTATTCAAACATGCTTTATCCGAAGTCCACCCTTTACTCGAACCCAAAATTCGGTCTCGATTTTTTCCTTTATAAGCTAATATAGAACACAACCCTTTATTCGTTTAGTTTATTCAAACATGCTTTATCCGAAGTCCACCCTTTACTCGAACCCAACATTCGGTCTCGATTTTTTCCTTTATAAGCCAATATAAAATACAACCCTTTATTCGTTTAGTTTATTCAAACATAATCCTTAAATCGGGCCCCCGGCGCACGGTTCAGTCGCATTCAACCACCATGAAGTATTCAAAGCAGATGTATTATTCGAGGTGAAACGTCGATCCCGACCTCTTCGAATAACCGATATCAGACTGTAGCTGAGTTGTGATGGGTTAGTTAGAATATCAATTACTGTATCTTCTATTCTTCTTTGTTTCAGATGTGTTCGTGTGCAATTGAGAGTTTACATACACGATCAAGTGTTTGCAAGAACGAGGTAATCAGTTAATGGGTTCGTCTCTATCCATGGTATAACGCAACTGGTATTAATTTCATTAATTTTTAATCATCGACACGTATCTGAATGCATGGAGTTTAACATTTCAATGTTTAACGTAAGAAATACAAATTATCAAACGACAGCAGTGACTGTGTGTTTACATGCATAGATAATCTTGAAGGAAAAAGGAAGAAAAATACATTGTGTACGTACATTTTAAGGACGCGTGTGAGGTTAAGAAAACAAATTATATCGATATTTTTCATTCTTTATCAAAAACAGAATGTGCTTTGTTGCTAAAATTAACTTCATCCATGCAGAACTCTGGTTGTCATGGCAACCAACAGAATGTTTACTTTAAAGACCGATGATTAGAATTTAATTTCCCTTGGCACAAATGGTCACCTCATAGTGTTCTACCATAAGCTGACCCCTTAAAAAAATAGGCCTCGGCGAGGGGGTGGGGCTAATTTAGAAAATTTCAAAATGTTATTCTATGAAGCCAATAGTCAGAATTCAATTTCATTTTGTACAAATGAATTAAAAAAAGAAACCCTAGGGGGTTTCCTTAAAAAAAATTTTCAAAATTCTGTGTAACCAATGGTCAGAATTTAATTTCATTCGACACAAACGGTCCCCTTGTGACTGTCTACCATAACTGCTAAAATAAAGTTGATCCCTTGTAAAATGAGGCCCCTAGTGTTCCGATAGTCTTATATGCTAATTCCATATAGAAGGTTTCAAAGATTTCTTCTTCTATGAAACCATTTGTTAGAATTGATTTTTTTGGGCATGTATGGTCACCTTATGGCTGTCTACCATAGCTAAAATAAAGTTGATCCCTTGAAAAATGAATCATACAGGGGGTCGCCTAGATTCCTTATATACTCTCTACATATAACTTATAAATTCTTCTCTCCAGGAACTACTGTTCAGAATTAATGTGTTGCACGATTGATAACCTCAAGGTTTCATACCATAATTGTGTAAGCATTTTTGTTCCCTTTAAAATTGAGGCCTCCAGATGATTGACTAACTTAAGAATTCTTTCTATCTGAAACTTGAATTGTGTTGCTCCTGGAAGAAACCAGGTAAAATCAAGTGACTTGAATTATTTTAAATAAACTGATGTATCCTGGAGAGCGATCTAGGTCCATATGGCCTTCTTGTTTATAGACGTTCTGGTCGGTTTAATTTAGAGTTCAATGTTGTTCGTTCTCCGAAGTTCTTTACACTGTTTTAGTGACGTAGTGACATGAGATGCGTTTTTATGTTAGTTCTTGCGTGTTTCCTCAAGTTTTAGACAATGACACTTAACGTATGCAGTAAGCCCTGAACGCAACGCTGTCTGCTGTGAATTTAAGTGGATGCACGTTTCCAAATGCAAACAAGGCTAATTTTGAGGCAAAGCATGTTTTTGAAGCACGACTTATATATAAAGCAAAGCCATTTAAGAATATTTTCATTACATGTGCATGCAACATTTACAAACAGTTGATCTAATAATTTCCAGTAGGCTCCCGGCAGGGTCATTCGGGTTTTCATGTGAGGAAGCCTTCCAGCTGGCTTGCGGTAGGTTGGTGGTTCTACCCGGATGCCTCCGTGCATTCGGGGTCTTCCTCCACCTGTAATTAGCTGAACGTCGCCATATGACTGAAATATTGTCGAAGCGACGGTAAACTCAAATAGTCAAGTCATTTCCAGTAGGCAATGATACATGCCATTTTGCCAAATATCCTCAGCTGTAGGCCGTTTGGTTAAAATGTTTCTAAAGTGTGTTCTGAGAGTCCATGTAAATCAAGAGTGTCTTCGGCCATAAATTAAAACATATGCTACAATGCTCGGTTGAATTTACCCATCCAAATCTACATACGGGGGCCGCAGATTGAGCATAGGGCCGTCATACGGCCATATGTATAATCAATCGGAACACCTCGGTGATAAATACAAAGAATGACAGAATTACCGACGTGTTCCGATTGATGCATTATGTCCTTATACAGTATATACTGTAAGATATATATATCATTAAACTTTTTCAAGTTGACGCTATGTAATTTAAATCGGATGAGTTTAAGGTCACAGAAAATCTTTAATGAATCGGGCTTTTTGCAAGGTCCATAACCCGTGGCCTTGAAGTTTAGGGAAAAAAGTTATCAGATTCCCATTAAATGAGTGTCGATTTTTTTTTTTTTTTTTTTTTAATTACGATAGAATACATGTACATACGTATTTGAATATTTCTTTTTACATCAGTTATTACAAATATACAAATTCTTGTTTCATAAAGTGTTTTTCAAACTTATCATTACATAGTTTAACAATAATAATGGTGACTGTTTCCTTTTTCTGTTATGCGGCACCTTGGTCAAATTTAGAACATATTCCATACTGTCAACGCGGCGTCAAATAAAGGTAGAATCACTTGTCGAAATTGTTGGGTCAATTTCCGCAATTCTCATAGTGACAACAAATGATCCCAAATACGACTCACCATACTTCAATAAGCCTTCACTATTTACTTGGATTAATATCTACAAACCTGACATCGAATGATTTGTACATGAAGTGAATATATCGCAATGGAAGTTGAATGATTTGTACATGAAGTGAATATATCGCAATGGAAGTTGAATGATTTGTACATGAAGTGAATATATCGCAATGGAAGTTGAATGATTTGTGCATGCTATGGAAATCGCGCAAGAAATTGACTGATTTGTTTAATATTTCGCGTCTGGAGTTGGCTGATTTGTACATATGAATATCTGTATATTTTACAGAAATCAGAGATCGTGTTGGATTGTAAACACCTCGACTGTATTGTAGATACCTTCGGAAAAGCGACTTGTGTGGGCGAGGGTAAGTGTTGACATGTTGTTAGTGGTGGTTGTGTGGATGATGATGATGATGATGACGCGCTGAAAAACGGAGGATAAAGGTGGGGGAGGGGGGATGACGATTGTTATTATTGTTGTTTATGGTGATGATGAGGAGGAAGATTAAATGATGACAATAATGGGTTTGGTGATAATAATGATGTTGGTATTGATGATGGAAAAGATATGAAGATAATGATTGTGATGATGCTTGTGATAAAGAAAACATCAAATTACGCAAAGTCATGATTTTGACAGTTGCTGGAAGCATGTTTAATTCATTTTCGTAAATTATTGAACATTTTGTCCAGCGATGTATAAACATTCAACAACACAATGAAAAATATATATTTTCAGCAACAGTGGCCTTACTACTTTAACAATAATAATATCTCAGTCCTGTCTATTGATCCGTAACAGAAACGAAAAACGTGACAGAATCAAAAAATCTATTTTTAGTAACAGACACCTTGACCCGATGATCCCACTTCCTTTTCCTCTAAATTAATTTAGTAACAATACAGCAATCCTGTCTAAAAATATTCAACAAAACCACTTCCCCGCACAGCCGCAAATCAACGTAAGGCATTTCTAAAAATCATTTTTTGTCGAAAACCATAGAGTTTAAATAATTCTTATCAGTATTGTTTTCCTGATGCAGACGGTTTCCCTTCTAATGTCGGCTGTCCACCGGAAGGGCTCATAAAAAACGAGGACGAAGTTAGAGAGGCATGTGACCCGTTTGACAGCACGGGAACTTGTCCCGCAAATCAGGTTTGCTGCCAGTCCCTAGCTGGCTGGACATGCGAGAACCACATCAAATATGTATGTACAATTCATTGTATTATTGTTTTTGTGTTTGTTGAGTTTAAAACCCACCCACAGTATTTCAGTTATTTGGAGAAGCTGTCTGCTTGAGACAGATATAATGCTGCCACACTGCAGTATCACGCTGATGATTTCACAGGGCTGGGAATCAGAACTGCGTCGTACCGTTAATTTTGTAAACAAAAGCAGCCATCTTGAAAAGCAAACTATATTGTTTTGTTCATATCTATTTCTGTGGGTAATGCATACTAGATACATATATGAACATGTTCCTATTTTTCTTCTTCATATGGTGTATGCAACTTTTAAATCATTTTGAAAAACAAAAGTTATAGCGAACTGGAAATTCAAAGTGGAGAAGATGCGATACGACGCAGTTGAAATTACTGTATCCTGCGTTTTCATCCACAAACTGTATTGATACTCGTGTTTATTCTAGATATAAGCTACCAAATACAGATTCACGTCGTGAGACAAAGTCCCATTTGTAGCAGAAAATTATTTTTCAAACAAAACACTGATTTTTACAAAATGGTAAGACGCAGTTGCATTTAAGTATGGTAAGACGCAGTTGTTGGATACATAAATTTTAACTGCGTCGTATCTGTCAGACGTTTCGCAAATTCTTCTCCACCTCGAATGTCCAGTTCGCTTTAACTTTTGTTAAAACGGTAATCATATATGTAATCTCGTTATTATGCATTTCCTACAGAAACAGTAATAAAAATAAAATACCTTTTTCTTTTCAAGATGGCTGCTTTTGTTTACGAAATGAAAGGTATGGCGCAGTTCTGCTTCCATGCCCTGTTCCACACCCAGTCACGTTATCGTAACAATTAGTCCTGGAACTACCCTTATATGCTGAGAGCCATGCAAGGGAGCTACACAAATACCATTTTTTACGACTTAATATGTCTCGACCGGGGCCTTGATAATGAATGCACCTTTGAAAACACCATAATTTATGGTAGGCAATGCCCATAAAATATAAAGAATGAATGAACGAAATTTATCGGAAATACCCGAAGATTTATTTTCATTGATGAAGCGAATATCGTAATTTACATTTCGTATTTTATTGCTTTCAGCTGGATGTACGACAAGATTTTGACGATTGAAGAAAATAACACGCAGTCAGGAAAACAAAGAATTCTCCATTAATCCCGAGTGTGTGACATGTATTGAATTACAAAAATAAAATTGATTTGAATTTGAGAATGTTTTTAAATTTTGCCTATTTTTTTAAGACACTTTACCCACACTATTGAGTTCAAATGTGTATTTTCTCAATCAAGTCTGTAGTCGTACGTGCAACTTATGCCTTCAGCTCCTCCCTTGAACTATCATTAAAAGCGACAACAGTATCACGTATTACCTTGACACAAAAAAAGGGTTGTAATTCTTACAAAAATCCTTAACACATTTATCTGCACTTGTCTGCTGATGTCTTATCATGAAAAATCATTATTCCAAACGTGAAGGAATTATGACCAGCAGTTATCCAAACCTCATGTAATGTAAGAGTAGGACGGGGGCGTGATGGTGTCCCTTATTTCTGTGTAGCGGGGCTAGACGGCGGGTCCCGTAAAAACATAAAATCTTACAAAACAAATATCAATATTCATTTTAAGATGCTAATAACACACGGTACAAAGAATGAATTTGGTGATGAGTAGGGACTGAAAAAAAGTCAATTACACATTTGCCACTTGATAAATGCATGAGTATCACAGGTCAATTGTTCCTTGTCGGCAATCTCCGGGTAAACCCGACAGGTTCATCGTTCCTAGTCGGCAATCTCCGGGTAAACCCGACAGGTCCTTAAAGTATCATGGTAATAAAAATATAACACTATAAAGTCATCCAGATATGTATATTTTATCAAGTAGGATCCTGAATATAGAATATCATATAATATAAAAATCCAATTATAGCGCATCGTATATCATTACGGCATTTCTAAATACACACGCACGCGCGCGCGCGCGTTCTGGCTCAAACTCCACCAGTCTAAGTTATTGGAGAACTCCATTAGTTTTAGTTCTCTGATAACATATATTCCATTTCTAATAACTGTGTTATTTATTAAGTCAATAATTCATGTCAACTAAGTCATGTACTTGAATATTTCGTAAAACAGGAATGGTGGAATACACTTCTAACTTAAGAATTTAAATATTACTTAGCTCTAAATAGTGTTAGATCTAGTGGAATTCAAATCAGGAGACGTAATTTGTTAAAATCATAAATTTAAATTTGAGCAGTGTCTCTAATTCCCTTCATCTACAATAAAATCAAGTTCAATCGTAACAGTAAAACGCAATAATAAAATTCCAGCAAATGTCCTAGAACAGTTCACGGCACTAGGTTGTCAACACAATCTCTTAAATACTAGTTCATTGCACTTTTCCCTTTACATACTTTTATCTTCAAATAACCGACTAACTAGTGAACAAAATGACTTGTATGATTGTAAGCTGTTTGTGTTGCATTAACGGCAATGGAAATCATATCTTAACTGATAAAGTCGAAAAAGGAAGCGGCTACTAAATCATATGCCATTTGGGCTTACGATGCAACCACGATATTTAAAATTTTGTACAGAGCTACACTGAGGAATACAGAGTATTATAGTTAAAATAAATCCATCAGTCATTTAAATGGTCGCTCATTTCAGATAAGCTTCGGCAACCTCGGTAATCTTAAAGTACGTGTATATTCTACAACATTAAATAAATCTTTCTATCTCTCTCTTTCTCTCTCTCTCTCTCTCATTATATATATATATATATATATATATATATATATATATATATAACAAACAAAAAAACACACACAAAAAAACACTCATTGACTAACTGCAGTCTGCTGAGGTTACTAAAATACCAATGTCAATGTTTCATAAAATTTAAAAAAAATAATAATAACACAACGTCATTGATTTTCTTAGGTAAATATCACAGGATTTCACTTTCTTATAAGTTGCAGTACCTCATTCAAATGTGTTACAACACACCTATGGTCAACACCATCAGGTATTTCTTTGGTGCAAAACAACACGCCGTTAATGCCAACATTTCTAGCACCTTGATAATCATTTCTGACATCATCACCGATGTGGATGGTTTCTGCAGCCGACACTCCTGCTTTCTTGAGTGCCAACCTGAATATTTCCGGATCCGGTTTTGCTGATTTCACTTCCGTCGATAACAATACAAAATCAAAGAAATGACGTAAACCCAATTCGGATAACACTTGATCCAGTCGGTCATCAAAATTCGAAATTACGCCCAACTTTATTCCCATATCTTTGATATCTGTCAAGGTTTCCTTTGCTTCCGGTAATGCTTCCCATGCTTTATTCGTGCAATAATGCATGTACAGATGAGGGGCAAGCCTTTGCACTTCCGGCCCCTCTTTGCCGCATATTTTGAATGTGTCAACTACAACATTCATCCACCATTTCATCGGCTTCATGTCATTGTGAACACCGAAATTTGGATATTTAACCAAATTAGCCTTGTATGCCATTTTGAAAGCAGGGTTAATCTCGGAAGTCTCGATCTGAATTCCGTACTGGCTAGCAACAGCTGCATATTGCTGACCAACACTGCCTATAACTTTCATAAGCGTGTTGGTGACATCAAATGTAACAAGACGAAGGGCTGCCATTCTGGAATATCAAAGGAGGAACTAGTTTTAATAAAAGATAGTGTGTGTGTAAAAGAGAGAGAGAGAGAGAGAGAGAGAGCGTGCGAAGAGTAGTAAGTTATGTATCATTAACCATTCTGCGTTTTTATTGTAAAAAAAAAATAATCAAAATTAATATTATAATGCTGCTACCCATGCCGTCTAATAAAATTCAGTCTATTATCAGATATACTACGTACATTTAATATTAACAATTCATTAGCTAGCGGCGTCCACGAGTCATATTCCTACGATTTCTTCCAATATAGTCTTCATTTTCTCCAAATACACTCATTTCACCTCTCTTTAAAATGAAATTAAATACAACACATCGATTTCTAATTAAGGATACAAATCTTCCTTTTTATAACGTAAAAAATGTCTGTTTAATATATCGCATTAAATAATGTGTATTTACGAAATGCGTTTTGCACGATTTTTAAATTAATCATAATTTATACGCATTCCAGGCCTCCAAGCAGGTTAAGATGAATATATATATATATTTGTCAAATTAAAGAAACTTTTTGACAATTCCTGGCTAAAATAAAGATTGAATTTCTGAGCTTATTTCCATTCGTTGTATTAATACTTCCTTTCGTTGAAATGTCCACAATGATTTGTCCTTCTTTTAACGTATGCCACATCATCTGGAGTCCTGGCGACAGTTTACAGAAGAAATAAAGATTCAAGGAGTATATTACAGGTTTTTAAGGGGTTTTCAACACAAACAAAGGTTTTTAAGGTTGTTTCACTGGGAGGCCTGGCATTCTTTTCCCGATTAATCAAACAATCACCTGATTCGAATTACATTCGTTATTTCATTGCTTTTCATACCCCCCCACCCCCTCTCCCCTCTCATGAGTCAGATCCGCACCTACCAAGAAAAACAACATATACACGGTGACCTAGTTAAAACTACATGACCATCGTCGTGCAATTAAGACACTGTCATTGGAATCAAATAAAAGCCATTCTTGCATATATCTTATTTCTGAGAATAAAACAATATCTTATCATTGAAAATTATGTCTAAAGAAATGAAAAATTCACAAACGTTTGTATTAGTGTCCCGAGTGGCAAGTTTAGACAGATCCTTTGCTTTGGAGGGCAATTTAACCCCAACACCGGATAATGGGGAGCACCTAGTAATTTATTAATAACCAAACATTTGTGTTTTGTAGGGAAACCTTGCTATTTTGATATATTTAATATGTGACAGAAATATTTAAATATATTAAACATGATATAAGCGGTATTTTTCTCAAATGACATGTAACGTAGATGTTTGTGTCGATTCAAGGAGAACTCATTGGTGTGAAGTAAAAATGGCTGCCTTTGGGTGAATTTCATTTCTACATAGTTTCTACGGTTTTGGATAGAATCTTCTAAATAATGGTGAGAGTAACTGTACTAGATTCGGTACAATATCTTTTTTACAGCATTTCATTCAAGTTCGTGCATTATGTAATTCCTAAAATGCTGAAAAAATCTGGTTGTCGCATAAAAGCGTTCTTGACAACAGCCCTTTCAAAAATGGAGTTAAAGTCCGTTTCTGTATAAAGCATACAAATTTCCTCTTTTTTTTTTCAATTTCAGATTGATTCATCGCTTTATATATGTTGATTCATCGATTTATATATGTCATAAACATATAACAGTTTTTTTGTGTGTGTCTATAAGGGGGGGGGGGGGGATGGGAATGCATGCGCCCCTGAGCAAACTCAGTCACGTTTCAAAGATGATTTCAATGAAGAATGGCCCCTTTTATGCTCAAATTATCAAATAAAAAGTATCTTAAAAAATCCATCTGCTGTGTTTACATTTTTATAAATGGAAGTAATTTGTGTACAATTTGCAACTTCTTTGATGCAAAGACCTATTAAACATTGTATTGTTACCATAGGTCTTTGTATGATGTTAACCTAGGTGGTGGAGTTATAGGGACAAACAAAATGATAATATCATTGACTCCCAATGTGTAAACTGTTATTTTTCAGTGAATAATCATTTACAAAAGTATTTTTGAAGGTTTCAATGTGAATTGGATATAATTAATTGCTATGTGAACAGTTTCTATTGTATTAATATGTTGCATTTCACAATTAAAACTTAAAGTGGTGCAATTTGGGCACTCAAAGATATACAAAATATAGAAGAACAAAACTGGATGTACCCCTTAATTTCAGATACATTCAAAGATGCTTTGAAAAAAATTTCTTATGTAAGAGCAGTGCTCCCTTTTCCAGTGTATATTACCCATTATTTGGATCTTCAATATATATTTTGGTACAGACTGTTAATCAGTAAAATATAAAGTTTTACTAAGTTGCTGTTATCCAAATCTTTTCTGAGAGTATCATTGTCATACTGTTAGATATCAAACACATTGTACAAATGTGACTTGTTATAATGACATTGGCAAATTTATAACTTTCATTCCAGATAGAGAGTGAGACATGTAGACATATTAATCAATATGTATAAATAATGTTGACAACTGGACTAGTAATCATATAAAAACAATTATACTTGAGCCTTAATGTAACAGTTTACATCATACTGGTAAATAACACTATCAAATGAGATTAACACTTTCTTAAAAATAGCTCATGTTACTAATTGAAAGTGAGTTTATGAAAGAATGATTCTTGAATTCTTGAATAACTGGCCCCATGTTCTGAAAAATAAAAATGGTACTTTAGTATGATTTTCATACTCATACTCAAACTATCCCATTAGTTTCATTAGGGATTTGAGTAAGATACTGAAATTTGAACCTGGGTCCGTGGATTTTCTTCATATCCCTTCTACTACGGTGTATCGAAATTTGTTAAAACTTTAGCAGAAGTCCACTAACTTCTGAAACACCCCACGTATGCCGAGACATCAGTTATTTTACTGAACAGTGTGTTTCAGAACATGCGCCGCCCATTTTTCTCATTATATTAGCATATAGTGCCCTGTCTGAACAACTAAGGATTCCATTGGGGATTTCTTGTATTTTTTCATTAAACACTTTTTCATGTGGGCTTAATTTAACATTAAGAGATTAATCAAGCATAATTTGAGGCTTTGCTATTTTTAAATTTTGAAAAATATAATTTTCCCTTGCAAATTCTAAGCTAAAGCGTACTGGGGCTTTAATTATTTTCGAAAACACGGGGCATGATTATAAAATTCTGTGTAACTTTTCATCCATTATAAACTTTCTCTTTTTCCTGGCATTATCTATGAGTGATACAGATATCTTCCAGTCAAGGGCAATGAGAAATGACCCAGGGAACTTTGGGTTGCTTGCACAGTGCAGGTGTTTAAAAAGAGTGTGATTTATGTTTGTAGTAGATGGGTTTTGAGAACGGCAGCAAATGGAAATTTCCTGCATTAAGTATTTTTGTCAAAATGCATTCAATCTCAGAAGGATGATGTCATTGATCAGTTTTATTCCTAATATTTCAGTTTGCATCCTATTTTTGTAATATGAGACACAAATTAGGCAGGCTGGAGACTAAACAGCTAGGGTTGTCACACTAAACTCACTATATACACTTGAAGCATTCCATGATCAATGGCGATACATAAAGAGCATATTGCAATACGTACCACAATATGTTGCCAAATTTGATCAAATTATAATTAGGGGCTATTACAAACAATATCTTTTTTCATTGAATAAACAACAAATGTTCCTGTAAAGAATATCGCAAATGCTCTGAAATTGAGTACATTGCATTTCTTGAACTAACTGTTTAACCCTTTCCCTCATATATACTCATTTTGACGCCCTGATCAATAGGTATCATATAAAGCCTGATCAGCAGAAAAAAACAGTTAAACTTTACCAAATTTAATTACAAAATCCTCATTTCCAGACCACTGAGGAGCAGCGAACAGCATAAAACCTGATCAGCCTGCGAGTTACTCGCAGGCTGATCTGGTTTTATGCTGTTCGCATAGGTCTTTTCATGGTTTCCTCTATGAGGGAAAGGGTTAAAATGATCTTCCCTGACATGGACTCCATTTTCAGTTGTTTGTTTGCAATTGCTTTTGAACTTTACTTGAATCTTTGACTTAAGACGCAAAAGTAGTTGCAGAACTGCATAGAATATCGGAAAAATTAACTGATATGAACATCTTGTATCATGGTACAATACTGACTAAGTATTGCAATACACTGTTTCATTAGTTCGAAAGTATTTGTACTACAGACTTGAAACTTCATGGATATATACTCAACACAAAAATTTTAGTCAGTAGACAAAGATGATAGGACTGGTTCATAGAAGCTCTGAAGAAATAAACAAGAAGTTAAACGTCATTCACATCATCTAGGGGTCGAAAGCGAAATTCTGGAGAGTGTCAGTAGTGGGTGTGTCCTCCTGATTTGTTGATGACTGCCAAACAGCGCCGCCTCATGCTGTTGATCAGTCGTCTGATGACCTGGAGTGGGATGTTCAACCATTCCTCATGTAATGCTTGTTCCAGATCATTCAGGTTGTTGACATCATTACGTTGACCTACCTTTGCGGCCAAGATGGTCCCAGAGGTGCTCTATTGGAGATAAATCCGGGGATCTGGCCGGCCAGTCGTGCACCCGGACGTTGTTCTGCCTCAGGAAGTCCCGTGTTACCCGACCGGTGTGTTGCCTGGCGTTATCATGCTGCAGGACGTCAGCATTGCCCTGACGTAGATATGGCAAAACCACTGGCCTAATCATATTGTCACGGTATCCAAAAGCAGTCAGGTTACAGTTGACTGTTACCAGCTGTGTAGTCCCTGAGCATGATATATCACCCCATACCATCACACTTCCGCCTCCATACCGATCTCGCTGTACAATATTTGAGATGTCAAAACGTTCACCTTTTCGCCTCCATATTCGCAGTCTTCAGTCAGCTGCTTGGAAATTGAATCTTGATTCATCAGTGAACACCACCCTTGCCAATTGCTGTCTTGTCCAAGCAAGGTGTTGTTGGGCCAAGTTCAAACGCGCACGGCGATGACGTTGCGTTAACGGCACTCCAACCAACGGACGTCTGGACCATAATCCTGCAGCTCTGAGACGGTTACGAACGGTGCAGAATGAAACTCTAGTTCCTGTTGCAGTATGTAAGACGTCATCAGGTACCTGTCTTCACGTTGTGTTGTTTTCTTTGGTCTTGCAGAACGCGGTCTATCTTTAACACTGTTTGTTTGTCTGTACCTGGACTGGAGATGGTAAATTGTCCGCTCATGCACTTGAAAATGGTGTGCGACGTAATTAACGGTTGATCCACCGTTGAGCATACCAATAACTATAAGCCTATTGTTCAACGTCATGCCAGGGCGACGTACCATGGCAACGTTTTAAAACTTTTCATTAAGAATTCAGGTTTATATATGACAACACGTGTTGTACCACTGGTAGAATTAAATTTAGTGACACTGGACTGTGCAAACATGTGGAAAAACGTGCGTTTTGATGTCTGCGTGGAAAGCGGGCAAATTTCAAGAATACACAATAAAATCACCAAATAGTGAGTAGCTCAGACGCTCGGCATGATTAAAAATGCTAGTATAAATTGCTACTTTACAGCATGTAGCAGATATCGCGATATCAAAATACTGACTTAACTTTTTGTTTTGAGTGTATTACTCAGGACATGACTTGTGTTCCTCTGTCAGTTGGTGTAACTTGTCCTTTGTTTTGGAAAATGCCACAGTGGGGGCATCTGTGTCCTCTGGACACATTTCTAGTTAGCATTTGTTATATTCAGTACATGTAGTCGTAATCAGAATTTGATTACTTTTACAATAGCTTTGGTCTGTTAGGCTGGTATTGAAGCAGTAGTTTAAATGATTAAATTACCACTCAATGATAAGAAATATTAAAGTTTATTTGATTGACTCCCAGGTATTACCGTTACAAGGACTGGTTAGGTCAAAATTAAAAGCATGTTTGTTTGTAATGCTCCGACCAACCCATGAATTTTTTTTTTTTAGCTCACCTGTGCACAAAGTGCTCAAGGTGAGCTTTTGTGATCGCCCTTCGTCCGGCTTCCGTCCTCGTGTGTCGTCCGTCGTCAACAATTTGCTTTAAACGACATCTCCTCTGAAACCGCAGGACAGAATTTTATGAAACTTGGCAGGAATGTTCCTTGGGTGAGGCTCTACAAAAGTTGCTAAAATAAAGTTGATCCATGAAGAACTCTGGTTGCCATGGCTACAAAAAGAAAAATAATTTGAAAACTTTAAAAATCATCTCCTTCAAAACTACTGGCCAGATTTCAAAATAAATTGGTACAGATGTTCCTTGGGTCAACCTCTACTTAAGTTGCTAAAATTATTCCGATCCGTAAAAAAACATGACCGCCTGGGGCGGGGCTTATTTGCCTTATATGTATATAGAGAAACCTTTAAACAACATCTCCTCTGAAACCACTGGACAGAATTTGATTAAACGTGGCAGGAATGATCCTTGGGTCAACCTTCCCAAAAGTTCCTAAAATAAACTTGATCCATGTAGAACTCTGGTTGCCATGGCAACAAAAAGAAAAAAAAAAGAAAACTTTTTAAATCATCTTCTTCAAAACTACTGGCCAGATTTTAAAATAAATTGGTACAGATGTTCCTTGGGTCAACCTCTACTTAAGTTGCTAAAATTATTCCGATCCGTAAAAAAACATGGCCGCCTGGGGCGGGGCTTATTTGCCTTATATGTATATAGGGAAAACTTTAATCAACATTTCCTCTGAAACCACTGGATAGAATTTGATTAAACTTGGCAGGAATGATCCTTGGGTCAACCTTCACAAAAGTTCCTAAAATAAACTTGATCCATATAGAACTCTGGTTGCCATGGCAACAAAAAGAAAAAAAAATGAAAACTTTTAAAATCATCTGCTTCAAAACTACTGGCCAGATTTTAAAATAAATTGGTACAGATGTTCCTTGGGTCAACCTATTTATCTCAGGTGAGCGATTTAGGGCCATCATGGCCCTCTTGTCTTTTTTACACTGTTCTTATTTTATAATCAGGAGTTGTAGCCCTTGCATTTAATTTTTTACTCTATTCTTATTTTTCTTACCTGGAGTTATAGCCCTTGTGTTAAGAAATGTTTTAAATTACACTTTTTTTTCATCTTTTTTATATTGATTTGAAAAGTAATGTAATAAAGCTTTAATATAATGCTGTACATTGCCTTTAACAAATCAGGTACTCAGGTGTGCCAAAATCTTGGCCCTCATGTTAAAGACGCAATGCTACAGATACGTCAATTTAGCTTTAATATTTTCTAACACTCAGTCTGTAACAAATTAGCTACATTTATCATGTATGAGGGACCAACAGTAAGGAGAATGTTAAAAAAAAACCTCGCCTGATCCCTTATATTACCTACGGATTATCTACAATACTTGTAATCATATCAAGTATGGGATTTCATGGCCACTGATTTGACTGTTTCTAACATGTTCCGAAAACTGCCTAATTTACATAAATATAAATACAAGCCATCTAAAATTAGAATTGCATGCACCACTCCATCTTAGAGTATAGTGTTCAACTTTATTGAAATATTTTCCCGATGAAAAACATATGTTATGCAACTGGAAAATACATTAATTCATTTTCTCTAAAGAACTGAACAATGTGGACAAACACCTCAACTTCCACGAGGGAATCGTGTTACTGTGCATGGGTTAGACATGGGGACATTCGCCAGACACCTGTTTGGTTAAAAACGCTTATGATTATGCATGACCTACAAGAGCTGAGCTGACTACGTGACAAAACTTGATCAGTCCTGGAAATCTTTGTGTGAATATTCGGGAAATCTTCATGAAGGGGTAGGAGAATTAATTTCCTACAGTCATTTAATATATCAGTTATTCTATCGACATCAGTTGGGCTAATCATTTGATCTACAGAGGCAATATTTGCATGTAGTCAAAAGAAAGATTGAATTTTCATATTTTCACATTATTTTCTGCATGTATTGCATTGATTTTCGGCAGTATTGCCATAATATCACTCAAGTTGCACGGAGTTGGTTATATTCCCATTACCATTTTGTAAAATAAATGAACCCTTCTTGATCTTGTCATAAACACAGAAGTTTTTTGCCAACCATCTAGCTTAAATGTGTTATAATGGATGTTCAAGGTGAATTCTCTACATTACAGAAGCCATTATCTGATCAAAATAAATAAAAACATATTTATTCAAATGAGTTGTTTCATGACTCAGCTGTTTACAGGTGGACAGAGTCTTTCATTAAACAAAGGCACTTAGATAGACTGTCATGCTTCTGCAAGGCATCAATGGTACCCACAGTATTTATTCCATCATAACTGCCATATTTACCGTGATATTTTTTAACTGGAAAAACTTTGTTTTCAAGAATATTAATCAGCTACTTGCTTACCAATGAAACCATGCATTGTTTTCTGAATACTCTTCATTGAAGTTACAAAAGTAACACTGACTTGCAGAATCCAAACAACTATAAAATTATGCAACAAGCCATTTCATAGGTCAAATGCCTAATTAATAACTCATGAGCACAAAGTTTTGCTGATCAAATAACACGCAGTTGATTAAGAAGCAAAGCCTATTGAGATAATGTGAGTTCCAACAATGATGCAAGTAAATGCCTAACAAAATGAACAAAACATTTTGTATTCTTTATAAAGCTTCAGAGTCTAGAAAATGTGTTAGAACAGGGGTTTATTAAGGGTTTGACTTTCACTTGTCCAAAGGGCAAGTTACTTTGAACATCTGCTAGCCCCGCAGTGAAAACAGGTTGCCCGATCTTTAAGTTAGGTAGTGTTTGTTAATGTTTAAAACTAAATATGTGCAATATTAAGGTGGATTTTAGTTAATATATATCAAAGACAATTTGCAAGCTTTTTACCCCTGATATACTATAGAAAAAAAAAAACCCCGAAAGATTTCAGTTACATAAATAAACTTGCCCGCTGAGCTATCTTCTTTGAAAAATCACTTGCCCGCAGTGATTTTAACCTGGCGTGGGCAAATGGGCGTCCACTTAAGACAACCCCTGTAGAATGGAAACAGAGTTTCGTTTTGCGTGATATATCACAGAATAATAGACAGTGTTGCATTCAGATGGTTTGTAATTAACCACCTATGGTCTTTGTGATTAGTTTACTGCACACCTGGGACCCGTTTCACTAAACTTCGTACATAAAAATATCTTCGTACGCGTAAATTCACAGATGTAAAATAGTATTTTTCCTGTATATTTTTCTTTGCAAAAATTGTTGTGCTTGCATAATCCAATAAATTGGGCCATCTTTCTTCATCTTTTATCGTGAAAATTAGACATTAGTAGACACTATGTAAGACAACAGACTTACGACTAAGATCAAATTTGTTCATGTGAAGTTTAGTGAAACGGGCCCCTGGTCTTAAAACTGTACATTTCTCTGTGACATATCACTCAAAATAAAACTCTATTTCCTAAATTGTATGGCTTCTTTGTGCTATAGAAATAAGACAAAGCCAACTTGCTTTAATAACTTATCTATGCTGTTTACATATCTAAAATAAAAGAAATAATTCTTTGCTTAAAAAATCTTGAGATGTGTAATATATTTACAAGGAAAAATGACCACTATTATAGTCTCTTGATTAACTTTGTACCTCAAAGAGATCATTTGATACATTGGCTATTGAAGCAGACTCAGATCAGAAGACACACACATTTGGCTATAGAAGCAGCCACATGGTTCGAAACAGACAACAAACACATTGGCTTTGAAGCAGACCAGATCAGACAGACAACACATGGCTATAGAAGCAGACCCAGATCAGACAGCACACATTGGCTGTGAAGCAGACTCAATCATAAAAGCACATATTGGCTATCGAAGCAGACCCAGATCAGACAGCACACATTGGCTATCGAAGCAGACCCAGATCAGACAGCACACATTGGCTATCGAAGCAGACCCAGATCAGACAGACAACACATATTGGCTATCGAAGCAGACCAAGATCAGACAGCACACATTGGCTATCGAAGCAGACCCAGATCAGACAGCACACATTGGCTATTGAAGCAGACCCAGATCAGACAGACAACACATATTGGCTATCGAAGCAGACCCAGATCAGACAGCACACATTGGCTATTGAAGCAGACCCAGATCAGACAGACAACACACATTGGCTATCAAAGCAGACCTAGATCAGACAGCACACAATGGCTATTGAAGCAGAACCAGATCAGACAACACACATTGGCTGTCAATGCAGACCCAGATCAGACAGCACACATTGGCTATCGAAGCAGACCCAGATCAGACAGACAATCACATTGGCTATGAAGCAGACTCAGATTAGACAGCACACATGGCTATTGAAGCAGAACCAGATTCAGACACAACATTGGCTTGAAGCAGATCAAGATCAGATAGACAGCACACATTGGCTATCGAAGCAGACCCAGATCAGACAGCACACATTGGCTGTCGAAGCAGACCCATACTCAACAGCACACTTTGGCTATTGAAGCAGACCCAAATCAGACAGACAGTGCACATTGGCTATTGAAGCAGACTCAGATTAGACAGCACACATTGGCTATGGAAGCAGACCCAGATTAGACAGCATACATTGGCTATTGAAGCAGATCAAGATCAGATAGACAGCACACATTGGCTATTGAAGCAGACCAGATCAGACAGCACACATTGGCTATACCCAAGACAGACATTAAACAGCACACATTGGCTATCGAAGCAGACCCAGATCAGACAGCACACATTGGCTATTGAAGCAGACTCAGATCAGACAGCACACATTGGCTATTGAAGCAGACCCAGATCAGACAGCACACATTGGCTGTCGAAGCAGACCCAGATCAGACAGCACACATTGGCTATTGAAGCAGACCCAGATCAGACAGCACACATTGGCTGTCGAAGCAGACCCATACTAAACAGCACACATTGGCTATTGAAGCAGACCCAGATCAGACAGACAACACACATTGGCTATTGAAGCAGACCCAGATCAGACAGCACACATTGGCTATAGAAGCAGACCCAGATCAGACAGACAACACACATTGGCTATTGAAGCAGACCCAGATCAGACAGCACACATTGGCTATCGAAGCAGACCCAGATCAGACAGACAACACACATTGGCTATTGAAGCAGACCCAGATCAGACAGACAGCACACATTGGCTATCCAAGCAGACCCAGATCAAACAGCACACATTGGCTGTCAAAGCAGACCCAGATCAGACAGCACACATTGGCTATTGAAGCAGACCCAGATCAGACAGCACACATTGGCTGTCAAAGCAAACCCAGATCAGACAGCACACATTTGCTATCAAACCAGATCAGACAGCTCTTTACCAGTTTACTCCTACATTATTGTTCCATACAGTATGCACAGCAAAGAATTCAATTTGTTTTATGTACCATTTAAAGATCCTGTAAATTAGTTTTAATCAAGCCATAATTATGTGTATGAATATTCATGAGTAAGGAAGGATGAAGATGTTATGGCCTTTCATTTTTGCACATGAATATTCATGAGGTAAAGGGTTAACGAGATGTGGCTTTTCTTTAATAATTTTGTATATTTTTTTTAATATGCGTAATAATAAATTTAAAATATTATAATTGAAGCAGCCATCATGCAGAGATGCTGGCATTTTTAAGTTTCTTCAGCATGCCTCAGTGACAAGGATCTGCAATCTCTTTCTTGTAGCACAAACACTGGATATCACTGATCCTCCTTCATCAATCCAATCATTGTAAAATGGAGGCATAGCTCCTACTCTTGTGTCAACTGGCAAAGGATCCTAGATTTGATTAGTAATGGAGATAAATTGAGGTTGATAATTACGGAACACATGCAAGATTGCAGATGCTGATAAAATGGAAGCATTTTCAGGTTTTTTCACTTGTGTATCTTAATGCCTGAACCTTCTTTTGATGTCCATGGTGCATGTGCATTTGCAGGTGAAACACAAATGCTTATGGACGTCACACTCCAGGTTTTGCCAAATGTATGGTTAATTTTGGAATTAGATATTGGAAAGCATCATGAAAAAGTGTACCATTAGATACACTAGCTGGTGATTAACCATCAAAATTAAAAAAAAGTGTAATTAGCTTCCTGCAATCTTGCAATGCGTAATACAAAAGACTCAGTTTCTGGTGCAATCTTTGCCTTTGGTTCAAATGCACAGCCTTGGACCATTACCATTGCAGTGTTAACAGTTTAATGATCAAGTTACTGCCTTTGACAGGGCCAGCCTTTTTTTCATGCAATTCAACAAGTTTTTATTTATCAAACAAGGAAATATAAAGATTAAATACAGTTATTAGTAGCAGTTCTTTGATGTTGGAGATGCAAACAAGTGGTACAAACATGGAATGATTGCAGTGGAGTGTGTTTTGCACCATCTAGGTTGGCGTCTGATGTATTTACATCTGGATTTTTCAGATACAACTCTGTTTCACTAATGCTTTATAATATTGGAATATCAATATGAATCTTAGTGCAGGTGCTTTGTATGGAATTTTGCAGACAGAAATAGGAAATCTGTGGGGTCCATGCCATTTGCTTAGTATTGCCATCTGTAACAAAAGTCTGGTTATAAAATACAAGCATTGCTATTTTTTTTATTGATAGCTAGGTGATGCAGCAAGGTGATAATTGCTTTGTTACCATTGTTATTGAAGGATACTACAGTGTATTTTCTGTTGAAAGTCTTTGAGTGCATTGAAGGTCTTAAAGTGCATCATACAAAGGGAGGTAATAAGCATTTTATTTAACAAAATCAGAAGTTAATTAAGAAATAAGGAATTGCTAAACAATTTGAAATATTATAATCTTGCTTTTGGTAAAGAGTAAAGGTAACAGTTATATTTGATAAGAATTATTAATGAGTTCCACTTGATTGATATTTTAGTTATTCAACTCAACAAGTTTGTAAGTCATTGCCCCACGTGATTAAATCTTATAAGATTACAACTATGTGTGATTTGAGTATAACTTTGAGTTACTTTTTACTTTACTTTTATTGATAGGATATCTGAAGTGAGAGACTGATTTTGTTTTTAAAATAGGTCACCATGTTTGTTTCTTTTAGAGGGAAGAACATGGGATCGAAGGAAGGGGAGATTTTCTTTGGAATTTTTAATAGCTACAGTTTGAGTCCTGTTTCTTATGTCTTGTGTTTAGATACCTTTCTCAGAAGCATATACAGTTTTGTGTTCAGTCTCTGAATAAAATGATAGACTTGGTCAGAGTATGCATTGCAGGAGGTTGTGGGTTAGATCCCTGGCCATGACATACCAAAGGTACATCTGTACCAAGATTTTAAATAGTCCATAACTTTTGTTGCAATAGACCTTTTGGCCAACCCCATTTCCATTTTAAATTGAAATTTGCTTAGACCATAACACTATGAAAGGTATAATGGTATCATAATCTTCCTTGATTGGCTTTCAGTGTATCCTTTGGGCACCGGGCCAATCTTTACAATCTTTAATCTGCTACGCCTGTAGCGTATTGAAATGGGTAAAAAAATTGTTACCTCAGAAACAGGCCAGTCTTTACAGCAATTCCCAGCAACTCTATGAAAACGTATGTAAAGGCTATAATGCAACATACAGAACACTAGCAAATGTTACATTTTTTGGTATAACATAAAATAAGATTAATAAGATAATGTTGAAAACGTTGTAGGTGTATAGTTCAGTAAAGCGTGTAATCGGTTTTGTTAAATATCAAAATATTTTATTCTAATGATCTATCAATTGATAATTCCACAGAAATCATAAATGTTAACATCTTAACTCTCTAAAAGTGATTCTATTCAGTTAAGACATTTTGGGTAATTTGAATTTTTGATTAAAATATGCAAATTTTTGTTTTTATTGATTTTTATGAGATCAGTAATCAGAGGCATATTGTTTTTGTCCTGTTTGTTGGTTTGTCAGCAACTTTAATATTGGCCATTCCTTGAAAACTATACAAGGTATTGACTTGAAACTTCACAGGAGAAGTGCATCGACTAAGAACCATAACTTTTTCTGGCCTAGGTTTGGTATTATCTACTCTCTTTATTTTTTTTCTTCAATTTTTGTCGGGAGCGTAACTCATAACTATACAAGGTATGGACATGAAACTCAAAATATAAATAGATGGTGAGATTGGGAAGTACAGTAACCAACTATCGTATCTTTACATGGACCAGTTTTTTTTAATTATCTCCCTTTGTTTAATTTTTTAGCTCACTAGAGCACTTGTGCTCAGGTGAGCTTTTGTGATCGCCTTTTGTCCGCCGTGCATCGTCCGTCGTCAATAATTGCTTGTGAACACTCTAGAGGTCACAGTTTTGGCCCAATCTTCATGAAACTTGGTCAGGATGTTTGTCTACATGATATCTCGGATGAGTTTGAAATTGGGTCATGTGGGGTCAAAAACTAGGTCACTATGTCAAATCTTAGAAAAACCTTGTGAACACTCTAGAGGCCACAACTTTTGCCCAATCATCATGAAACTTAATCAGGATGTTTGTCTACATGATATCTCGGATGAGTTCGAAATTGGGTCATGTGGTCAAATCCTTGAAAAACCTTGTGAACACTCTAGAGGCCACAGTTTTTGGCCTAATCTTAATAAAATTTGGTCTGGATACTTGTCTACATGATATCTCGGATAAATTCGAAATTGGGTCATGTGGGGTCAAAAACTAGGTCACCAGGTCAAATCTAAGAAAAACCTTGTGAACACTTTACAGGCCACAGTTTTAGCCCAATCTTCATGAAACTTGGTCAGGATGTTTGTCTACATGATATCTCGGATGAGTTTGAAATTGGGTCATGTGGGGTCAAAAACTAGGTCATCAGGTCAAATCTTAGAAAAACCTTGTGAACACTCTTCAGGCCACAGTTTTGGCCCAATCTTCATGAAACTTGGTCAAGATGTATGTTTACATGATATCTGGCATTAGTTTGAAAATGGGTCATGTGGGGTCAAAAACTAGGTCACCAGGTCAAATCTTAGAAAAACCTTGTGAACACTCTAGAGGCCACAGTTTTGGCCCAATCTTCAAGAAACTTGGTCAAGATGTTTGTCTACATGATATCTGGCATGAGTTAGAAATTGGGTCATGTGGGGTCAAAAACAAGGTCACCAGGTCAAATCTTAGGAAAACCTTGTGAACACTCTAGAGGCCACAGTTTTAGCCCAATCTTCATGAAAAATGGTCAGGGTGTTTGTCTACATGATATCTTAGATGAGATTGAAAATGGGTAATGTGGGGTCAAAAACTAGGTCACCAGGTCAAATCTTAGAAAAACCTTGTGAACACCCTACAGGCCACAGTTTTGGCCCAAGCTTCATAAATTTTGGTCAGGGTGTTTGTCTACATAATATCTTGCATGAGATCAAAAATGGGTAATGTGGGGTCAAAAACTAGGTCACCAGGTCAAATCTAAGAAAAACCTTGTAAACTCTCTAGAGGCCACAGTTTAAGCCCAATCTTCAATAGATTTGGTCAGGATGTTTGTCTAATTGATATATTGGATGTCACATGAGGTCAAAAACTAGGTCACCAGGTCAAATCTTAGAAAAAACTTGTGAACACTCTAGAGGCGTACATTTTTATCCCAGTCTTCATTAAACTTGATATGAATGATGACTGCATGAATTCCTAGTTGAGTTCAAATTCAGGTAGGATCAATATGTAGGTCACTTAGTCAAATGTTAGAAAAACACTTTAGATGCCAGATTTTTAATCCCCCGCCGCGAAGCGGGAGGGGGGTTATAGGAATGCCCTTCGTCCGTCCGTCCGTCAGTCTGTCCGTCCGTCCGTCAGTGTGTCCGAAACATTTTCGTGTCCGCTCCATATCTCATGAACGCTTGGACACATTTTCTTCAACTTCGGCTTAAGTGTTAACCTCATTGAGCTGATGTGCAGAAGGCATGAGGCGGTCACGCTGGCTCAAGGTCAAGGTCATACTTGAAGGTCAAATGTTATTTTCGTGTCCGCTCCATATCTCATGAACGCTTGGACACATTTTCTTCAAACTCGGCTAAAATGTTAACCTCATTGAGCTGATGTGCAGAAGGCATGAGGCGGTCACGCTGGCTCAAGGTCAAGGTCATACTTGCAGGTCAAATGTTATTTTCGTGTCCGCTCCATATCTCATTCAGGAGTGTTCCCCTTGCCTTACACAGACCACTTCTTGACCTGGATTGCACTTCCACAGTGATTTATTGCACTCGGTAAATAATAGTATGTCATGTTCACATCATACAAATTATGTCATGATATATAAAGTTTTTAATTGAGTTACACATGTATTTTGTGGTTACCTAACACATTCTATACTTCATTGATGTTCACTTTTTGTACTGTTTCCCATGTAAAACTTGTCAGTAAACTTTTAATATATGTGCCTCCGAATTCTGAGATTCATACATAACTCCAGAAAGTTAAATTGTCTTAAACTGATCTTCTATGTCTGCTACAACCATGCCAGGTTAAGGTGAACATAATCCTATGACCAAACAAATTCTTATATTTGGCCAGCGGCGGGGGATATAGCTGTCCTTTGGACTGCCTTGTTTGTAATTATGCCTAACACAGCCATCTTACTCAGGTGAGCGACACAGGGCCATCTTGGCCCTCTTGTCAATGAATTTCTGTCCAGAGAATAACTTATTTACAATATACTTGAAAACTATACAAGGAATTGACTTGAAACATCATATATGTAGATGAAAACTAGGAATAATGCATTGACTGAGAACCATAACTCTACCAAGTCTGGTTTTTTATTATCTCCCTTTATTTATTTTTTAAATATTTTTTTTCTTGGGAGCCAAACTCATAAACAAAAGACTGTAAGGACTTGAAACTTGAAACATAATAAGATAGCTAGTAGAAGCAGTGCAGTAACCAAGAACCATAACTCTGCCAGGTCTGGTTTTCTGATTATCTCCCTTTTTATCAATTTTTGTCAAGAACATAAATTTAAAATATAGCAGAAGTGTAATGATTATGAAGCAGAGCTCGGTCGGGCTCTATTTTTAGCTCACATGAGCACAACGTGCTCAAGGTGAGCTTTTCTGATCGCCTTTTGTCCGGCGTCCGTCGTCCGTGCGTCCGTGCGTCCGTCCGTGCGTCCGTCCGTGCGTCCGGCGTCAACAATTGCTTCAAACAACATCTCCTCCTAAACGGCTTGGCCAATTTGAAAAATATTTTGCAGGAATGTTCCTTGGATAAAGCTCTACTAAAGTTGTATAAATAGTTCTGGTCCATCGCATAATTAGGTCACAGGAGCTAAAAATAGATTTTAAAAATGAAAATTTAAAAAATCTCCTTCTCTGAAACCACAAGGCCTAGCCTTTTGATTTTTGGTATGTAGCATGATCTTATGACTCTCTACCAGGATTGTACAAATTATGACCCTGGGGTCAAAATTGGCCCCGCCCCAGGGGTCACTTGATTTCACATAGGCTAATATAGGAAAAACTTGAAAAAATCTTCTTCTCCGAAACCACAAGGCCTAACCTTTTGATATTTGGTATGTAGCATCATCTTATGGGCCACTACCAAGATTGTACAAATCATAGCCCTATGGTGATAAATGACCCCGCACCAGGGGTCACTTGTTTTACATAGAGTTAAATAGAAAAATCTTAAAAAATCTTCTTCTATGAATCCATAAGGCCTAGAGCTTAGATATTTGGTATGTAGCATCATCTTATGGGCCACTACCAAGATTGTACAAATCATAGCCCTATGGTGATAAATGACCCCGCACCAGGGGTCACTTGTTTTACATAGAGTTATATAGAAAAATCTTAAAAAATCTTCTTCTATGAATCCATTAGGCCTAGAGCTTAGATATTTGGTATGTAGCATCATCTTATTGGCCACTACCAAGATTGTACAAATCATAGCCCTATGGTGATAAATGACCCCGCACCAGGGGTCACTTGTTTTACATAGAGTTATATAGGAAAATCTTAAAAAATCTTCTTCCATGAATGCATAAGGCCTAGAGCTTAGATATTTGGTATGAAGCATCATCTTATGGGCCACTACCAAGATTGTACAAATCATAGCCCTATGGTGATAAATGACCCCGCATCAGGGATCACTTGTTTTACACAGAGTTATATAGGAAAATCTTAAAAAATCTTCTTCTATGAATCCATTAGGCCTAGAGCTTAGATATTTGGTATGTAGCATCATCTAATTGGCCACTACCAAGATTGTACAAATCATAGCCCAATGGTGATAAATGACCCCACACCTGGGGTCACTTGTTTTACATAGAGTTAAATAGGAAAATCTTAAAAAAATCTTCTTCTATGAATCAATAAGGCCTAGAGCTAAGATTTTTGGTATGTAGTAGCATCTAATGGTTCATTACAAAGATTTTCAAAGTCTTGGCCCTACGGTGATAAATGACCCTGCGCCCAAGTCTTCTCTGAAACCATATAGCCCATTGCTTAGATATTTGGTGTGTAGTATTGTCAGGGGTAAAATGTTTTAGATTAAGTTATATCAGAATCCTTGTCTGTTTAAAAACCTTGACATCAGTTGAAGCAATGGTACTCAGGTGAGCGATTCAGGGCCATCATGGCCCTCTTGTTTGAAAATTAGTTCCTTTTATTTTTTTGATGAATTTTTGTCTTGAGCATTACTCCATTACTATATGGAGTAAAGCTGAATGTTTGATATACTTAATCCACTCATGAATGGCTTTCATTTGACATCAGTTTTTTGACATCAGACCTGCTCAGATGGAGGCATAGTATTTTCAAACACATGTTATTTTCTGATTAAATTCAATATATCCGATATCTCCAGAAAATTAAAACTTTATATAAACAAATGGAAATGCCCATATGACCCAAATATCAAAATATGTTTTAAGTAATTTTAATAAAACTATTTAAATTAGATACATCAATTTGGTGATATTTTTCTAAAATTAAATATTTTCAGGGTTCCTACTCTAAAATGGGGTCAGGTTTTAAGGAGAGAAAATTTTTTACCTGTTTGAGTACATTACAGGCATTCACTGTAAAGATTGGTTTATTTCTGAGGCAACAACTTTTTTATCCATTTCTCTACATAACAGGTGCACAAAGGATATAAGGATTGTTCCAGAACTGTTTAGCCCAGTGTCAGGATAACGTGACTGGATGTGGTGCATGTATTATACCACTCATCTTTAGCCTGTTATCACAGTAGAGCAGCATGTACAATATCTGTAAAGCAAATTCTCCAAATAAGTGAATTACCATTCAGAGGATGTAAAGCCCGACAAATAAAAATACAAAATGGTAGAATGTACGACATAAATTTTAACTGACAAAGTGAAATGTTCGAAAGCAATTTAGTCTGTGTAAGCTTCCTCAATAGGTATACAACAAAGTGATCCTGTTTACATTGAGCTGTAAATATTTAAGTGCCGCTTTCTTCGAGATTCAATTAGACATTTGTAAGTAGGGCTTTAAAATTCGATCAGTCAGGCAGTTTGCTCTGAATAGGTCAAATTTGTTGTGCCTTGTGCACTGGTGTAATAAAACCGTCTATGTACACGATTGTAGATAATTATAGAATCAAGCTACTAGGGTTATGTGTAATCAAAATGTATTGATTTATTATTGGAAGGGTCCATAAGTTGTTGAAATTGTAGAGGAATTAGGTGCTTATATATTGGTCAGTGTTTTTGTGGTTAAAATTCGATGGAAGTAATGTGAATAATGCTGTTCATTTTTCTGGATATTGAAGAGGTACCATTGATAAATACATATATGCATTTTTATGTACATTTTAAAATTTATTTCGAACCGGTCCTTGTGGGCAAATGGTTAGAGTGTCCTCCCCAGGATCAGGAAGTCCAGGGTTTCAATCCCTGGCCACAGCATACCAGTCATAAAAATGGTACTGGTATATATATAAATCCTTTACTTGGGTTAAAAAATATAAGCACAATATAATATGGGATGTCATTGATTTATTATTTCTGTTAAAGAGCAACAAAACATGTACCAGTACAAGTAATTCTTGTGTTACATTATATTTTATCCCCTTCTTTCTCAGGCATCTTCTGCCTGAAAGATTTCCAAAACTCATGCAATTTTCCCTGAAATTTACTCCAAGGATTCATTTCAAATATCACTGGTCCCCAAGGCTGAGTGGTTTAAGTTTCTGCCCAGGAATTAGGAGATTATGGGTTCTATCCCCGGTTTTGAAATACCTTAGTTGTAAAAAATGGTACTGGTATAGCTCCCTAGCTTGGCGCTCAGCTTATAAGGGTAATTTCAGGGCCGATTTGCCCTGTGTCAGGATAATGTGACTGGGTGTGGTATAATGCCACATGTCTCTGGCGTGATACTGCAGTGTGGCAGCACTATATCTATCTCAAGTAGACATTGTCTCCAAATGACTGAAATACTGTCAGTGGGACGTTAAACCCAATAAACAAACATTTTCCAATATCAAGAAAATAATGTGTTTTTCTCAGTTATTTGGTATGAAGAGGCCACCTTCTGGAAAAAGGGATGTACATGTACATAGCAATAACCAGAATGAATGATTTTGCACTGTTCTGGCACTTTCAGTACATGTTTTTGTCTTTAAAAAATAGTTGGAGTGTTTGCTATAGATCTAATAAAGAAGTTTACAGTTTAAGTAAACATTAGTAAACTCACTGACAAATATGTTTTCAGATCAAAATATATAGCTCTGCTATTCAAAACATCAAATAAATTAATCAAACAGATAAATTCATGTACTTGAGCTGCTTTTTTTTTTTTCATTTTCAATATTAACTTCGAACAGGCTGAAGTGTTTTATGCCAACACATTAAGTGCTGATAAGTTAGAAACAGTTTGATCACTGTTGGCAAGAAGCCATATTCATGAGAGCGTTTGCTTGATTAAACTTGATTAAACTTGGTGTAGAAGTTCAACATACCTGAAGCAAAGGTGCTCACACCCTCTTCCAAATATTGAACTGTTAGAGTAGGACATTCCATTCTAACCTGATACATTGGTGGCTGGGGAATTTTTATTTTCATTTTTATTGTTTATATTTATTTTGATGGTTATTTTTTTTTTTTGGTGGTGGGGGGGGGGGGGGGGGAATGTAAATTTCCTTTGAATTTTTAGCGGCTTTTTGGTTTTTTTTGGTTTTTTTGTTCTATTTTGAACTTTTTTTAAGTCCTAGCATGTTTGACTTAAATTCACTATAATTTGAGTACTCAGTATACAAGTTTCTTATGAGGATGTATATGAATATGCAAATTAGATATACACTGTGGCTCCACAATAACACGGTTTTTGGGGGTCCATGGTAATAAGAAGAGTTTTGAATAAGGAGCATTATAAAAAAAAAATAGCTATATAGAAATTAGTGCAACTGTGCCTTATTGGTCATTAGGGTCACTATAGAATGAGGACGATGGGCATCCTGTAGGTTGATGCATTGTACTTGCGGGGAGTATTTTTTGACAGCTCAGGTTTTCATTATTTTCACTCATATGAAATGACATTAATTAGGTTGTATATCATTGTCTCTGTCCTAGATTGTTATTCAACTTACATTATGAGGGGTGAGAGCAAAACTAGGCTAATGGTCGCGTCATACCAAAGTCGTAAAAAATGGCACTGTTTTAGCTCTCTTGCTTGGCGCTCAGCATATAAGGGAAGTTGCAGGATTGGTTGGCCTGGCGTCAGGATACTGTGACCGGGTTTGATCTCATGCCACATGTCTACGGTGTGATACTGCAGTGTGGCAGCAACGTATCTGTCTCAAGTAGACATCATCTCCAAATGACTGAAATACTGTAGGTGGGACATTCATTCCAACAAACAAACAAAACTAGGCTAAGTGCATATACATATAAGCACTTAGCCTAGTTTCTTTCTCACCCCTCGATTAATTTATTTATTTATTTTATTTATTTATTGATTTATTCATTTAATATAATTTATTACATATGTGAACTGCATTTTACAATTCATGGGCTTATGACCACTTGATTACCATGAATATGCCATATTGTAACCCTTAACCCTTTACCTCATGAATATTCATGTGCAAAGATATAATATGGTGAATATTAATTAGCTGGACTTCCAGGATCTGTCTGATCTGGGTATGCTCTGCTTGCCAATTAATGCATAAAATGAGTCTGTATGAAGAAAAGAGTTACATTGTTCATAAAACAATATTTTATAGCTTTACACTTATCTCTCTCAACATTTCCTGGGTTAAACCAGTATTCTGTACCTGAGAAGGCCTTGAAAAATTCTTCACCCTTGGTGGGGATTGAACTGGCAACCTTTGAATCCATTGACAGTTATGAACACTGCCATTAGAGCATGGTACAACCATTGGGCATATGGTAAACCACAGTGTTGATAAGGCTTACAAATGGGACATTGATAATATCACATGTTGGGTAAGGAATGTGGTATGGTGTAATAGTACTAGGGTAACTGACTATGTGCCAGAAGGGGTTACAGAGTTCCCCTCAGATCTGATAATCTGCCGTACATATATGGGGTATCAGTCTAGTGGCTTTAGACCTGCATAGTCAGCATAGTTGACAGCAATTACCAGTAGCACAGGGAACCAGGGTGGTAGACTGGTTCATAGTTTTAAGCCTAGACCCATAGATATAGATGAATGGAGATAATCAGCTTTCTTAGCGGCATAGAGTCGTGTAATAAGATTAAACTCAAAAGTGTGTCCGTTAGAAAAGATTTCAATACATACACAAACTTAACATTTTCTGAAAGCGTGCACATTAAATTTCAGCCATGAAAATAAAAAGTCAATTTTGCATCTTACTTTCATTGAAGCCTGCAGCTTGAAATTATATTAAACCTACAAACACTGATTTGTCAGTAACCAAATATAGGCAAACCTATGTGAACTATGAAGTATGAAGTGAAAGCTGTTTTTCAGCATTTGCGTATGGATGGTATAACCTTTGCGTACGAAGAGGACAAACTGTATTAGTTTACGGCAAGTAGTGAGGAACAACTATAGATATTCCTCCCCATGGGAAGGAACAATAAATATAACCCCCATTAGGGAACCACCTGGGTTCAGAGGGCACTTTCTTACGTCTCCCTTTAACTAGCTGCTGAAGGCAGGTTTGATTGTAATTATGACCTAAAAATAGCACAGTACATACAACATGAATGTGATGTGTCAAATATGGAAATATTTTAATCAAGTTAGATCCTAGCCATCTCTATTTCTTTTTTTAATCCTTTGGCTCAATACCCAAAATTCATGCTATCAAAGTTCAAAATTTACAGACTATACATAATGCCTAGCCCCTAAAATGAATAAGGGCCCTAAAAAATCTTAACTTCATGAATATTCATGTACAAAATTAATGACTTGATGAATTTTAATTGATTGACTTTTTGAATTTTGAATGGTATATGAAACATTGGGATGTTTCTGCAATGCAGACTGTAGATTCTGAGCTGCAACATTGTATGCTCATGCAGAGGGAGCAGTCTGATCAGGGTCTGCTTTGTTTGCTTAGGCATCAAAATTCATTTCTATGGAATAAAGGGTTAATGAAATGGTGTCCATATTACAATCAAATATAAATGGCCTCATCAGAGTTGTATACATGATTTTATAGAGGAATCTGACTAAGTATTCATGAATGCAACTGTGCATGTGGAAAATATGACTGGTATTCAAGTTAATCCGTCAGTCATGAAGTAAGTGGGTGGATAATCTGTATTAAGAGACTCAGACTAAATCAAGGGAGGTCGTATGAGGTCAGGGTGAATTAAATATGTAGTCAAATTTGTGCGTCTGTTATCCAATAATTGATAATCAGCAAAATTTTGATAAGCACAGATTTATTTTAAAGCTGATTTTTGAGACAGGGATATTTTTTTTTAATTTTTGAAGGTCATTGATCTGTAGTAGTAAGTGTAACTCGTCTGCAATAATGTGTGTAAAATGTGAATAAAACCAGAAAAGGTGACTTTAAACAGTCACGGTTGCTTTGGTGAGTTTTACCTGTCTCTGAGGGTAAAATTTTATAAGATTGAGGTGAAAAATAATGTTTTGCCAATATGGGGATGGAACCAAATTACGGTCCAAAAATTCATGAAAACAAGGTCCCTGATCATATACTAAATATACAGTTGAACCTGTATTAGCACCCACCTGTATTAAGCGTCCAAGCTGCAAATAGCGGTCAGTTTAAATATTACCAAACTGATATTTTGGTATATGTTTTACCCATATTTAGCAGCCATCTCTGTTGAGCAGCCACGTTCTGTTGTTGACTGACCACATAAGACAGGCTTGACTGTACATTCCAAATAATTATTAAATTTTAAGTCCAGATTTGCACCAAAGGAAGACCCCTCAACTTAACCAGGATATCTTAATTTCTATCTTTTTAGACAGATGTGATGAACTAGCCACACCATACTAAACCTCCAACACTATGAAGAAGACACCACGGGGCTCGAACTTGCCGGTGCCCAAGGCTTCCAAGGGGTCACCAGGAAATGCCAAGTCCACGCTCAGCAAGGGCGGGTCACACACACGCTCTGCGGAAGATATTCCACGCCGTGTTCAGCTCAGTCTGGCCGGTGGCGTGTCACCACAGCGACGTGCGATATCCCCAGGTGATGGTCAACGGAAAAGTTTACTGCCTTCACCATGTAAGTAGAGAGTGCCTTTTGTTTGTTTGTTTGATTGATCAATTGATTAAAGAAGACAGTGCCCTTTGATTGATTGATAGATTGATTGTTAGATTGATTGTTAAAGAAGACAGTGCCTTGATTGATTAAGTAGACCATGTTTTTTTACTGATTGATTAAATTGCCTTTTGATCGATTAATTAATTGGTTAATTGAGTAGACAGTGCCTTTTGATTGATTGATTGATTGATTGATTAAAAAATAATGCAAAACCTAATATAAAGCGGTCCAAAACTAGGTTCCAAACGCTTTTACCCAGGTGCCTGTGTGCACCCAGGGCCTTCCCCCAGCTGTAAAGATAGGCAGACATTGATATATGCTTTAGGGCTTTTCTAACTTTACACTGTATACATGTATTTTTTTTAATATTATTTTCATTTACCGGTAAAGCTGCATTTTTATCATTTGTCTGCTGTCAATTAACATAGTGAAAAACATTTTGCCATGAATAAAGTT
>CM037787.1:46469870-46519870 GCA_021229015.1 Solen grandis | reverse complement strand
ATACCCTTATGAAACATTAGGAAACATTGTTGGTTATCTTCGTGAAAGGCCATGTAGTGGAACCATTACAGGGACGTTACCTTGTATATATATTTTATTTGTCGTTTCTATTTGGAAGCATGAGAAGTAGAATCCATATCCCAAATAAATGTTTAGATCATCGATTAGATTTAGCAGTAAGTATATTTATTTCAAAATGAAAGGTAGATAACTGCATGAGACGTCAACTTGGAAACTTTATTATTCCCCACAACTGTCGCACAGAAAGATCCTTCTACGTTGTAACTCAATGTATATGCAATATACCCTAGCCCTGTGTTCAATTGTTATGGGTTTGGTTCCCTGCTTGCATTCTATAAGGAAGACAAACGCTAACGTTATGGGCTTTCTATGTAAATGAACGCAGGGCATAAACAGGTAGGCTGGCGTTAATTGGCTCATTCCAAAACAAACAAAAAAATAAAATAAAAAATAAATAAAAAAATATTAATGATTTTGCTGACGACAATGGCAGTCATAGCGAAAGCACCAGACATGTTTCAAAATAATTAGAATCTTTATGCAAATATATAAATAAAACACACATAAAATCGTCTTCTACAGCAGCTCCGTGGATGTATGCACTCGATAAATTAGCTGTTATGCAAGACCCGAAATGGATTTTCACGGCTGGATTGTTACACTTCCAGTCTTTGGTCTGCCATCACACGTATTTATAAAGAATCAACGTGGAGGAAAGAACCGCTGTTCTATGGTAAGTTATCGTGATTAAATGTTTGCTGTTTTAAGGCAATTTATTTGATTCTAGCAATAGGTGCACAAGTTAGAGCGTATCAAACTCCGCCGCAGTAGTTATCTCCCCTTACAATTGTCGCTAACCACTGCCAACACAAGTAGATTCGGCTGATACAGGCCTGGGATATGGAGAAAAAAGTCTATGAAGTGTCTACATATATTAACATGTGATGCAACTCACCGAGGGCGAATTTCGATACCGGTGATCTTCCGACGGTCTTATCACAAACAAAAGACAGTGACTGGGAATATGTTCAATCCTGACACAAGCCAAGGCATCTACCTCTAAGAAAAATACAAGAAAGTCCCAACCTGATATCTTCTTTTCTCACCATTGTGTCATATTGTCTCAAAACACTGCCAGTTTTCGTTAGCCGGACACAACCTCGTAACACGAATAGTCACGTGTAAACAGCATTTTACACACATATTTCGCAGAGTTTAATGAACCAGATCGATTAAATATTCAAAATTAGTTCAATATCTTAGGTCCATTTCTCGAAATGCTACGTGCCGAATCCCGAGACGCTATGAATCCCTATAGGCCGGATTTACTTTTTCACTTTTGACATTAGTTTTGAATATATGATATCAGTTTCGTTATACTCCACCAAATAACATTCATGATTATGAGAAATGTAAAAAATAACATCAAATAACATTAATTTATAAAATTATGAGTATTGTTCACATGGTTTAAACTATCATCACGTGACTTGTGTGGTGGCAGTGGTTGAAGTAGCGTAGCGTGACGTCACCGGTGTGCGGAATTTGAGATCATGTAGCTGGGTAATGGTATTCAGTTCTTGCCAGCGTAAAAAGTTATTGCCAGAAACATAAGCCAGTCAGTCCCTCATTTTGAAATCTCACAAAGATTCTAGACTAGAGTCCCTGGCAAAAAGGTTGGAGTCCCCTTATATTCAGAAATTGCTACATAGAAGTTCAAGAAAACAATACTAATGAATTTATATCCTCAAAGAGAAATTATGCCAACATGGAACGAGAATTAACCCTTTCCCTCATAGAGGAAACCATGAAAAGACCTATGCGAACAGCATAAAACCAAATCAGCCTGCGAGTAACTCACAGGCTGATCAGGTTTTATGCTGTTCGCTACTCCTCAGTGGTCTGGAAATGAGGATTTTATAATTAAATTTGGTAAGGTTTAACTGTGGTTTTCTGCAGATCAGGCTTTATGTGGTACCTACTGAGTGCGTCAAAATGAGTCTATATGAGGGAAAGGGTTAAAGTAAATCAATTGGTTAGATCAGAGATTCTTATCAGACATATATTTGGTAAATCGCTATGACTGTCCCCTTTTAATAGTTTTTCAGAACGCAAGCCGCTCCTATTATTATTATAGGATCAACTAAAAAATATCCTGTGCGGGGAATCGAACCGCAGACCCCGCGGTTAGAGTGTGGTACCCTGACAACTAAACCACTTGGGGTCTTACAGCACGTGCTTATATCCCGGAACCTACACACAGCTTGAGTGACACCCACACAATGTTTTATTTCTAAGGTTTGTTTAACTGAACACATAATTCTTTAGACAGTATAGTGATAAATTGATAATGTCACGCAGGTGACTGGTGTTCGATTCCCTGCCAGGAAACATTTTACTTTTTTTATCATACAGACACAGACAGAGACCTGAATGAATGGAATACCGGTTGTCATGGTTAAATCAAAACTCAACAAAAAAAATGTGCGCCATGAGGAGCAGACTCTTAGTAACCATTAACTAGTAAATTACTAATTAAATCTAATTTGATATCTAAAAAAATCCACCGACTTTTTCTTACATGTTTAAATAAAGTCGACATATGTGATTGATTAAACGGTACTTTATGTGTCAGTTTCGTAAAATACATAAATAATAGATAAAATAAACTGAAACAATGTCCACCATGAAAGATAATTTTTTATTTGATGCTATAAAAAATCTGAAATTGACCCCCCCCCCCCCCCCAAAAAAAAAAAAAAAAAAAAAAAATGGAAACTGCATTGTGGCAGCACTATATCTGTCTTAAGAAGACATCGTCTCCAAATGACTGAAGTACAGTTGGTGTGTCGTTAAACCCAACAAACAAATTAATACATCGAAATTTATTACTTTAAAGTTCTTCATCGACATTTTCGACCGTCTTTAACTAGAATGTTATGTCGACAACATTTTTAGTTGATATACCTGTTCTTGTTGTTTGTTTTTTCCAGTCTATTTGATTTTAAGGCTGGAAATTTTACTGTATATAATGGATCCCTACCAAAGTGATTTTTTTTTTCATTTATCCCGATTTCATATTGAACATCACTTTAAAAGAGATTTTCAATATGAAACAAACGCTGCGTAAAAAAAAAAATAACGACCTATAAAATATGTCTTTACTGTGCTGTAATAAATGAAATGGCGTCAGAGCTTTTTATTACAGAATAGATATATGTATCCATTAGGTAAAAATTACTTGTCAGCTCTAACGCCCATCAAAATCAATAACAGGTGTTAGAATGTTGAATCAAAATGACCGCCAGCGCCGTCTATCTGCGCACGCAATGCAAGGAGAGATTAAAGTATTCCGAATTTTACTCATGGCTATGTAGCAAATTAGCCGAGATGTTGTGATAAGTGAAGATGAGAATCAGTGACTGCTAAAACAGTGAGCGATCCATAGCAATGAATCACTTTGCCTTAATCAACTTTATCTAATATTGTAACACTAGAAAATTGTTTCCAATGTTTATAATGTTAATTAAACGATAAAACAGGGAGAACAAATGAACAATATAAGTCATCAAGGAGGGCTTTCTCTGCTGAGCGTGAAGTACGGCATTAATAAACGCTCCGTGAATAGGAGTTGATTAGACTACGGTCACATCAGCAATGGATATGAATCTTGCCTTTCAATCAATTGAAAACTAATTATTTTACAGACATTTAGCAGAGTATATATATGTTGAACTGGTAACTTTATCGTGGCATCATAACTCTGCATGCTGCACGACAACATTCTTTTTATACATTAGAGATAGGCATACACGTCGTTCCCGGTTGTTAGAGCAGCCGCCCTGTGAGAGAGGTCATAGGCCCGTCCGCCGCCGCGTGACACCAAAATCGTGAAAAACGAAACTGGTGTAGCTCCATTGGCTGACGCTCAGCGTGGACTCATAAAGGTTGGCCCATGGCTGGAACTAGATGCCACTTGTAATGCAATGGCGTGCCATTCGTCTGTAGACGTTCACCGAATTACTAAAATATGGTCGGTTGGACGTAAACCTAAACTAGAAAACAAAATAAAAACAAAGAAAAGTTACGTACCATTCTAAAAGTCACTGGTTTAGTTAATTACTACATCATCGCAAAGTTTGATCAGACCGTAAGAATCATTCAAGTTAACTGTGTCCACATTTTGTCTTTAATTAACCCTTTCCCTCATACAGACTCATTTTGACGCACTCAATAGGTACCACATAAAGCCTGATCTGCAGAAAACCACAGTTAAACCTTACCAAATTGAATTACAAAATCCTCATTTCCAGACCACTGAGGAGCAGCGAACAGCATAAAACCTGATCAGCCTGCGAGTTACTCGCAGGCTGATCTGGTTTTATGCTGTTCGCATAGGTCTTTTCATGGTATCCTCTATGAGGGAAAGGGTTAAAATCTACGGAGTAGTAGAGAGGAGAATAAAGCCTGGTTAGTCTTGATACACATATTTTGATCTGATTGAATGGTTGACATTTAATATTTACCGTTTCCTTATAGTTATAAGTAGTAGTATTCAGACAGATGAACTGACACAATGTCATGCACGTGTTTATAACTGAAGGGGAAGACGTGTAATTTTCTTTGATATTTTAAATGATTTCCCGAAAGTCGTAAAAAATGGTACTTGTATAACCGGAGCTCGCGTGAAAGAGCCAATTAGAGTCAATAGGTAAACAAATTACCTGTATACAATTTACCTATACCTACCATTTGTATTATTTCATCTCTTTCCGGATTTCTCCGTATATGAGAGATCGCTCGTACTTCGGAACACCTCGACTAATTCTTAAAAATGTCTGTACTGTATTTTCCATGTATTCAAATAACCTACAGCCTGGTACCTCTATGTGTATTTATATATCTTCTTGTTCCATTATTTTTTGTATGTACTGAGAGTAACGGGTTGGGACGGGGATTGCGGGGTATATAGGATTGGTACTTACATCGTGGGGTCATTCAGGTCACGTCGGGCGTCAAAAGTTAAGAGTACGTACTAGTTGCTTCGCTCTGATCGAAAAAAACAACAACAAAAAATCCAATTGTTAAAAAGTGGTGTCAAAACTACTAAACAGTACATAATTTAATTTACAGTGAATGAGTTTTTTTAATGACCCTATATATTCCGTCATACACCTAAATGTTTAAGCTTCAGTCTGTAATTCCCTCCTAAAGGAAATCAAACTTTCTAAATGAAATTTTGTTAAAAGTATCCCCGCTTGTCAAGACCTGGGAATATGCGTTTAACACGTTAAAGATCCATTATAAATGTTTAGAAGTGGAAGATTGGTTTCCCCCATAAGTGAATTTAACCCTTTCCCTCATAGAGGAAACCATGAAAAGACCTATGCGAACAGCATAAAACCAGATCAGCCTGCGAGTAACTCGCAGGCTGGTCTGGTTTTATGCTGTTCGCTGCTCCTCAGTGGTCTGGTAATGAGGATTTTACAATTAAATTTGGTAAGGATTGAGTTTGGCTTTCTGCAGATCAGGCTTTATGTGGTACCTACTGAGTGCGTCAAAATGAGTCTATATGAGGGAAAAGGATAAATGAGTCAATATTGGAGTCAAAGAGAAAATACCCACGGAGCTTCATTTAGGTATTCACATCTCTGAAAATACCCATTTAGCACGCAGTTAACCAACATCGCGTAGTGTTTAACCCTTTCCCTCATATAGACTCATTTTGACGCACTCAATAGGTATCACATAAAGCCTGATCTGCAGAAAACCACAGTTAAACCTTACCAAATTGAATTACAAAATCCTCATTTCCAGACCACTGAGGAGCAGCGAACAGCATAAAACCTGATCAGCCTGCGAGTTACTCGCAGGCTGATCTGGTTTTATGCTGTTTGCATAGGTCTTTTCATGGTTTCCTCTATGAGGGAAAGGGTTTTAATGAACTCCTCGATAGTATAGTGGTAAGAATCCCCGCCTGTCACGCGGGAGACCGGGGTTCGATTCCCCGTCGGGGAGCAGTTTTTAATTCAACAAATATTGTTACATTTCTTTGGCATATTTATCAAAAAAAATATCTTTGCAAATCACTTTTTTTAATAAACATGAACGAAAATTTTAATCCATATAGTATAAGTTAATCAATTAAATCTGAAATTTTAGTTCAGGTAAGACAATTTTACTTAGGCTTTGTTACGCACCTGCCTTCTCAGAAGAACGGGTTCACGGGTCATATAGATCATCGACTGTGACCTAGTATAAGTGTTCAAACATGATAATATACTAAGAAATACTGAAAAATCGACTGAAAATGTATCTTATTTCAGCAATGACATAGAAGATGAATATCATTTTGTTATTCGTTATAAAAACAAAACAAGTATGTTCAAATTCAATGAACTGTTAATACGGAAAGAGTAAAATTGACGTACAAACTTAGAAGGGAAAAAAAGCCTTTAACTTGCGTAAAGAATTGTTGACAAACCATTCACATAGTACGGTTAAATAGAATTATATATTTATACATTATAAATACATATATATTCATCTATTATATTTTGACATGTTGTCTTAACTCTCGCATTGCTATTTTGAGCATGTGCATCTATCTGTTTGTGTATAACGATAAACAAATGTTGTTCAAAGTGTATTCGGTATAAGTATGTCCTGTTCTGATAACAATGTCTGTTGGTAATTTAAACCAACAAAACTTAGCGCTACGTCATATTTAAATACTGAATACTGAGAAATGTATTTGATGATTTTAGTTTCTCTGGTATAGACATTAAGGTAATATTTGTTACTCATTTAGGAAAAAGATTATGTCAATCGATTCGAATATATGGATATTGCGTAAAACAGGAATTGCATTTTTCATTCGTATTTACTAATTTTTTGGGGGAAATATATAAAATGTTGTTAAAGGTCGAGATTCCATGAACAGCATTGTGACGTTTGCCTGTGAATAAAAAAAAAATCAAGAAAGAAAAATCTTCCCAGACGGGGAATCGAACCCCGGCCGCCGCGGTGAGAGCGCGGAATCCTAACCACTAGACTACCTGGGAATATGCTCCTATCGAGTTAAAAACCTTATGTTCCTGGTGAGTAGTCGAACAGTAGTTTCCCCATGAGTGATCCAATATTGGAGTCAAATAGAGTATTCGTTATCTGCAATACTTGTATAGCGCGTGGTTAACCAATACCGCGTACTGTTCGCCATTTTCTATCTCCTCGATAGTATAGTGGTAAGTATCCCCGCCTGTCACGCGGGAGACCGGGGTTCGATTCCCCGTCGGGGAGCAGTTTTTTTATTTAAACAAATATTGTTAGTTTTTTAGGAAGTGATTTATGACAACTTATTTTTCGTAAAACTGGAGGTTGAAGTTTTTCTACTTTAAGAACAAACAGTATTACCTAGCTCTATACAAAAAGGTAGATTTCGAAGGAGACAACTGCCGCGGTGGTTCCACTTTTACTGTATAAAACAGCTAAATTAGATATACACTACAGTTATAGCCGTATTTTATATGAATTCAACGAAATCGCAGGTTATATAGATTTTCAGCCCGTGTAATAGAACAAGTGGACAAACATGATAATATACTAAGAATACTTAGCACATGACTATAGTGGCATATTTCTGCCAGCCACTTATCCACTTAGCTATGTTGAAACTTTTCTGAAAAATTGTCACATATTCAGTTATTATCTGGCAAGTAGAAAATTTTCAAGTTATCCACTTAGGTATCTTAACAGGATTAAATTGTCTGTTAGTGCCCACTGCTGCCAAACACATATTCATTTAGGTTAACTGGATATCATGTTTTTTTCCAGTTAATTATGTGAAAAAATGCTTCTTATCCACATAATTTAACAGACTAACTTGTAAAAGGGCGAGATATCCAGTTATCTTAAGTGAATATATTGCTGACAGTAGTGGGCACTAACAGGCAGTTTTGTTCTGTTAAGATACCTAAGAGGATAACACGAAAGTTTTCTACTTGCCAGATACTAACTGAATATGTGACAATTTTTCAAAAAAGTTTCGACATAGCTAAGTGGTTAAGTGGCTGGCAAAATTATGCCACCATACATGAGAGAAAATGTAGCGCTTCGTTATATTTAAATACTGAAGATGGTATTTCATCATTCATGTTACCCTTGTAATGATATTAAAGAAAATCGTTTTGTATCAAATATTATATTTATTTAGGAAATAGATTATGTCAATTAATTCGAATATTTGAATATTTCTTTAAACAAAAATGTTAATTTTAACATCATTCAAACTGATATGTATTACTTATCCCAAATTACAGTACTTGTTGATGTAAGGAAAACCCGGTAACTCTCTGCTTTGCTCTTGATGTATTATTCAGCTTAAACATATATATAACATGCCTATGATATACGTTTGTGTTGATTTTATAGTTGTATTGTATATATGAATTAAAATAAATATTTAGTATCTCATTACATATTTTCTAAATTCGTCATGAAAAATAAGGGATATTAATCAACAAGGAAATAAAAAAAATATATATGAATGACCTCGAAAATTGAGCAATTCTTTATGCTTATTTACTTTTTTTTTTTTGTAAATATATAAAATGTTGTTAAAGGTCGAGATTCCATGAACAGCATTGTGACGTTTGCCTGTGAATAAAAAGAAAAATCAAGAAAGAAAAATCTTCCCAGACGGGGAATCGAACCCCGGCCGCCGCGGTGAGAGCGCGGAATCCTAACCACTAGACTACCTGGGAATATGCTTCTATAGAGTTAAAAACCCTATATTCCTGGTGAGTAGTCGAACAGTGGTTTCCCCATGAGTGTTCCAATATTGGAGTCAAATAGAGTATTCGTTATCTGCAATACTTGTATAGCGCGTGGTTAACCAATACCGCGTACTGTTCGCCTTTTGCTATCTCCTCGATAGTATAGTGGTAAGTATCCCCGCCTGTCACGCGGGAGACCGGGGTTCGATTCCCCGTCGGGGAGCATTTTTTAATTCAATTTTAACAAATATTGTTAGTTTTTCAGGTATTGATTTATGTCATCTGATTCCTGTATTTAAATATCTTGTAAAACAGGAATGGTGGAAGGTATTCTACTTTAAGAAAAATGGTTTTACTTATCTCTAAATAAAATTGGCGGATTTCGAACAAGACAACTGCCGCGAAGTTTCCAATTTTACTGTGTATAGCAGCTAAATGCATAGTTCCATGACCCACCTATTAGCATATCTTAACAATAGATTACAATTAGATTTTGTCCCACAAACACGATGTCAACACGTACTCTTCGTCTTTTTCTATCTCCTCGATAGTATAGTGGTAAGTATCCCCGCCTGTCACGCGGGAGACCGGGGTTCGATTCCCCGTCGGGGAGCAGTTTTTATTTAAAACAAATATTGTTAGTTTTTTAGGAAGTGATTTATGATAACTTATTTTTCGTAAAACTGGAGGTTGAAGTTTTTCTACTTTAAGAAAAAAAAAGTATTACCTAGCTCTATACAAAAAGGTGGAATTCGAAGGAGACAACTGCCGCGATGTTTCCACTTTTACTGTTTAAAGCAGCTAAATTAGATATACACTACAGTTATAGCCGTACTTTATATGAATTCAACGAAATCGCAGGTTATATAGATTTTCTTCCGTGTTATAGAACAAGTGGACAAACATGAGAATATATTAAGAATACTTAGCACATGATAGAAAAGGTAGCGCTACCTTATATTTAAATACTGAAGAGGGTATTACATCATTCATGTTACTCTTGTAATGATATTAAAGATATCGTTTTGTAACAAATATTATATTTATTTAGGAAATAGATTATGTCAATTACTTCGAATATTTGAATATTTCTTTAAACAAGAATGTTAATTTTAACATCATTCAAACTGATATGTATTACTTATCCCAAATTACAGTACTTGTTGATGTAAGGAAAACCCGGTAACTCTCTGCTTTGCTCTTGATGTATTATTCAGCTTAAACATATATATAACATGCCTATGATATACGTTTGTGTTGATTTTATAGTTGTATTAAATATATGAATTTAAATAAATATTTAGTATCTCATTACATATTTTCTAAATTCGTCATGAAAAATAAGGGATATTAATCAACAAGGAAATAAAAATATATATATGAATGACCTCGAAATTGAGCAATTCTTTATGCGTATTTACTCTTTTTTTGTTGTTTTTTTTGTAAATATATAAAATGTTGTTAAAGGTCGAGATTCCATGAACAGCATTGTGACGTTTGCCTGTAAATAAAAAGAAAAATCTTCCCAGACGGGGAATCGAACCCCGGCCGCCGCGGTGAGAGCGCGGAATCCTAACCACTAGACTACCTGGGAATATGCTTCTATCGAGTTAAATACCCTATATTCCTGGTGAGTTGTCGAACAGTGGTTTTCCGATGAGTGAACCAATATTGGAGTAAAATAGAGTATTTGTTATCTGCATACTTGTATAGCGCGGGGTTAACCAATACCACGTACTCTTCGCCGTTTTTTATCTCCTCGATAGTATAGTGGTAAGTATCCCCGCCTGTCACGCGGGAGACCGGGGTTCGATTCCCCGTCGGGGAGCAGTTTTTTTTATTTAAACAAATATTGTTAGTTTTTTAAGAAGTGATTTATGACAACTTATTTTTCGTAAAACTGGAGGTTGAAGTGTTTCTACTTTAAGAAAAAAAAGTATTACCTAGCTCTATACAAAAAGGTGGATTTCGAAGGAGACAACTGCCGCGGTGGTTCCACTTTTACTGTATAAAACAGCTAAATTAGATATACACTACAGTTATAGCCGTATTTTATATGAATTCAACGAAATCGCAGGTTATATCAATTTTCTGCCGTGTTATAGAACAAGTGGACAAACATGAGAATATACTAAGAATACTTAGCACATGACTATGGTGGCATATTTCTGCCAGCCACTTATCCACTTAGCTATGTTGAAACTTTTCTGAAAAATTGTCACATATTCATTCAGTTATTATCTGGCAAGTAGAAAATTTTCAAGTTATCCACTTAGGTATCTTAACAGGATTAAATTGTCTGTTAGTGCCCACTGCTGCCAAACACATATTCATTTAGGTTAACTGGATATCATGTTTTTTTCCAGTTAATTATGTGAAAAAATGCTTCTTATCCACATAATTTAACAGACTAACTTGTAAAAGGGCGAGATATCCAGTTATCTTAAGTGAATATATTGCTGGCAGTAGTGGGCACTAACAGGCAGTTTTGTTCTGTTAAGATACCTAAGAGGATAACACGAAAGTTTTCTACTTGCCAGATACTAACTGAATATGTGACAATTTTTCAAAAAAGTTTCGACATAGCTAAGTGGTTAAGTGGCTGGCAGAATTATGCCACCATACATGAGAGAAAGTGTAGCGCTTCGTTATATTTAAATACTGAAGAGGGTATTTCATCATTCATGTTACCCTTGTAATGATATTAAAGAAAATCGTTTTGTATCAAATATTATATTTATTTAGAAAATAAATTATGTCAATTAATTCGAATCTTTGAATATTTCTTTAAACAAGAATGTTAATTTTAATATCATTCAAACTGATATGTATTACTTATCCCAAATTACAGTACTTGTTGATGTAAGGAAAACCCGGTAACTCTCTGCTTTGCTCTTGATGTATTATTCAGCTTAAACATATATATAACATGCCTATGATATACGTTTGTGTTGATTTTATAGTTTTTTTATATATATGAATTAAAATAAATATTTAGTATCTCATTACATATTTTCTAAATTCGTCATGAAAAATAAAGGATATTAATCAACAAGGAAATAAAATATATATATATGAATGACCTCGAAAATTGAGCAATTCCTTATGCGTATTTAGATTCCATGAACAGCATTGTGACGTTTGCCTGTGAATAAAAAGAAAAATCAAGAAAGAAAAATCTTCCCAGACGGGGAATCGAACCCCGGCCGCCGCGGTGAGAGCGCGGAATCCTAACCACTAGACTACCTGGGAATATGCTCCTATCGAGTTAAAAACCTTATGTTCCTGGTGAGTAGTCGAACAGTAGTTTCCCCATGAGTGATCCAATATTGGAGTCAAATAGAGTATTCGTTATCTGCAATACTTGTATAGCGCGTGAGTAAACCAATACCAAGTACTCTTTGTCTTTTTCTATCTCCTCGATAGTATAGTGGTAAGTATCCCCGCCTGTCACGCGGGAGACCGGGGTTCGATTCCCCGTCGGGGAGCAGTTTTTTTATTTAAACAAATATTGTTAGTTTTTTAGGAAGTGATTTATGACAACTTATTTTTCGTAAAACTGGAGGTTGAAGTTTTTCTACTTGAAGAAAAAAAAAAGTATTACCTAGCTCTATACAAAAAGGTGGATTTCGAAGGAGACAACTGCCGCGATGTTTCCACTTTTACTGTATAAAACAGCTAAATTAGATATACACTACAGTTATAGCCGTATTTTATATGAATTCAACGAAATCGCAGGTTATATCAATTTTCTGCCGTGTTATAGAACAAGTGGACAAACATGATAATATACTAAGAATACTTAGCACATGACTATGGTGGCATATTTCTGCCAGCCACTTATCCACTTAGCTATGTTGAAACTTTTCTGAAAAATTGTCACATATTCATTCAGTTATTATCTGGCAAGTAGAAAATTTTCAAGTTATCCACTTAGGTATCTTAACAGGATTAAATTGTCTGTTAGTGCCCACTGCTGCCAAACACATATTCATTTAGGTTAACTGGATATCATGTTTTTTTCCAGTTAATTATGTGAAAAAATGCTTCTTATCCACATAATTTAACAGACTAACTTGTAAAAGGGCGAGATATTCAGTTATCTTAAGTGAATATATTGCTGGCAGTAGTGGGCACTAACAGGCAGTTTTGTTCTGTTAAGATACCTAAGAGGATAACACGAAAGTTTTCTACTTGCCAGATACTAACTGAATATGTGACAATTTTTCAAAAAAGTTTCGACATAGCTAAGTGGTTAAGTGGCTGGCAGAATTATGCCACCATACATGAGAGAAAGTGTAGCGCTTCGTTATATTTAAATACTGAAGAGGGTATTTCATCATTCATGTTACCCTTGTAATGATATTAAAGAAAATCGTTTTGTATCAAATATTATATTTATTTAGAAAATAAATTATGTCAATTAATTCGAATCTTTGAATATTTCTTTAAACAAGAATGTTAATTTTAATATCATTCAAACTGATATGTATTACTTATCCCAAATTACAGTACTTGTTGATGTAAGGAAAACCCGGTAACTCTCTGCTTTGCTCTTGATGTATTATTCAGCTTAAACATATATATAACATGCCTATGATATACGTTTGTGTTGATTTTATAGTTTTTTTATATATATGAATTAAAATAAATATTTAGTATCTCATTACATATTTTCTAAATTCGTCATGAAAAATAAAGGATATTAATCAACAAGGAAATAAAATATATATATATGAATGACCTCGAAAATTGAGCAATTCCTTATGCGTATTTAGATTCCATGAACAGCATTGTGACGTTTGCCTGTGAATAAAAAGAAAAATCAAGAAAGAAAAATCTTCCCAGACGGGGAATCGAACCCCGGCCGCCGCGGTGAGAGCGCGGAATCCTAACCACTAGACTACCTGGGAATATGCTCCTATTGAGTTAAAAACCTTATGTTCCTGGTGAGTAGTCGAACAGTAGTTTCCCCATGAGTGATCCAATATTGGAGTCAAATAGAGTATTCGTTATCTGCAATACTTGTATAGCGCGTGAGTAAACCAATACCAAGTACTCTTTGTCTTTTTCTATTTCCTCGATAGTATAGTGGTAAGTATCCCCGCCTGTCACGCGGGAGACCGGGGTTCGATTCCCCGTCGGGGAGCAGTTTTTTTATTTAAACAAATATTGTTAGTTTTTTAGGAAGTGATTTATGACAACTTATTTTTCGTAAAACTGGAGGTTGAAGTTTTTCTACTTGAAGAAAAAAAAAAGTATTACCTAGCTCTATACAAAAAGGTGGATTTCGAAGGAGACAACTGCCGCGATGTTTCCACTTTTACTGTATAAAACAGCTAAATTAGATATACACTACAGTTATAGCCGTATTTTATATGAATTCAACGAAATCGCAGGTTATATCAATTTTCTGCCGTGTTATAGAACAAGTGGACAAACATGATAATATACTAAGAATACTTAGCACATGACTATGGTGGCATATTTCTGCCAGCCACTTATCCACTTAGCTATGTTGAAACTTTTCTGAAAAATTGTCACATATTCATTCAGTTATTATCTGGCAAGTAGAACATTTTCAAGTTATCCACTTAGGTATCTTAACAGGATTAAATTGTCTGTTAGTGCCCACTACTGCCAAACACATATTCATTTAAGTTAACTGGATATCATGCTTTTTTCCAGTTAATTATGTGAAAAAATGCTTCTTATCCACATAATTTAACAGACTAACTTGTAAAAGGGCGAGATATCCAGTTATCTTAAGTGAATATATTGCTGACAGTAGTGGGCACTAACAGGCAGTTTTGTTCTGTTAAGATACCTAAGAGGATAACACGAAAGTTTTCTACTTGCCAGATACTAACTGAATATGTGACAATTTTTCAAAAAAGTTTCGACATAGCTAAGTGGTTAAGTGGCTGGCAGAAATATGCCACCATAGATACCTAAGAGGATAACACGAAAGTTTTCTACTTGCCAGATACTAACTGAATATGTGACAATTTTTCAAAAAAGTTTCGCGTAGCTAAGTGGTTAAGTGGCTGACAGAATTATGCCACCATACATGACAGAAAATGTAGCGCTTCGTTATATTTAAATACTGAAGAGGGTATTTCATCATTCATGTTACCCTTGTAATGATATTAAAGAAAATCGTTTTGTATCAAATATAATATTTATTTAGGAAATAGATTATGTCAATTACTTCGAATATTTGAATATTTCTTTAAACAAAAATGTTAATTTTAACATCATTCAAACTGATATGTATTACTTATCCCAAATTATAGTACTTGTTGAAGTAAGGAAAACCCGGTAACTCTCTGCTTTGCTCTTGATGTATTATTCAGCTTAAACATATATATAACCTGCCTATGATATACGTTTGTGTTGATTTTATAGTTGTTTTATATATATGAATTAAATAAATATTTAGTATCTCATTACATATTTTCTAAATTCGTCATGAAAAATAAGGGATATTAATCAACAAGGAAATATATATGAATGACCTCGAAAATTGAGCAATTCTTTATGCTTATTTACTTCTTTTTTTTTTGTAAATATATAAAATGTTGTTAAAGGTCGAGATTCCATGAACAGCATTGTGACGTTTGCCTGTAAATAAAAAGAAAAAAATTTCCCAGACGGGGAATCGAACCCCGGCCGCCGCGGTGAGAGCGCGGAATCCTAACCACTAGACTACCTGGGAATATGCTCCTATCGAGTTAAAAACCTTATATTCCTGGTGAGTAGTCGAACAGTGGTTTCCCCATGAGTGAACCAATATTGGAGTAAAATAGAGTATTCGTTATCTGCAATACTTGTATAGCGCGTGGTTAACCAATACCACGTACTCTTTGTCTTTTTCTATCTCCTCGATAGTATAGTGGTAAGTATCCCCGCCTGTCACGCGGGACACCTGGGTCCGATTCCCCGTCGGGGAGCAGTTTTTATTTAAAACAAAAATTTGTTAGTTTTTTAAGAAGTGATTTATGATAACTTATTTTTCGTAAAACTGGAGGTTGAAGTTTTTCTACTTTAAGAAAAAAAAAGTATTACCTAGCTCTATACAAAATGGTGGATTTCGAAGGAGACAACTCCCGCGATGTTTCCACTTTTACTGTATAAAACAGCTAAATTGGATATACACTACAGTTATAGCCGTATTTTATATGAATTCAACGAAATCGCAGGTTATATAGATTTTCAGCCGTGTTATAGAACAAGTGGACAAACATGAGAATATACTAAGAATACTTAGCACATGACTATGGTGGCATATTTCTGCCAGCCACTTATCCACTTAGCTATGTTGAAACTTTTCTGAAAAATTGTCACATATTCAGTTATTATCTGGCAAGTAGAAAATTTTCAAGTTATCCACTTAGGTATCTTAACAGGATTAAATTGTCTGTTAGTGCCCACTGCTGCCAAACACATATTCATTTAGTCTAACTTGTAAAAGGGCGAGATATCAGTTATCTTAAGTGAATATATTGCTGGCAGTAGTGGGCACTAACAGGCAGTTTTGTTCTGTTAAGATACCTAAGAGGATAACACGAAAGTTTTCTACTTGCCAGATACTAACTGAATATGTGACAATTTTTCAAAAAAGTTTCGACATAGCTAAGTGGTTAAGTGGCTGGCAGAATTATGCCACCATACATGAGAGAAAGTGTAGCGCTTCGTTATATTTAAATACTGAAGAGGGTATTTCATCATTCATGTTACCCTTGTAATGATATTAAAGAAAATCGTTTTGTATCAAATATTATATTTATTTATTTATTTCACCAAAACAAGCAATTTTTCTTTGTATATAACGCAAATTAGCTGTGTTATTCACAAAAGAGGTCAAATTTAGCGTGATTACCTCGCGTGCGTGACGTTATTTATGGCGCCATTTCTTGCGTAAAACCCAGCACGATTGACTCTACGATCAGTTTATAAGTTTCTGATAATTTTACAGTTTTTCTGATATTTTCACTGTTCAAAACGGTAAAATTATCAGGATATAAACCACTGTTATTTCTAGGTAATCCATCGAAAAGCATGAAATAAATTAGTAGTCCATTTTTGTTAGATATTCTTAGTAATTCAGGAAATGGGTTATGTGAGTTTAGTAAAATATTTGAATATTTCTTAAAACAGGTGTGTTGACGTGTGTGTTACCTCATTTAGAATTATAAGTATTACTTAGCCCCATTAATGGTTGACGGAATTCAGACAAGGTAAGCCTCTGTTTTACGTCTTTATTATATCATATTTTTTTCCGAAATCGTCTTAGAAAATAAGGGATGTAAATCAGCAAAGAAATGAATAAGACACAAATGAATATAACAGGTGAGCTCGAAAATTGAGCTTTTTTTATTCGTATTTAATTATTTTTGGGTAGTCGAGATTCCATATGCAACGTTGTGATGTTTAATTACTAATTTTGAAGGAAAAATGATAAATCAAGATAAAATCTTCCCAGGCGGGAATGTGCTTCTAATCAATTTAGGAATATCAGATTTACGCCAAGAGTTGTTGGTGGAGTTTTAAGGCAACTTTCTGCTTTGCGCTTTTACTAAATCTAAAATAAACAATCTAAGAGGTACAAGTTGTGTTTAATTTAAAAATAAAATTTATTGTCCCATTTAATACTTTTTTTAAAAAATCGACTTGGAATATTAGGGGATATAAATGAGCAAGGAAATAATTCACAATAATAAATAAATACCATGTCTGACCTCATTTACCTTACGATATGGGGAGGTGTATAAATGTTGTCCATTACAATATTGTGCTGTTTAATCATTATGATAAAACACCTAGCAGTAAAAATAACCGAAAGAAAAAAGAAAAAGGAAAAAAAACAATAAAACAAAAACAAAAGATCTTTCCCAGACGGAGAATCGAACCCCGGCCGCCGCGGTGAGAGCGCGGAATCCTAGCCTCTAGACTATCTGGGAAGTTGCGTTACACAAGGTAAAGATCCAATATTACTGGTCCAAGAGAGGTGTCCCCATAACTGGAGTCAAAGAATATATCTGCAATACACTGCACTTGTCCATCATATTGGAGTCAAATAGAGTATTCGTTATTTGCAATACCTGCGTAGTGTTCCTCGATCCCTCGATCTCTTCGATAGTATACAGTGAAACCTCGTAAGGTCCGGGCTCCATTATTCCGGAAATCTTCCATTCTATGTTAAAATTAGATTCGATAATCCGGGCACCAGTTCAGGCTGGTAATCCCGCAATCTATTTTAAGACATCATTCGGATTACTTGTCGCGCATGACTTTTGCATTACCTGTTGATTGTTGATTCCCCGTCTGGGAATGTTTTTTTTGTTTTGTTATCTTGATTGTTTTCGCGCATGACTTTTGCATTACCTGTTGATTGTTGATTCCCCTCTCTCTCTTCCATCGTTATATTATTCTGAAGTCGCTTAATGATTAAAAACATTGTTGAAGCGACGGAAATATCACAAAATATCAATTGTCTATAATACTTTTATTTTATTGAAAACAAATAATACTGAAATCCGTTGAGAGGTATCGTACTTAAATATCATACGTAGGGTTAAATCGCAATTCACTGTTCTTCCTGAGTGATGCGTACTAATGAGTTACCTGTTAAAAAACTTAAATTCATTAATAAGTTTACATTATATGATAATAAAAAGTTCAAATATCTATTTGTTAATATATTTCCTGGATATATCGGCCAATGAAATGTTAAAATGCTCCCCGGACAAGAATCGAACAATGGTCTCCCGCTTGAAAAAAAAAATGTTTTTTATTATATGACATGTTTTAACAGCTATTTCCGTTTGCGTATATCCATCTCGTATTTTCTTATATTTAACACGTTACATATAATTTTTAGACCGATTTACATCACTCCGCCTCATATAATTGACCAATGGCTAAATAGCACAATGTTATAATGGAGCCTATAACTGTGTCTGTTATGTCAAGTACAAGTACGGGTTAAAGCTAAAGATATACACATAACAAGTATATTATCGTCAAAACGTGATTAAGACATCACTTCTATAATCTTAGAGAATATGAAATGAAAATATAAAAAAATGCTCCCCGACGGGGAATCGAACCCCGGTCTCCCGCGTGACAGGCGGGGATACTTACCACTATACTATCGAGGAGATAGCAAAAGTTGAACAGTGCGCGGTATTGGTTAACCACGCTATACAAGTATTGCAGATAACGAATACTCTATTTGACTCCAATATTGGTTCACTCATGGGGAAACCACTGCTCCACTACCCACCAGGAATATAGGGTATTTAACTCGATAAAAGCATATTCCCAGGTAGTCTAGTGGTTAGGATTCCGCGCTCTCACCGCGGCGGCCGGGGTTCGATTCCCCGTCTGGGAAAGTTTTTTTGTTTTGTTTTATTGATTGTTTTCCTCTGTCTTCCTTTTCTCTTCCGGTTATTTTTACTGCAGAAGTGTTTTATCCTAATGTTTGAAAAGCCCAATATTGTAATGGAATCTCGACCTTCGACCACATTAATACATCTCCCCATATAGTAGGATAAATGAGGTCAGACAGATTTATCTAGATTTTAATTATTTCGGCCTTGCTGATTTATATCCCTTAGTTTTCCAAGTCCATTTTTGAAAAGTATTAAATGGTGTGATAAATTTTATTTTAAACTGGACACAACTCGTACCTTTTACATTATTTATTTTAGCTTCAGTAAAAGCGCAAAGCAGAACGTTGCCAAATTCGAACTCTGCCGACAATTCTTAGCGCTAAGTAAATTTTATATTCTTAAATTGGTTAGAAATACATTCCCGCCTGGGAAGATTTTATCTTGATTTCTCATTTTTTCCTTTAAAATTAGTTTAAAAAAAACCATCACAACGTTGCATATGGAATCTTGACTACTGGTATTATATATTTGCACCCCCCCCCCCCCAAAAAAAAATAATTAAATAAATAAATACGAGAGATGCTCATTTTTGTGGTCACCAGTAATATAAAGTTATATCTTCATTTCTTTGTTGATTTATATCTCTTAGTTTTCTAAGACGATTTCGGAAAAGAAACATTATTTCAATTCATGTTAAAAACGACCATAAAAGTAACACAAACGTTAATTTTGTTAATATATTTAAGCTGTTTATATAATACAAAATGTACAATAAATACGTAAAACAGAGGCTTACCTTGTCTGAATTCCGTCAACCATTAATGGGGCTATATCATTCTAAATGAGGTAAAACACACACACATTCCAACATTCCTGTTTTAAGAAATATTCAAATTTTCTTATAAATTGACATAATTCATTTCCTATATAACTAACAATATCTAGTAAACTTCTAATATCTTGGGAACATCCGTGGCTGAGAGGGTAAAGTCGCTGACATCAACACTCACTCAGCCCCTCACCGCGTGGGTTCGAATCCCGGCAGGGTCATTCGGATTTTCATGTGAGGAAGCCTTCCAGCTGGCTTTTGGTAGGTCGGTGGTTCTACCCGGATGCCTCCGTGCATTCGGGGTCTTCCTCCAACAGTAATTAGCTGTAAGTCGCTATATGATTGAAATACTGTCGAAGCGACGGTAAACTCAAATAGTCTAATCTAATATCTTGATTATTGAAACAAAAATACTGAAATACCGCTTAACGTATTTAAATATTACGTAGGGTTAAATGTAAAACTGTTCTCCTGAGTGATGCGTACTAATGAGTTACCTGTTCAAAAAACTTAAATTCATTAATAAGTTTACATTATATGATAAAAAAAATGGTAATCTTTATTAAATTACATATAATTTTTAGACCGAATTACATCACTCCGCCTCATATAATTAAATGGCTAAATAGCATAATGTTATAATGGAGCCTATAACTGGGTGGGCTGTTATGTCAAGTACAAGTACGGTTAAAGCTAAAGATATACACATAACAAGTATATTATCGTCAAAACGTGATTAAGACATCACTTCTATAATTTAGAGAATATGAAATGAAAATATAAAAAAATGCTCCCCGACGGGGAATCGAACCCCGGTCTCCCGCGTGACAGGCGGGATACTTACCACTATACTATCGAGGAGATAGAAAAAGGGAACAGTGCGCGGTATTGGTTAACCACGCTATACAAGTATTGCAGATAACGAATACTCTATTTGACTCCAATATTGGTTCACTCATGGGGAAACCACTGCTCCACTACCCACCAGGAATATAGGGTATTTAACTCGATAAAAGCATATTCCCAGGTAGTCTAGTGGTTAGGATTCCGCGCTCTCACCGCGGCGGCCGGGGTTCGATTCCCCGTCTGGGAAAGTTTTTTTGTTTTGTTTTATTGATTGTTTTCCTCTGTCTTCCTTTTCTCTTCCGGTTATTTTTACTGCTAGAAGTGTTTTATCCTAATGTTTGAAAAGCCCAATATTGTAATGGAATCTCGACCTTCGACCACATTAATACATCTCCCCATATAGTAGGATAAATGAGGTCAGACAGATTTATCTAGATTTTAATTATTTCGGCCTTGCTGATTTATATCCCTTAGTTTTCCAAGTCCATTTTTGAAAAGTATTAAATGGTGTGATAAATTTTATTTTAAACTGGACACAACTCGTACCTTTTACATTATTTATTTTAGCTTCAGTAAAAGCGCAAAGCAGAACGTTGCCTCATTCGAACTCTGCCGACAATTCTTAGCGCTAAGTAAATTTTATATTCTTAAATTGGTTAGAAATACATTCCCGCCTGGGAAGATTTTATCTTGATTTCTCTTTTTTTTTTAAAATTTTTAAAAAAAACCATCACAACGTTGCATTGGAATCTTACTACTGGTTTATTTTTCCCCATTATTAAAATATAAATAAATAAATACGAAAGATGCTCAATTTTTGTGGTCACCAGTAATATAAACTTATATCTTCATTTCTTTGTTGATTTATATCTCTTAGTTTTCTAAGACGATTTCGGAAAAGAAACATTATTTCAATTCATGTTAAAAACGACCATAAAAGTAACACAAACGTTAATTTTGTTAATATATTTAAGCTGTTTATATAATACAAAATGTACAATAAATACGTAAAACAGAGGCTTACCTTGTCTGAATTCCGTCAACCATTAATGGGGCTATATCATTCTAAATGAGGTAAAACACACACACATTCCAACATTCCTGTTTTAAGAAATATTCAAATTTTCTTATAAATTGACATAATTCATTTCCTATATAACTAACAATATCTAGTAAACTTCTAATATCTTGGGAACATCCGTGGCTGAGAGGGTAAAGTCGCTGACATCAACACTCACTCAGCCCCTCACCGCGTGGGTTCGAATCCCGGCAGGGTCATTCGGATTTTCATGTGAGGAAGCCTTCCAGCTGGCTTTTGGTAGGTCGGTGGTTCTACCCGGATGCCTCCGTGCATTCGGGGTCTTCCTCCAACAGTAATTAGCTGTAAGTCGCTATATGATTGAAATACTGTCGAAGCGACGGTAAACTCAAATAGTCTAATCTAATATCTTGATTATTGAAACAAAAATACTGAAATACCGCTTAACGTATTTAAATATTACGTAGGGTAAATTAATACTGTTTCCTGAGTATGTACTAATGAGTTACCTGTTCAAAAAACTTAAATTCATTAATAAGTTTACATTATATGATAATAAAAAGTTCAAATATCTATTTGTTAATATATTTCCTGGATATATCGGCCAATGAAATGTTAAAATGCTCCCCGGACAAGAATCGAACAATGGTCTCCCGCTTGAAAAAAAAATGTTTTTTATTATATGACATTATGTTTTAACAGCTATTTCCGTTTGCGTATATCCATCTCGTATTTTCTTATATTTAACACGTTACATATAATTTTTAGACCGAATTACATCACTCCGCCTCATATAATTAATAAATGGCTAAATAGCACAATGTTATAATGGAGCCTATAACTGTGTCTGTTATGTCAAGTACAAGTACGGGTTAAAGCTAAAGATATACACATAACAAGTATATTATCGTCAAAACGTGATTAAGACATCACTTCTATAATATTAGAGAATATGAAATGAAAATATAAAAAAATGCTCCCCGACGGGGAATCGAACCCCGGTCTCCCGCGTGACAGGCGGGGATACTTACCACTATACTATCGAGGAGATAGAAAAAGGCGAACAGTGCGCGGTATTGGTTAACCACGCTATACAAGTATTGCAGATAACGAATACTCTATTTGACTCCAATATTGGTTCACTCATGGGGAAACCACTGCTCCACTACCCACCAGGAATATAGGGTATTTAACTCGATAAAAGCATATTCCCAGGTAGTCTAGTGGTTAGGATTCCGCGCTCTCACCGCGGCGGCCGGGGTTCGATTCCCCGTCTGGGAAAGTTTTTTGTTTTGTTTTATTGATTGTTTTCCTCTGTCTTCCTTTTCTCTTCCGGTTATTTTTACTGCTAGAAGTGTTTTATCCTAATGTTTGAAAAGCCCAATATTGTAATGGAATCTCGACCTTCGACCACATTAATACATCTCCCCATATAGTAGGATAAATGAGGTCAGACAGATTTATCTAGATTTTAATTATTTCGGCTTTGCTGATTTATATCCCTTAGTTTTCCAAGTCCATTTTTGAAAAGTATTAAATGGTGTGATAAATTTTATTTTAAACTGGACACAACTCGTACCTTTTACATTATTTATTTTAGCTTCAGTAAAAGCGCAAAGCAGAACGCTGCCTCATTCTTAGCGCTAAGTAAATTTTATATTCTTAAATTGGTTAGAAATACATTCCCGCCTGGGAAGATTTTATCTTGATTTCTCATTTTTTCCTTTAAAATTAGTTTAAAAAAAACATCGCAACGTTGCATATGGAATCTTGACTACTGGTATTATATATTGCCCCCCCCCCCCCCCCCCCCCCAAAAAAAAAAAAAATAAATAAATAAATAAATAAATAAATAAATACGAAAGATGCTCAATTTTTGTGGTCACCAGTAAAAAAAGTTATATCTTCATTTCTTTGTTGATTTATATCTCTTAGTTTTCTAAGACGATTTCGAAAAAGAAACATTATTTCAATTCATGTTAAAAACGACCATAAAAGTAACACAAACGTTAATTTTGTTAATATATTTAAGCTGTTTATATAATACAAAATGTACAATAAATACGTAAAACAGAGGCTTACCTTGTCTGAATTCCGTCGACCATTAATGGGGCTATATCATTCTAAATGAAGTAAAACACACACACACATTCCACCATTCCTGTTTTAAGAAATATTCAAATTTTCTTATAAATTGACATAATTCATTTCCTTTATTATTAACAATATCTAATAAACTTCTAATATCTTGGGAGCCTCCGTGGCCGAGAGGGTTAAGTCGCTGACATCAACACTCACTCAGCCCCTCATCGCGTGGGTTCGAATCCCGGCAGGGTCATTCGGATTTTCATGTGAGGAAGCCTTCCAGCTGGCTTTTGGTAGGTCGGTGGTTCTACCCAGATGCCTCCGTGCATTCGGGGTCTTCCTCCAACAGTTATTAGCTGGAAGTCGCTATATGATTGAAATACTGTCGAAGCGACGGTAAACTCAAATAGTCTAGTCTAATATCTTGATTATTGAAACAAAAAGACTGAAATACCGCTTAACGTATTTAAATATTACGTAGGGCGAAATGTTATACTGTTCTCCTGAGTGATGCGTACTAATGAGTTACCTGTTAAAAAAACCTTAAATTCATTAATAAGTTTACATAATATGATAATAAAAAAAGTTCAAATATCTATTTGTTAATATATTTCCTGGATATATCGGCCAATGAAATGCTAAAATGCTCCCCGGACAAGAATCGAACAATGGTCTCCCGCTTGAAAAAAAAAATTGTTTTTTAATATATGACATTATGTTTTAACAGCTATTTCCGTTTGCGTATAACCATCTCGTATTTTCTTATATTTAACACGTTACATATAATTTTTAGACCGAATTACATCACTCCGCCTCATATAATTAATAAATGGCTAAATAGCACAATGTTATAATGGAGCCTCTAACTTTGTCTGTTATGTCAAGTACAAGTACGGGATTAAGCTAAACATATACACATAACAAGTATATTATCGTCAAAACGTGATTAAGACATCACTTCTATAATCTTAGAGAATATGAAATGAAAATATAAAAAAATGCTCCCCGACGGGGAATCGAACCCCGGTCTCCCGCGTGACAGGCGGGGATACTTACCACTATACTATCGAGGAGATAGCAAAAGTTGAACAGTGCGCGGTATTGGTTAACCACGCTATACACGTATTGCAGATAACGAATACTCTATTTGACTCCAATATTGGTTCACTCATGGGGAAACCACTGCTCCACTACCCACCAGGAATATAGGGTATTTAACTCGATAAAAGCATATTCCCAGGTAGTCTAGTGGTTAGGATTCCGCGCTCTCACCGCGGCGGCCGGGGTTCGATTCCCCGTCTGGGAAAGTTTTTTTGTTTTGTTTTATTGATTGTTTTCCTCTGTCTTCCTTTTCTCTTCCGGTTATTTTTACTGCAGAAGTGTTTTATCCTAATGTTTGAAAAGCCCAATATTGTAATGGAATCTCGACCTTCGACCACATTAATACATCTCCCCATATAGTAGGATAAATGAGGTCAGACAAATTTATCTAGATTTTAATTATTTCGGCCTTGCTGATTTATATCCCTTAGTTTTCCAAGTCCATTTTTGAAAAGTATTAAATGGTGTGATAAATTTTATTTTAAACTGGACACAACTCGTACCTTTTACATTATTTATTTTAGCTTCAGTAAAAGCGCAAAGCAGAACGTTGCCTCATTCGAACTCTGCCGACAATTCTTAGCGCTAAGTAAATTTTATATTCTTAAATTGGTTAGAAATACATTCCCGCCTGGGAAGATTTTATCTTGATTTCTCATTTTTTCCTTTAAAATTAGTTTAAAAAAAACATCACAACGTTGCATATGGAATCTTGACTACTGGTATTATATATTTGCACCCCCCCCCCCCCAAAAAAAATTAAATAAATAAATAAATACGAAAGATGCTCAATTTTTGTGGTCACCAGTAATATAAAGTTATATCTTCATTTCTTTGTTGATTTATATCTCTTAGTTTTCTAAGACGATTTCGGAAAAGAAACATTATTTCAATTCATGTTAAAAACGACCATAAAAGTAACACAAACGTTAATTTTGTTAATATATTTAAGCTGTTTATATAATACAAAATGTACAATAAATACGTAAAACAGAGGCTTACCTTGTCTGAATTCCGTCAACCATTAATGGGGCTATATCATTCTAAATGAGGTAAAACACACACACATTCCAACATTCCTGTTTTAAGAAATATTCAAATTTTCTTATAAATTGACATAATTCATTTCCTATATAACTAACAATATCTAGTAAACTTCTAATATCTTGGGAACATCCGTGGCTGAGAGGGTTAAGTCGCTGACATCAACACTCACTCAGCCCCTCACCGCGTGGGTTCGAATCCCGGCAGGGTCATTCGGATTTTCATGTGAGGAAGCCTTCCAGCTGGCTTTTGGTAGGTCGGTGGTTCTACCCGGATGCCTCCGTGCATTCGGGGTCTTCCTCCAACAGTAATTAGCTGTAAGTCGCTATATGATTGAAATACTGTCGAAGCGACGGTAAACTCAAATAGTCTAGTCTAATATCTTGATTATTGAAACAAAAATACTGAAATACCGCTTAACGTATTTAAATATTACGAAGTGTTAAATGTAAAACTGTTCTCCTGAGTGATGCGTACTAATGAGTAACCTGTTCAAAAAACTTAAATTCATTAATAAGTTTACATTATATGATAATAAAAAGTTAAAACCCTTCCTTAAAAAAAAATTTTTTATTTTTTTAACAGCTATTTCCGTTTGCGTATACCATGTATTTTCTTATATTTAACACGTTACATATAATTTTTAGACCGAATTACATCACTCCGCCTCATATAATTGACCAATGGCTAAATAGCACAATGTTATAATGGAGCATTGTGTATAATGGAGTAACTGTGTCTGTTATGTCAAGTACAAGTACGAGTTAAAGCTAAAGATATACACATAACAAGTATATTATCGTCAAAACGTGATTAAGACATCACTTCTATAATCTTAGAGAATATGAAATGAAAATATAAAAAAATGCTCCCCGACGGGGAATCGAACCCCGGTCTCCCGCGTGACAGGCGGGGATACTTACCACTATACTATCGAGGAGATAGAAAAAGGGGAACAGTGCGCGGTATTGGTTAACCACGCTATACAAGTATTGCAGATAACGAATACTCTATTTGACTCCAATATTGGTTCACTCATGGGGAAACCACTGCTCCACTACCCACCAGGAATATAGGGTATTTAACTCGATAAAAGCATATTCCCAGGTAGTCTAGTGGTTAGGATTCCGCGCTCTCACCGCGGCGGCCGGGGTTCGATTCCCCGTCTGGGAAAGTTTTTTTGTTTTGTTTTATTGATTGTTTTCCTCTGTCTTCCTTTTCTCTTCCGGTTATTTTTACTGCTAGAAGTGTTTTATCCTAATGTTTGAAAAGCCCAATATTGTAATGGAATCTCGACCTTCGACCACATTAATACATCTCCCCATATAGTAGGATAAATGAGATCAGACAGATTTATCTAGATTTTAATTATTTCGGCTTTGCTGATTTATATCCCTTAGTTTTCCAAGTCCATTTTTGAAAAGTATTAAATGGTGTGATAAATTTTATTTTAAACTGGACACAACTCGTACCTTTTACATTATTTATTTTAGCTTCAGTAAAAGCGCAAAGCAGAACGCTGCCTCATTCGAACTCTGCCGACAATTCTTAGCGCTAAGTAAATTTTATATTCTTAAATTGGTTAGAAATACATTCCCGCCTGGGAAGATTTTATCTTGATTTCTCATTTTTTCCTTTAAAATTAGTTAAAAAAAAACATCGCAACGTTGCATATGGAATCTTGACTACTGGTTTTATATATTTGCCCCCCCCCCCCCCCCCCCCAAAAAAAAAAAAAATAAATAAATAAATAAATAAATAAATAAATAAATAAATAAATAAATACGAAAGATGCTCAATTTTTGTGGTCACCAGTAAAAAAAGTTATATCTTCATTTCTTTGTTGATTTATATCTCTTAGTTTTCTAAGACGATTTCGGAAAAGAAACATTATTTCAATTCATGTTAAAAACGACCATAAAAGTAACACAAACGTTAATTTTGTTAATATATTTAAGCTGTTTATATAATACAAAATGTACAATAAATACGTAAAACAGAGGCTTACCTTGTCTGAATTCCGTCGACCATTAATGGGGCTATATCATTCTAAATGAAGTAAAACACACACACACATTCCACCATTCCTGTTTTAAGAAATATTCAAATTTTCTTATAAATTGACATAATTCATTTCCTTTATTATTAACAATATCTAATAAACTTCTAATATCTTGGGAGCCTCCGTGGCCGAGAGGGTTAAGTCGCTGACATCAACACTCACTCAGCCCCTCACCGCGTGGGTTCGAATCCCGGCAGGGTCATTCGGATTTTCATGTGAGGAAGCCTTCCAGCTGGCTTTTGGTAGGTCGGTGGTTCTACCCGGATGCCTCCGTGCATTCGGGGTCTTCCTCCAACAGTAATTAGCTGTAAGTCGCTATATGATTGAAATACTGTCGAAGCGACGGTAAACTCAAATAGTCTAGTCTAATATCTTGATTATTGAAACAAAAATACTGAAATACCGCTTAACGTATTTAAATATTACGTAGGGTTAAATGTAATACTGTTCTCCTGAGTGATGCGTACTAATGAGTTACCTGTTCAAAAACTTAAATTCATTAATAAGTTTACATTATATGATAATAAAAAGTTCAAATATCTATTTGTTAATATATTTCCTGGATATATCGGCCAATGAAATGTTAAAATGCTCCCCGGACAAGAATCGAACAATGGTCTCCCGCTTGAAAAAAAAAATGTTTTTTATTATATGACATGTTTTAACAGCTATTTCCGTTTGCGTATATCCATCTCGTATTTTCTTATATTTAACACGTTACATATAATTTTTAGACCGAATTACATCACTCCGCCTCATATAATTGACCAATGGCTAAATAGCATAATGTTATAATGGAGCATTGTGTATAATGGAGTAACTGTGTCTGTTATGTCAAGTACAAGTACGAGTTAAAGCTAAAGATATACACATAACAAGTATATTATCGTCAAAACGTGATTAAGACATCACTTCTATAATCTTAGAGAATATGAAATGAAAATATAAAAAAATGCTCCCCGACGGGGAATCGAACCCCGGTCTCCCGCGTGACAGGCGGGGATACTTACCACATACTATCGAGGAGATAGAAAAAGGGGAACAGTGCGCGGTATTGGTTAACCACGCTATACAAGTATTGCAGATAACGAATACTCTATTTGACTCCAATATTGGTTCACTCATGGGGAAACCACTGCTCCACTACCCACCAGGAATATAGGGTATTTAACTCGATAAAAGCATATTCCCAGGTAGTCTAGTGGTTAGGATTCCGCGCTCTCACCGCGGCGGCCGGGGTTCGATTCCCCGTCTGGGAAAGTTTTTTTGTTTTGTTATATTGATTGTTTTCCTCTGTCTTCCTTTTCTCTTCCGGTTATTTTTACTGCAGAAGTGTTTTATCCTAATGTTTGAAAAGCCCAATATTGTAATGGAATCTCGACCTTCGACCACATTAATACATCTCCCCATATAGTAGGATAAATGAGGTCAGACAGATTTATCTAGATTTTAATTATTTCGGCTTTGCTGATTTATATCTCTTAGTTTTCCAAGTCGATTTTTGAAAAGTATTAAATGGGAAGATTAAGTGGATAAAAGCATATCCCCAGGTAGTCTAGTGGTTAGGATTCCGCGCTCACACTGCGGCGGCCTGGGTTCGATTCCCGTCTGGGAAAGATATATTTTCTTGATTTTTCCCTCTCTTACTTTTTCTTTCGGTTATCTTTATTGCCAGAGGTGTTTTGTCATAATGAATAAACAGCCCAATATTGTAATGGAATCTCGACCTTGGGCCACATATAGTAGAATTAATGAGGTCAGACATAATATATATCTAGATTGTAATTATTTCGTCCTTGCTGATTTATATCCCTCAGTTTTCCAAGACGATTTTTAAAGAGTATTAAATGGGATGATAAATTTTATTTTTAAATTGAACACAACTCGTACCTTTTATATTAATTATTTTAGGTTTAAAAGCGCAAAGCAGAACGTTGCCTTATTCGAACTCCGCCGACAATTCTTAGCGCTAAGTAAATTTTATATTTTTAAAACTGGTTCACAGAATTTTTCCAACTTTTTTAAAATTTTTTTAAATTTAATTTTTTTTAAAAAAAAAGTTTAATAAGATTTGTGAGTAACTTAAGTAAGAAAGTAGATCCAGAAATCATAATAAATAGTAAAAATATTATATTAGGTTTATGTGATAGTGATTGTAAATTTGATACTATAAGTTTAGAAATAAAAAAATATATTTTTTGGTGCAAGAAGAAAGAAATAATTCCTTCCATTTTAGGTTTTAAAAAGAACTTAAGATTGTCTTGGGATATTTTTAAATTAACAGAAGTAAATAAAAAAGAAAGTGACAATGGGCAATTGTTAGGTATTGTGTGCAGGAAGATTAACCTACATTTATAAATTAATAGAACACTCAGGGGATTGTCTGTAGATATTTCTTTTTTTTTTTTTTCCTATTCTTCAGATATTTTTTAACCTTACTGACCCTAAACTTAATCTGTATAAAGAAATTGTATTCTAGTGTTTTTATATGATGAAATTATATGATTATATGTTAAATTTATATATGTAGATATATGCAGTTTGATATTGTAAGGTGGTGAGTAGGATGGGTTTCCCGACCTACTTCCATCAGAAGACGGGGATAATAAAGGTTAAAAAAAAAAAAAAAAAAAAAAAAGAAATACATTCCCGCCTGGGAAGATTTTATCTTTATTACTCATTTTTTCCCTTTAAAGTTAGTTATTAAAAATCACAACGTTGCATATGGAATCTTATCTTACGATATCCGGCTGAATCTGTTAATACTTACATTTGCAGACGAGCGTTTGCGGATTGTTCCCATCGGCGAAATAAGGCAGAAAATAGTTCCGATGATTCAAAAGTATTTATTCAATGTTTCTATACCTTTGATCCGTAAATACACTTAAATCCGCGTTAAATGGGTGTTTTCTGTTTTGACAAGATTCTTGTCATTGAGCCCGTTGCAGAGATGTTATGTGAGGAACGAACGACAACTCTGCTTAGATATTGTCTATATGCATGATCATGTGACTATGTTCTGTATTAGTATACATCAAATAAAATTATGTTCTGTCCTGTTCTGATAATAATCATTATTACTTTTATTCATATTAAATACGTCTCTAACAGATGTGTTTATTTAATTTAGCTGCTATATACAGTAAAAGTGAAAACTTCGCAGCTGTTGTATTGTTCGAAATCCGCCAATTTTATTTAGAGCTAAGGAAAACCTTTTTTTTTCTTTAAGTAGAAAACCTTCCACCATTCCTGTTTTACGAAATATTCAAATACAGGAATAAGTTGACATAAATCGTTTCCTGAATAATTAACTATTAATTGAAATAAAAAATAAATGTTCGCCGACGGGGAATCGGACCCCGGTCTCCCGCGTGGCAGGCGGGGATACTTACCACTAAACTATCAAAGTATGCGATATTGGTAGACCGCACCTGTACATGCAGGTAGACCGCAACTCAGCCTGCAAGTAGGTTCGATTCCCCGTCGGGTAGCATTTTTCCCTTTTTTGTATATTTCTTCATTTCATATTTTCTAAGATTATAGACGTGATATCTTTATCAGATCTTGACGATAACATATGTAATGTGTATATCTTTTTCCCGTAACTTAAAACTACGTCATATGATACATTGTACTGTGATTATTTCAGTGCATCGTTATATTCTAGAAACGTACATTTTGTCTGTACAATTAGAACTATATTTAAACCCTCTGTAATTTTAATCTGAACAGAAAAAAATATACTATATTTTGCGAGATGAAAATAGTATAACATTTATTGCAGCCACAACAAAACTATTTGAAAATGTATCAACTCCTCGTCCTTTCGATAGCTAATGTTGAGAACAAAACGTTACATATTTTTTAATAGAAAAGATTATTAATAATTAATGACCGTTATATTTGTGATCGACTAATGGTGAAAGCTCTTAAAATTAGTGAATATTGGATATAATCGTTTGTATAGCTGGTTTTTATGCCCTCGTAAAAAAATAAATAAAAAAGACCCATTTTAATTTAAAGTAACGTAACCGCGAGAAGTATCTTCTAAATTTCAGTACCACCTGTAATCAGTGTTGTTTGGCCATTGAACATTGAACATCGCATGACCTCTCTCTCTCTCTCTCTCTCTCTCTCATAACTTAGTCAAAATTGAATCTTTATGTTTGACATAGAGAATACCAGATATTGAAAGAAAAAGTTTTGTTTTCTGAATCTTCGTGTAGGAGATGGATTGAATCCTTTTTATACTGATACGCCCGACATGGTTTGACTTAATGTGTTTCATAAGTAGGTGACTTATTGTATGTAAACACTGGAGATCTGACAACTTTAAACCTTTTTAAACCTCTTTTTAACGCAATGGCAAACAGAGCAAGCCCAGGACAGACTTTCCTGGAAGGAAGTATATGATCCTCTTTGCTTTCTTTGTTAACATTTTCATAATAAGAGTAAACTTCCTCATTTGCAACGGGCATCACATATCAATTAGTTTTAATTACTGAATTTATTGTCACTTATTTCCTAATTCGCTACAGAGATAAATCTCAAGTTTTTTGTTTATTGTGGTGATGGTCTTTTTTCTTCTGAACAAAGGTTTCTGAAAAGCATCTCCGACTAAAGAACATGTAAAAATAAACATTGGTAACATCTTGATAAATTTAGTTCGATAATCATATCTAGATGTCCAAACCATAGCCTAGGGATAATCCACACGGGTTTCTTGTGAAGATTACGTTCAGTGAGAATGTCTAATCTCTTTAATTACAAGTAATTGAGGTCATAAACATGTCCGATAAATTGACACGAGCCACCGTTTTGTCCCAATCTATTTGTAAAATCTTAACACTGGTATCCGTCCTACGCTTGCAAAGTCAGTGAAGTAGGAACCAGAACATTTGGTCACGTTCGGAATGCTTCTGTCCTGGTTTGTTGGTCTAACGAAAAAGTACTTTCGGCCGCGAGCGTTTAGCTTTATCAGATAAAACGATTCATTGAAAGCATTTTGTCATCTAAATCATCCACATTATTGACAGTTATGCTAGATAGATGTACAACTTTATTCCGTGTCTACCGTTCCGTGCTGAAACGCAATATTTAGAGTTTCGTTTCGCACGTGGCCTTACCTTGACCATAAAAATAATTACTGAAAATGCCAGGATTATGCTGATAGAATCAAAAAGCGGCTAACTTTTACGTCAAAGTCCATTGTTAATAGAGTGGCGTTGACACTGATCACTGTAAAAAGAAAAAAAAGCAATATCGAAATAATGATGGACATTTTATTCTTTTGAATAATGTACATTTGTCCAGTTGCGCGTGTAAGATTTTAGACGGCAGCTTGCCGTCTTTAGTAGCTAGAAACGCTTACCAGGCATCGCTTACATTGCTAAGCATATTTTCCATGACAAGTTTAACTGTACCTCTCTGCGCTTAGTGCGGATCCACGCAATGCGATTCTACACTTACGAAAACAAATGGAATATGTTATGCAAACCTTTTATTCATAACCGTAACCGTTATTGCTGTGCTGTTGTTTGTAAACGTGTTATTTTGATCTGTAAACATCCATTTTAAGCGTGAACAATATATCCGTGACACTTATAAAACAGAACAGCAACCCATTTTACATACTTGAAGATCTACTCCTGCAAAGAGAAAAAAAGTAGCGCTTCGGATGTCTGTAATTAACCTAAAGTAGTTCACACGTACTTTAGCACGAAAGCGAGTTAGGTTTCTCCCAGAGCATTTCTAAATTTTAAAATAGAAACAAACATTCAAGTATCTAAAACATCAAAAATACCTTTTCAAGTTCTAAACTTAAGTAACAGTAGAGAGTGTATATAAATCGGGTCCTAGGGAATAACCTACTTCTGAAGTTCATACAGTCAGGTTCATGACCCTAATTCCGGACTGTTTTGTAAGAAACAGAGTGCGTATTCGATTGTCTTACTACCGACTATAGTTGCAGGCGAGTGTGTGGAGTTTTTGCGTCATGTGGCTTTTGCCTCTATTGTATCAATAATTAAGAATCACAGCTTTTTTTCCTGTTAATCCGGCTGCCGTCTCTCAGCGCATTGAGCGCTTTGATCTAATTAGATCTAATGAATCCGTTGTTCTTTTTTAAGTCCGCAGCAACAGGCGCCCTTGTCCAGTGGTAGTTTTTCTTTCGGAACCAAGGGTTGGAGGCTGGGTAGTACTGGTCAAACGCACTAGCAGTAAATAATAAAAAAAAATCTACGATATCATTAAAAAAAATGCTTCCCGACGGGGAATCGAACCCCGGTCTCCAGCGTGACAGGCGGGGATACTTACCACTATACTATCGAGGAATTTACAACATTTGAAATAATATGGCATTTTATAGATTTATACCCTGCCATTATTAGAGTTTGACGAGCTGCGGATATGCAGGGTAACTTAGTTTTTGCCAAATACCAAACTTATAATACATATTAAAATAATGAACGATTGTTTTGGTTGTAATTTTGCCGAGCAGTAAACGTAAACAGTAAAGGGTTTCAAATGAACCATTCCATTATTAATGCAAATGGCGGTTGACTTTATGATCAACATTGTTAATGAAAGTGTTTTTTTGTTTTTTTTCAGTAACATTATCATTACGTTTTTTCTTCTATATATATATTCATAACTCCTTTTTGGTGTGTGAGGGTTTTTATAGCATAGTTTATTCTTCACATGAGTAATTTTTCATCACGTTTACATACTTTCTCTTCATCTTTTCTTAATACATCGTTAATATCGTTGAATAACTTATTGTCAGTAAATGGCCATATCTTTATTGTGCGTTGGAAAAGAAACATGATAAGTTTTTAACTTTCATTTCGATTCTTTTTCATGTATTTGCATGTACTTGCCATTTGTATTTTCATTTAAACTAAACTAGCAGTTTAAATCTGTTCAAAATGTCGATACCATACAAACGAGTGACTTGGTTGGGAATATCTTAGCTAAATGGAATCTAATTCGATTTTTTCTGTAATGGCATATATACAATTATATCTAAATAACTGTTTGTGTGTTTGCTCATGGCGCACTTTTCTGTTTGTAAAGATTCTTTTGATTTGCTTGAATTTAATGCTTATGACACCAACAGTATTCCAGTTATAGAGGTGTATTTTCATGTTAAAAGGAAAAAAATGCTCCCCGACGGGGAATCGAACCCCGGTCTCCCGCGTGACAGGCGGGGATACTTACCACTATACTATCGAGGAGTTGATAATTAGACATTATATAGATAAACTTGCAACAGATGATTATCGGATCGGAACCCAACAGCCTTCTTCGGGTCTATCCGATTCCGCCGGAATTAGCCGAGTATATTGACTGCCGTGTCCTCCCCTTGCGAACTTAGGAAGTGTGTAGTTAGGAAAGGTTTAATCAAAGCTCATCGTCTCTAACTTTCCCATATCATTCAACGTATCATCACAATATTCAAGAAGTTGTTTTGTTTTGTTTTTAAATTATATTTTTGTCCATTCCTCAAAATTGTAATCACCGTATTTGCATTCATTAAGGTAAAAACTTCTTTTGCTAAAGCTTCTTGTATAATTATCAATAACAAAAAAAATGTCGACTTTTCAAATACTAGAGAAAGACTTTTTGGTTTAGGCTTTGCTTTGATTTAACCAGGGTTTCCATATAAAAAATGTTATAAAAAGTAAATAAGTTTCAGAGAATTTTTTACTGTTGGCATAAAAACAACATATATATTTTGCAATCATTTTGGTACAAACTAACAATTACAAAACTTAATGCGTACTTTACCCAAGCTAGCAAAAGACAGTTGATAACTTCGATTTTACACTTTTAAAGTTAATTATTTTCGATTTAGTGTAAATTGCGTTTTCATTACTGTTGTTCTTTTTCGGCCGCTTGCTGTTTTGTTTTTCACCTGAATTTCCTGTCTAAACTTAAAGGTGAAGGTCACGAAACAGCTGATGAATGAAGAATACTGTAAGTTTTGATTGGTCGACTTAAAGATCGAAAGTATACCTCCGGAAAAGAGATCAACTTGTTCATGTCTTAAAGTTCAAAATAATAATGAAAACGTTAACAAAGAAAGCAAAGACGATCAACATTAGCTATCGAAAGGACGATGAGTTGAGACATTTTTTTTAAATATTGTGGCTGCAATAAATGTTATACTATTTTCATCTCGCAAAATTTAGTTGTTGTTTTTTTCACAAAAATCACAGAGGGTTTAACAATAGTTATAAATGTACAGAATCTAATAATCACAATAGAATGTATCATAATCATATGACGTATGATGTTATGATATATATATATATATATATATATATATATAGTATCGTCAAAATGTGAATGAAGACATCAATTTATAATCGAAGAGAATGTGAAATGAAGAAATACAAAACTAAAAAACTGCTCCCCGACGGGGAATCGAACCCCGGTCTCCCGCGTGACAGGCGGGGATACTTACCACTATACTATCGAGGAGTTGACAGTAAAGCATATAATTTGACAATATACAGATATACATCCATTCATTCTGCATGTCCTGGTAACAGATTATAATCGGATTAAGTACACGGTAATCTTCGGTTACTCATGAAAAAAAGTAAATTTGACTCCAGACAGCAATTTCTGTAAGTGGTATAGTGGATAGCCTTAACCGCGATCCCACAGCTGGGTTCGATACACAACAGTGGAAAATTTATCTATCGAGTTGATTGGTCTAATACAACAAAGTGTACAATACACGGTACGTGTTTACCTCACCTGTACAGGTAGACATTACTTACTCCCTTTGACTCTTTTACTCATGGGAAACCTCAAAACAAAACAATTTGCTCATGTTTATTTTTAAAAAAATATTTGTAACTATATTTCTTTTATAAATCTGTAAAAGAGATGGTTAAAATGCTCCCCGACGGGGAATCGAAACCCGGTCTCCCGCGTGACAGGCGGGGATACTTACCACTATACTATCGAGGAGATGATGAAATACAACAACAAAGTGTTCAATACACGGTTACATACTAATTTCAGATGACCTACATGAATTACAGGATGGCATTAATAATTTTGCTTCATACAGCAAAAAAAAAAAAAAAATGGAAATTAAACATCAATATTGAAAAAACAAAAGTTATGGTATTTGGTTCTTAGCCAAGAAATGCATCTAAAGAAATAGAAATAGTCAATTCTTACAAATACCTAGGCACCTACTTCACTAGAAATGACAGCTTCATAACTAACAGGAAGTACCTCGCACAACAAGCATGTAAAGCTATGCATCTCCTCTACAAAAGAATATTTAATCTTAACATACCTCTTGACCTAGCATTTAAACTTTTTGATAATACAATATTACCAATTCTTACATACTCAACAGAACTGTGGGGCTATGAAGATATTAAACTCCTTGAACAAATACATTGTGAATTTATAAAGAAAATGTTGCATCTGAAAAAAATACCCCCCAGTTATATGATTTATGCTGAAACAGGAAGATACCCTCTTGAAATTACTGTTAAATGTAGAATGATTGGATATTGGAATAGGCCAGTTAGTGGAAACCAAACAAAGTTATCATATAAAGTTTACAAATACATGCTAAACATTCCAAATTTTAATTCAAAATGGCTTAATCATATAAAATCAATACTAACCTCATGCGGTATGTATGTATTTTGGCTAAATCAATCATATATACCATGCAATAACATGCTTGTAAAAGTTAAACAATCACTCATAGATCAGTACATGCAAAACTTGCATGCTTCAACTCAAAAGTCAAATAAAGGCATTAACTACACTTTATTTAAAGACATTTTCGAAATGAGCAAATATCTCATGAAAGTGAGAAAACCAGCATATATCAATATATTAAAATTCAGAACAGGAAATCATTTTCTTCCAATTGAAACAGGGAGATGGAATAATACTGAATACGCACAAAGAAAGTGTACTCTATGTAGCACCAATGACTTGGGAGATGAAATGCATATGCTGTTAAAATGTCCCTATTTTAAACAACAGAGGGAGATTTTCATTAAAAAAATACTACCACAAACACCCAAGCATGTACAAAGTTGCTAATATCATGTCAAGTGAATCCTGTAATACCCTTAATAACCTGTCTAAATTTATAAAAATTATTCTTCAAGAGACAAAAAAGATGTATAACCAAAATTCATGATTATAAAAATGTGTGCTCAAATTTGCTTATTGTTGTTAACATGTACAGGGTTAAGCAATAATTGTTTTCCTCAGTTTACAAATGTTAAACTGATGAGAAATGTTTTCTTTTGAAAATGGCCCTGTGTTAAATCTAATTATTTATTTTCAAGTATGCTTAAATCAAATTGTATAGATTTAATTCTTTCTCAGAAAAAAATGTGTTGGCAAATGACTGAGTATTACTGCCTGCATATTTCTTAACTCAGATGCTATCTGCGATATAAATGTTTTGGCCATTTACATTATAGATATTATAGACAATAATCAATTGATTTTCTGTTTTGTTCTCTAGAGAAGCAAATTAACCATCAACAACATGATCATTAATGTGCAAATATATGACTTGGTGGATATAATTTTGCTGCATTTTAATTGGTTTATTATTCTTTGCCGTGCAAACTGTGTGTTGCTGTAATCAGAAATGCGACTATATCAGTGTCTCTAATAGTCATATAATAATGACTGAACTCTATATTGGAAAGTGACTTGTTTTATTTAAAGTACAGTTGATTACTAATTTTGTTTCATTATTAAAAATAGTCCTTCTCCAAGTCTCAAATCTGATAGGTAAAATATCATATCATAACTGTGCAAAATGAACGCTCATCGCTTGTTAAAAAAAATGCTCCCCGACGGGGAATCGAACCCCGGTCTCCCGCGTGACAGGCGGGGATACTTACCACTATACTATCGAGGAGATATGATTGATCAAATACAACAACAAAGCGTACAATACACGGTACGTGTTTACCTCAGCTGTACAGGTAGACTTTAGTTACTCCCTTTGACTCTTTTACTCATGGGAAACCTACTCGCCAATAATATAGTATATTTAACAAAAGATGAACATATTCCCAGGTAGTCTAGTGGTTAGGATTCCGCGCTCTCACCGCGGCGGCCGGGGTTCGATTCCCCGTCTGGGAAAGTTTTTTTGTTTTCTTGATTTTTTCCCTCTCTTCCTTTTTCTTCCGGTTGTCTTTATTGCCAGAGGTGTTTTATCATAATGATTGCACAATATTGTAATGGAATCTCGACCTTGGACCACATTTATACTGATCGACAGCACTTTTTACTGTGGAATATCGACTTTTGATCACATTAATTATATTCATTTCCATATAAAATTTAGTAAATATGTACTATAAATAAATGAACATATTGACTTTGGAATTAGACCTAGTTATCATTGTTGTACACTTATTTCATGTCACAGCCGAGGATCTAACGTGCGACCTTCGTTCTCCTGAGTGAGGCAGGTGTGTACTTAAGCGTGTTATTATTGTCTTACCTGATATAAAACTTTGGATTTAACTGATTCTTTTATTATCATCTATGATTATCAAAACAATTTGCTCATGTTTATTTTTAAAAAAAATATTTGTAACTATATTTCTTTTATAAACCTGTAAAAGAGATGGTTAAAAATGCTCCCCGACGGGGAATCGAACCCCGGTCTCCCGCGTGACAGGCGGGGATACTTACCACTATACTATCGAGGAGATATGATTGACCAAATACAACAACAAAGTGTTACCATACTAATTTCAGATGACCTACATGAATTACAGGATGGTATTAATAATTTTGCTTCATACTGCAAAAAAATGTAAATTAAAAATCAATATTGAAAAAACAAAAGTTATGGTATTTGGTTCTTAGCCAAGAAGTGCATCTATAAAAATAGATACTAAAGAAATAGAAATAATAAATTCTTACAAATACCTAGGCATCTACTTCACTAGAAATGGCAGCTTCATAACTAACAGGAAATACCTCGCACAACAAGCACGTAAAGCTATGCATCTCCTCTATAAAAGAATATTTAATCTTAACATACCTCTTGACCTAGCATTTAAACTTTTTGATAATACAATATTACCAATTCTTACATATTCAACAGAACTGTGGGGCTATGAAGATATTAAACTCCTTGAACAAATACATTGTGAATTTATAAAGAAAATGTTGCATCTGAAAAAAGTACCCCCAGTTATATGATTTATGCTGAAACAGGAAGATACCCTTTTGAAATTACTGTTAAATGTAGACTGATTGGAAACCAAACAAAGTTATCATATAAAGTTTACAAATACATGCTAAACATTCCAAATTTTAATTCAAAATGGCTTAATCATATAAAATCAATACTAACCTCATGCGGTATGTAGGATTTTTGGCTAAATCAATCATATTTACCATGCAATAACATGCTTGTAAAAGTTAAACAATCACACATAGATCAGTACATGAAAAACTGGCATGCTTCAACTCAAGAGTCAAATAAAGGCATTAACTACACTTGAATTAAAGACAGTTTCGAAATGAGCAAATATTTCATGAAAGTGAGAAAACCAGCATATCTCAATATATTAAAATTCAGAACAGGAAATCATTTTCTTCCAATTGAAACAGGGAGATGGAATAATACTGAATACGCACAAAGAAAGTGTACTCTATGTAGCACCAATGACTTGGGAGATGAAATGCATATGCTGTTAAAATGTCCCTATTTTAAACAACAGAGGGAGATTTTCATTAAAAAAATACTACCACAAACACCCAAGCATGTACAAAGTTGCTAATCTCATGTCAAGTGAATCCTGTAATACCCTTAATAACCTGTCTAAATTTATAAAAATTATTCTTCAAGAGACAAAAAAGATGTATAACCAAAATTCATGATTATAAAAATGTGTGTATAATTAATATAAAATAATAATTATTTTCCTCAGTTTACAAATGTTAAACTGATGAGAAATGTTTTCTTTTGAAAATGGCCCTGTGTTAAATCTAATTATTTATTTTCAAGTATGCTTAAATCAAATTGTATAGATTTAATTCTTTCTCAGAAAAAAATGTGTTGGCAAAAGACTGAGTATTACTGCTTGTATATTTCTTAACTCAGATGCTATCTGCGATATAAATGTTTTGGCCATTTACATTATAGATGGTATAGACAATAATCAATTGATGTTCTGTTTTGTTCTCTAGAGAAGCAAATTAACCATCAACCACATGATCATTACTGTGCAAATATATGACTTGGTGGATATAATTTTGCTGCATTTTAATTGGTTTATTATTCTTTGCCGTGCAAACTGTGAGTTGCTGTAATCAGAAATGCGACTTTATCAGTGTCTCTATTAGATATATGATAATTACTGAACTCTATATTGGAAAGTGACTTGTTTTATTTAAAGTACAGTTGATTACTAATAGTGTTCATTATTAAACATAGTCCTTCTCCAAGTCTCAAATCTGATAGGTAAAATATCATAACTTAACTGTGCAAAAATGAACGCAAATCGCTTGTTGAAAAAAATGCTCCCCGACGGGGAATCGAACCCCGGTCTCCCGCGTGACAGGCGGGGATACTTACCACTATACTATCGAGGAGTTGACAATAAGGCATATAATTGGACAATATACAGATATGCATCATATCATTCAACATGTCCTGGTAATTACTGTAAGTTTAAATCGAATTTTAATCAAGAAAAATATTTAATCATGATATCAAGCAATAAATTAAGAATACTTTTAACTAAGTTTAGAACTTCAATGCACTCTCTTGAAATTGAAACTGGTAGATATAATGGAAGTGCTAGGGATCAAAGAATATATAAAATGTGTAATCTTAATCAAGTTGAATCAGAATATCATTTCCTCCTGTGTTGTACTGCTTATATTTCTATTCGGTATAAACATCTTGGCCGCACTACGTGGCCAAATCTGCAAATGTTTTATAATATAATTTCGACAATAATAAAAAGAATTTACTTAATTTATGTAAATTTTTAAGAGAGGCTTTCAAGATGCGTTCAAATACCCGGGAAAATGTTTCTGTTTCTGCATATTTGTTATAAATATACAGAGTTTTTTGTTTATATTTAAATTCTAATTATTTATACCTATACATACATATTTGTGTTTCTTTGTAAATTTGTTTAAAGTCTTTGTCGCCATATTTGTATGTCTGTAAATGGCCAAAGGCATTTATCATATGCTGATTTGCCAATAAAATATGAATGAATGAATGAATGAATGGTAACAGATGATAATCGGATTAACTACTCGTTAATCTTCGGTTTTCTCCGAAGATTTCACCGAGATAAACCGATTTGAATTTTGTGCTACTGATAAAAAAAGTAAATTTGACTCCAGACAGCAAGTTCTGTAAGTGGTATATTGGATAGGATTGCGCTCTAACCGCGACGCCCACACCGGGGTTCGATACACAACAGCGGAAAAATTATTGATGAGTAATTGAAAGTATTTTATTATAGCGAAATATGTACGATAAGTACATCACCATAAGCACGAAAAATGCTCACGATCTTGTGGACTTATAAATCACATGTTGATATGATAAAAAAATTAAGTGTTAATCAATGATATTTCAATGTGTCAACACCGGTCTGAATGACCAGAGCAACCTAGTGATGTCACAGTCTCTAAATATATGTAAATTTACAGAACAAAACTGTCTGTTAGTGTCCACTACTGCCGACCACCGATTCATTTAGGTAAACTGGATATCATGCTTTTTCAGTTACGAATGTGTAAAGATGCTTGTTATCCACAAAATTTAACATGATCATTAATGTGCAAATATATGACTTGATGGATATAATTTTGCTGCATTTTAATTGGTATATTATTCTTTGCCGTGCAAACTGTGAGTTGCTGTAATCAGAAATGCGACTTTATCAGTGTCTCTAATAGTCATATAATAATTACTGAACTCTATATCGGAAAGTGACTTGTTTTATTTAAAGTACAGTTCATTACTATTTGTGTTTCATTATTAAACATAGTCCTTCCTCTATATTTTGTCTATATACCTTCTGCAAGTCTCAAATCTGATAGGTAAAATATCATATCTTATGAGTGCAAAAGAATGCTCCCCGACGGGGAATCGAACCCCGGTCTCCCGCGTGACAGGCGGGGATACTTACCACTATACTATCGAGGAGATATAAATTGATCAAATACAACAACAAAGTGTACAATATACGGTACGTGTTTACCTCACCTGTACAGGTAGACTTTAGTTACTCCCTTTGACTCTTTTACTCATGGGAAACCTACTCGCCAATAATATAGTATATTTAACAATAGATTAACATATTCCCAGGTAGTCTAGTGGTTAGGATTCCGCGCTCTCACCGCGGCGGCCGGGGTTCGATTCCCCGTCTGGGAAATTTTTTTTGTTTTCTTGATTTTTCTCTCTCTTCCTTTTTCTTCCTGTTGTCTTTATTGCCAGAGGTGTTTTATCATAATGATTGCACAATATTGTAAAGGAATCTCAACCTTGGACCACATTTATACTGATCGATAGCACTTTTTACTGTGGAATATCGACTTTTGATTATTATTATTATTATTACACCACATTTATATAGCGCTTTTTTCATATATGTTATACGTTCAAAAGTGCTTTACAATCTGTTTAAACACAAAAAAGAAAATAGGAGATGTAAAATACATGCAATGAAACTATCCACTGAAACTAAATACACATAAAATAAGGTAAGAATATCATGCGCAGAGTGTTTTAAAATATAAGTAACAACAGTGTCATAATATCAAATAGTATTAAAGTAAAGTAAAGGCTCCCTGATAAATTTAAGAAGCAAACTGGGAAAATATCATTAAATAAACGTGTAGAAAACCAACATTAAAATATTTAAAATCCACAGTTATTAAAAGTACAGTAATCGATTAATTTTCCATTTTAATGATCGCTATAGAATCGAACAAAGAAGTTTGTTTTTAAGAGTTTCTTAAATGATACGAAACTGCTGGACTGGCGTATTAATACCGGCAACGAGTTCCAGAGTTTTGGAGCACTAAGAGTAAAGCATCTGTCCCCATATTTCGCTGTTTTGGTACTAGGTTGGACTAGTGTCACTGAAACGTCTTGGGATCTAAGTACACGACCGGGTCTGTTAATTTCTAACATTAATTGAATATACTCCGGTGATTGACCATGTAGTGCCTTGAACGTAAGAGTTAATATCTTAAACTGTATTCTGGCTTCTACAGGCAACCAATGCAGCTCTTTAAGGATGGGGGTTATATGACTGAAACGTGGTTTTTTTGTAATAATCCTAGCCGCTGTGTTTTGGACAGTCTGTAGCTTTTGGAGAGTGTTTTTTGGTAATCCATATAACAGAGAATTACAGTAGTCCAATCGAGATGTAACAAGACTGTTAACAAGCGATTTTGTTGCGTCAGTGGTAAGATACTGTCTGATGTGGCTAATTCGGCGAAGTTGAGCATAACAAGATCGACACACTGAGTTTACGTGATCTTCTAAGTCTAATCTAGAGTCTAAAAAAGCTCCCAGATTTCTAACAACAGTAGCCGGTTGTATTTTAGATGCTCCATTGGTTATTGAAATATCACCAACAAGCTTTTCGTTGTGTTTAGAAGAGAAAGGAATTATTTCAGTCTTATTGGTGTTGAGTTTAAGCATGTTTTGATGCATCCATGAAACTATGTCTGCCAGGCAGGCCTCGACACGCTGAATAGCTTCTGCAACATTAACTTGATCACATTAATTATATTAATTTCCATATAAAATTTAGAAAATATGTACTGATAAATAAATGAATATATTGACTTTGGAATAAGACCTAGTTATCATTGTTGTACACTTATTTCATGTCACAGCCGAGGATCTAACGTGCGACCTTCGTTCTCCTGAGTGAGGCAGGTGTGTACTTAAGCGTGTTATTATTGTCTTACCTGATGTAAAACCTCGAATTTAATTGATTCTTTTATTATCATCTATGATTATCAAAACAATTTGCTCATGTTTATTTTAAAAAACAATATTTGTAACTATATTTCTTTTATAAATCTGTAAAAGAGATGGTTAATATGCTACCCGACGGGGAATCGAACTCCGGTCTCCCGCGTGACAGGCGGGGATACTTACCACTATACTATGGATTGATCAAATACAACAAAGTGTACAATACACGGTAACATACTAATTTCTAAGTGAATCCTGTAATACCCTTAATAACCTGTCTTAATTTATAAAAATTATTCTTAAAGAGACAAAAAAGATGCATAACCAAACAAAGTTATCATATAAAGTTTACAAATGCATGCTAAACATTCCAAATTTTAATTCAAAATGGCTTAATCATATAAAATCAATACTAACCTCATGCAGTATGTATGATTTTTGGCTAAATCAATCATATTTACCATGCAATAACATGCTTGTAAAAGTTAAACAATCACTCATAGATCAGTACATGCAAAACTGGCATGCTTCAACTCAAGAGTCAAATAAAGGCATGAACTACACTTTAATGAAAGACAGTTTCGAAATGAGCAAATATTTCATGAAAGTGATAAAACCAGCATATACCAATATATTAAAATTCAGAACAGGAAATCATTTTCTTCCAATTGAAACAGGGAGATGGAATAAAACTGAATACGCACAAAGAAAGTGTACTCTATGTAGCACCAATGACTTGGGAGATGAAATGCATATGCTGTTAAAATGTCCCTATTTTAAACAACATAGGGAAATTTTCACTAAAAAATACTACCACAAACACCCAAGCATGTACAAATTTGCTAATCTCATGTCAAGTGACTTGTTTTATTTAAAGTACAGTTCATTACTATTTGTGTTTCATTATTAAACATAGTCCTTCCTCTATATTTTGTCTATATACCTTCTGCAAGTCTCAAATCTGATAGGTAAAATATCATATCTTAACTGTGCAAAAATAAACGCTCATCGCTTGTTGAAAAGCATGCTCCCCGACGGGGAATCGAACCCCGGTCTCCCGCGTGACAGGCGGGGATACTTACCACTATACTATCGAGGAGTTGACAATAAGGCATATAATTGGACAATATACAGATATGTATCATATCATTCTACATGTCCTGGTAATTACAAGATACAAGAAAAATATTTAATCATGATATCAAGCAATAAATTAAGAATTCTTTTAACTAAGTTTAGAACTTCACCGCACTCTCTTGAAATTGAAACTGGTAGATATAATGGAACTGCTAGGGATAAAAGAATATATAAAATGTGTAATCTTAATCAAGTTGAATCAGAATATCATTTCCTCCTGTGTTGTACTGCTTATACTTCTATTCGGTATAAATATCTTGGCCGCACTACGTGGCCAAATCTGCAAATGTTTTATAATATAATTTCGACAATAATAAAAAGAATTTACTTAATTTATGTAAATTTTTAAGAGAGGCTTTCAAGATGCGCTCAAATACCCTGGAAAATGTTTCTGTTTCTGCATATTTTTTTTTATAAATATACAGAGTTTTTTGTTTATATTTAAATTCTCATTATTTATACCTATACATACATATTTGTGTTTCTTTGTAAATTTGTTTAAAGTCTTTGTCGCCATATTTGTATGTCTGTAAATGGCCAAAGGCATTTATCATATGCTGATTTGCCAATAAAATATGAATGAATGAATGAATGAATGGTAACAGATGATAATCGGATTAACTACTCGTTAATCTTCGGTTTTCTCCGAAGATTTCACCGAGATAAACCGATTTGAATTTTGTGCTACTGATAAAAAAAGTAAATTTGACTCCAGACAGCAAGTTCTGTAAGTGGTATATTGGATAGGATTGCGCTCTAACCGCGACGCCCACACCGGGGTTCGATACACAACAGCGGAAAAATTATTGATGAGTAATTGAAAGTATTTTATTATAGCGAAATATGTACGATCAGTACATCACCATAAGCACGAAAATGCTCACGATCTTGTGGACTTATAAATCACATGTTGATATGATAAAAAAATTAAGTGTTAATCAATGATATTTCAATGTGTCAACACCGGTCTGAATGACCAGAGCAACCTAGTGATGTCACAGTCTCTAAATATATGTAAATTTACAGAACAAAACTGTCTGTTAGTGCCCACTACTGCCGACCACTGATTCATTTAGGTAAACTGGATATCATGCTTTTTCATGATACTTATATGTAAAGATGCTTGTTATCCACAAAATTTAACATAATCATTAATGTGCAAATATATGACTTGATGGATATAATTTTGCTGCATTTTAATTGGTATATTATTCTTTGCCGTGCAAACTGTGAGTTGCTGTAATCAGAAATGCGACTTTATCAGTGTCTCTAATAGTCATATAATAATTACTGAACTCTATATCGGAAAGTGACTTGTTTTATTTAAAGTACAGTTCATTATTATTTGTGTTTCATTATTAACCATAGTCCTTCCTCTATATTTTGTCTATATACCTTCTGCAAGTCTCAAATCTGATAGGTAAAATATCATATCTTAACTGTGTAAAAATGAACGCTCATCGCTTGTTGAAAAAAATGCTCCCCGACGGGGAATCGAACCCCGGTCTACCGCGTGACAGGCGGGGATACTATCGAAGAGATATGACTGACCAAATACAACAACAAAGTGTACAATACACGGTACGTGTTTACCTCACCTGTACAGGTAGACTTTAGTTACTCCCTTTGACTCTTTTACTCATGGGAAACCTACTCGACAATAATAAAGTATATTTAACAAAAGATAAGCATATTCCCAGGTAGTCTAGTGGTTAGGATTCCGCGCTCTCACCGCGGCGGCCGGGGTTCGATTCCCCGTCTGGGAAGGTTTTTTTGTTTTCTTGATTTTTTCCCTCTCTTCCTTTTTCTTCCGGTTGTCTTTATTGCCAGAGGCGTTTTATCATAATGATTGCACAATATTGTAAAGGAATCTCGACCTTGGACTACATTAATACTGATCGACAGCACTTTTTACTGTGGAATATTGACTTTTGATCACATTAATTATATTCATTTCCATATAAAATTTAATTGATTATTTTATTATCATCTATGATTATGAAAACAATTTGCTCATGTTCATTTTAAAAAAAATATTTGTTACTATATTTCTTTTATAAATCTGTAAAAGTGCTCCCCGACACGAAAATCGAACCCCGGCCTCCCGCGTATATATGTTGTGCCGTCTTCCAATAGAAGCTGAGATAGATAAAAGAAAACTTAATTTACTGGGGCAGTCATGTAACCTATCAAGGCATTGTGCTGTGAAAAAAATGTTTTTATTAAGAATCTGCTCGCAACAATTACATTATAAGATAATGGGATATATTCCCGATATCTTTAACATTTTGAATAAATACACCCACAGCGATGTTCGATACACAACAGCGGGAAATTTATTTATAAGTAAGTGAAAGTATTTTATTATGCTGAAATGTACGGTCAGTACATTATTATAAGCACGAACATGCTCACAATCTTGTGGACTTATAAATCACATGTTGATATGATAAAAACTTTATTGTGAATCAATGATATTGCAATGTGTCAACACCGGTCAGAATGACCAGTGCAACCTAGTGATGTCACAGTCTCTATTTATTATCTATGATTATCAAAACAATTTGCTCATGTTTATTTAAAAAGTTATTTATAATTATATTTCCTTTATAAATCTGTAAAAGAAATGGAAAAAAACGCTCCCCGACGGGGAATCGAACCCCGGTCTCCCGCGTGACAGGCGGGGATACTTACCACTATACTATCGAGGAGTTGACAATATACGCTTATATTATTTGATAATAAATTGTATATATCCTACCATTCTAAATATCCTGGCAACAGATGGTATTCGCATTAGTTAACTACTCGATAATCTTCGGCTATTTCCGATTCTACCGCGGAGATATGCTCCTGATAGACGCAAGTACCCAAAGTGGTTTAGTGGGTAGGGTTTCAGGCTCCAACAGTGCGCCCTCAGAAGGGTTCGATTTTATTGTAACAGTTTTTTATAATGATTATAGTGCAAACAGTACATGTACATCATCATAAGCACGCAAATGCACACGAACATGTGGGCTCATAAGTCATAATTATAATAATTATATCTTTTTTCTAGAGGAAAACATAATGGGCAATGCCATTCTTCCATATGGTCCTCTTAACAATAATTTTAATGCAATTTGTTGGTACTAAAAGTGAAAAATAAAATGTTTCATATCACTAACCAGGCCTGGATCCAGAGTGTTTCAACATTTGGGGCTAAAGACATGATTGTGATGTCAGTGCTAGGGGGGGGGGGGGGGGGGGGGGTAAAAAAATGATTCTAGGATGACGGAGATGCATTGTGAGGGGTATCTGGGGGAAATATGGTAGCTTTTTTATTGTTAGATATATGACTTATATATTGAAATCTAAGCCATGGGTTAAGTAGTTCTATTGCTTGGGGTCGAAATTTTGCATCAGCGTATTTTCTTCTTTTATGTTTTTTGTCTCTAAAATCAACTTCAGTGCACCTTATTTTCTTCTGTTTTGACAAGATTCTTGACCAAGGCTGGCAGTTAACCTAAACATCGTTCATGGGAAGGACCAATACTAGACTCACTTCCTCCATAAAGATTTCTCGCATACAAAAACCGTAGATGGAAGCCGGGGCTCGAACTCACAATCCTCTAATCCAATATATCTAGGTCCGTGAAAACATTTTTCTGTATGATTTATTTTGCCAATAAT
>CM037787.1:46419770-46469770 GCA_021229015.1 Solen grandis | reverse complement strand
CTGCTCATTTTACCTTTAGTGATATCATTTCACTTGAGCAAGAGTGAAATGATAAGGATATCTTTCACAAATATAATATTTCCTTATCTCTCACTAAAAAGCCTGTAATAAAATATGTCATTTTTTAAAGCTAACAGATGAAATATCACATGGGATTAAAAATGAAGAACACTTTAGGGTTAAACAACAACAGATTCTTACTAAATCATTGAAAACACATTACAACTTTTAAAAACTAACAAAATCTAACAAAAGCATAAAAATTGAATATATCAATTATATTTGAAAAGGATTCAAAATTTGATAAAAGAAGGTCCAGTAAAATTTAAAATTTCATACCATAATTAAATTAAAATTTCAAATTCTTATTAAACAATCCTCAGTATGTAGGTTTTCCAGAGAAAAAAAATACAATAAACAATTATGTTCACTCTTTAGCAATATTGCGGCACTCTTTTGCAATATTTTGGCAAAAACACTTGTACAGTTGACCGCCATATTGTTATTTAATTAATAATAATAACATGGCAACTGAACAACCATTTATTATGTAGTGGCGTAGTGGCTTTAAAATTCAAGTCTTGTCCTTGACAAAGACAAAGTTTGCCAAAATATTGGTAATGAGTAAATTTAATTGTTTAAAATAATTATATTTCTCTTTCCTCTTTCCCCCACTTGCTTGACAATCAAGGTAAAATGTAGCACCAAAAGACTTTAGAGTAATGTCACAAAAATTGGCCTCATTCTGCATTTTTTACCAAAATAAAAAAAAATAAAAATCATAGTACTAGAGGGTTCAAATATAATTTGTTAGGCTAAACTGCAGATACAATCAGATGGAAGCAGACATCTAAACTTGCACCTCCTTGTACAGTCTCTTCAACAAAAATCAAAATGGCTGACATGAATTTGAAATTAAAAATATGTCCAAAAAAAAAAAATGGATGAAATAAAAAATCATCAAAGCAGATGAGTATAAGCAGCAGAAAATAATAATAATAAAAAAATGAAATTTGATAGATATTATCCTAAATAGCAATAACAAGAATTGTAAGTTATAACTACAAAACATTTCATGAAGTCCGCTTACTATTGTTGTTTTTTTCTACTCAGATTGAAAAATAAACATAAATATTCAACATTAGCTCAAAATCTACTGAACAATGTTTATCAAACATTTGCTCAAAATAAACACAACTATATTTACAAAATAAACATTGAAACAACATTCAACATGATCTAACAAACAACAGTCAACAGACATAAATATAAAAAAACAATATTTACTTACATTAAGGTGAGTGATTTTGGCAATGTGACAAGGAAGTCTAAACATAAGAAAACCCAGCACTAGATACCTCAAATTTAGATTTTTCTCCACTTAAATATCTCAAATTAAAACTTTTCCCAATTTTTTATTTTTCTCTCCTCTGATATTACCCGGTACTCAAATTTCTCAACTTAAATTTCAAATTCAGATTTTTCTGTACTCAAATAATTCCAATTTGGCCTTTTCTTAACTTAAATATCTCAAATACTTAAATTAAACCAATAAATTTTTCTATAAAAATTTACATCAGTTGAAAAAAAAAACAAAAAAAAACTCTATATAAATCAATCTCAGTGTGGGTGATGATATATATACATAATTATAATCTTCACAAGTTTTGAGCAGTGAAAATCAATGCCCGTCTTTCCCATTCATGGCCTGGTCAACTGCAGACAAAAATATCAAACAAAACCATGTGTTATTATTTTGTCTAAACCAGGTTAATCACTGACTACCTATTCTCCCAGAGTAGCCATTGGATAGTCTTAGGTCAATTTGAATACATTTACATTACTGCTGTTGGGGTCTACAACTAAATCAATTAAGCAATGTTATATTTAATTCAAGCTTCCTGACAATGCATATATACTTCAACTGTCTGATTAATTAGACTTACTGCTAAAAATATTGTTAGAGGTCACCCTAAATTTGAGGCCGATCAAAAGCTCTGAAAATTCTAATTTATCAGTGATTTATTTCAATAGAACACCCTTCTAATTTTTGTTTTATCATGTACAAAATAGATCAATCTATTTGAAAAAATCAATTAAGTGTTTACCACAAATTTAGGTCTGTTTCTAAGTCAGATAGAATCTATTAAGACATTTCTCCACGCAATAGAAACTTGCACTTCCTATGCTTGCTTCAACCTTCTATTGCCTGTAGAAATGTCTTGAAAGACTCTATCGTATAATTACTATCAGTATAGTTGGGTCTTAATCTGTACAAAAATAATGATTTCAGTTAAACTTGAGACTGGTGATGTACATGAGTGATGACAAGGCAATTCAGTGGCAACTGTATATGAACACAATGTTAAGCTGTGGCACTTCAAACTCTTCAATTGTTATTTATTAAACTTAATTTAGTTAACCCTTTCCCTCATATAGATTCATTTTGACACAATCAGTAGGTACCACATAAAGCCTGATCTGCAGAAAACCACAGTTAAACCTTACCAAATTTAATTATAAAGTCCTCATTTCCAAACCACTGAGGAGCAGCGAACAGCATAAAACCTGACCAGGTCAGATCTGATCTGGTTTTATGTTGTTCGCATAGGTCTTTTCATGGTTTGCTCTATGAGGGAAAGGGTTAATCTATGTCTAGAGGAAAAGCGCATATTTTAAATGAGATATCAGGGAGGTAAAGCTTATATTTGAAAAGAACAGGCTGTCCAGCGTCCCTAAAATTCCTAAAAAATCCTAATTTTTTTCAATTTGGCTAAAATTCCTAAAAAAATGAAAAATCCAAAGGGAATTCCTAAAAAAGCCCTTATTTTTTACTTCAATTCCTACTTTTTTTTAATTTCTTCCAGTTTTCTAAAGATGTTTCCATTTAATGCATACTTAATGTGTGTTTTAATGTAGTCTTTAGTTCTAATTCAGGGTATACTGTGAAAGGCAGTTGACCAGAGGATCTCAGTGCCCAGTTTGTTGTTGGTTGTGACCTGGAGTGACAGCAGATGTACATGTTATTCTCAAGGTATGTTGTTTAGAAGCAATACTTCAGAGCGATTTCCCAGTGAAGATTATCTGAGGGAAATTAGCTCATGCTCCTTCACAGAAAGTGCAGCATGAACACGGGAGTATTTCCTGAGTACTTTAAGAAGAGTTTAAAGATACACATCTTGTGTCTTTCATTACATTACTAAATCTTTGATGTGTATTTAAACAACTTTTGAAGTAAACAGGAATACTTCTGTGGTGTGTGTTTATGTATATGTTGTTCTTAACTGTATTTCATTTAAATTTTCAGTAATATACATGTATGAATAAGTATGCCTCACGGAAAGACCAAGTTCAATGAAGGATGGTTGAAGAAAGAAGATTCGCAAGGACATCTCGTTGGAAAGTGGTGCAAAGCAGATGAGTGTGACACAAAGGGCTTCTGTACTTTATGTAAGAAGTCATTCAGTGTGGACAACTCGGGGTTCAAGCAAGTTCTGGCTCATTCTGGAGGGACAAAGCACCAATCGTTAGTAAAAGCTAGATTTTCATCTACTCAGCTTCATTTCAAAGTATCAACAGCTACTGCTACTGCTTCCAGCAGTGCTACTGCCTCCTGCAGCTCTCTAGAGGAATCCCCTGGTCCATCCACAACAAAACCGAAGTCAAGTACATCAACAGTAGCCTGTCTTGATAAATGCACCAAGGATCTTGTCACCCAGTCTAAACTGTTATGGGGGATGAAAGTGTCCCATAGCAATTATTCATACAGGTCATGTGATGATTTACCTTCTTTGTTCAAGAAGATGTGTCCTGGTAATGTGGTTGCAGAAAATTTTACCATGAGTAAAAGTAAAGTTTCCTACTTGATATCAGATGGATTAGGGCCGTATTTTAGAAGTGACCTTTGTAGCAAAGTCTCCGACTCTCCAGGGTATGTCATTCAATATGATGAAACAGCCAACTCTCAAATAAGGAAACAGTGTGATATTCTCGTGAGGTACTGGTCAGAAGATAAAGGACAGGTTGTAGTACATTTCTTGAAAGCAGCTATGTTTGGACATGCAACAGGGGAGGATGTTGCCAATAGTATTATAGAAACATTGCAGGAAACAGGATATCAGTTGCCTTTGGATAAACTGTTAAATAGGCTCTGATGGTCCAAATGTGAACAAGACCATATGGAATAAAGTGAATGAACATGTACAGTCAAAAGGGTTTCCTGGGCTGTTGCCTTTCATTCCTTGCAACATGCATGTTGTTCACAACTCTTTCAGAGAAGGCCTGAAAGTGTATGGACAGGAAGTAGAAGAATTGGCCATTGATATTTTCTACTTCTTCAAGCATTCCCCATGCAAGAGAGAAGACTTCTTGGAGGTGGAAGCATCCCTTGGCTTTGATGAAGAACTGTTTATTCGGCATGTTCAATCCAGATGGTTGTCACTGCTTCCTGCCTTGGAACGTATTGTAAAGAGCTGGGAGCCTCTTGTGGAATACTTTCTTACCACACTGCCAAAGACAGCTGCAGCGTCTAGAACCTTAAAGCTGTTAGAAAGTAACACAAGGTACAACAGGATATGTCGTATGCTCAAGTCTCCTACCACTCTGATTCAGATCAACTTCTTGCTGAGTCTGTCTCCTCTGTATGATAGGTTTCTGAGGTTGTTCCAGAGAGAGGATCCATTGGTTCACATCCTTCACTCAGAAATGATGGATCTTCTGAGATCTTTCATGCTCAGATTCTTGAAGGGAACAGGAGTTGATACACTGAAGACCGGTAAGAAGTTGAAGGAATTTAATGTTGAGTCATCTGAAAGTCAGAGGAGTGACTTAGAAGTTGGACAGTCACACAGAGTTCTAGAGAAGAAACCTGACCTGGCAAAAAAAGAGGTGATGAACATGAGAAAGTTCTATCAGACAGTCACTAAGTATCTACAGAAGAGGCTTCCTGTGGACAATGAGATGCTGAAAGATCTTAAATGTCTGCACCCATTGGAACAGAAATCCGAAAGAGGACAAGCAAAATCAGAAGAATTGCAGAAAGTGTGCCCCAGGTGGTTGAAGAGGGTAGTATTTCCCAAGTAACAGATGAATGGAAAATGTACCAACTAAAAATCAAGACATACCAGACAGGACATTAGAGTGGACTTATTGGAACCGCTTGAAAAATGATGACACACAGAAGGAAATAAGGGCCCTTGGTGAAGGCTGTTTTATGCTTTGCTCATGGAAATGCGGAAGTGGAAAGAAGTCTGTCAGAAAATAAGAAGATGCTCAGCAAAGAAAGAACACTGCTTTCTGACTCCTCTATTAATGGCCTTAGAATGGTGAAGGATGCTGTAAAAGTTAGCTCTGGAGGTGTTGCAGATATGAACATTACGAAGGGATTGCTTGAAGCTGGAAGAAAGGCTCACAACTTGTACAAAAGAAGAATTGAGGAAGAGGAGATTGAGAGGCAACAGGCAAAGAAGGCTTGAAACAAAAGAGGTTAGAAGAATCTAGGAAGGAATTAGAAGGAAGGAAACAGTCCTTGAAGGAAAAAGAAAAAGCCATGATTGAGCTTGACAAGCAGCTAGGACAAGACTCAAGATCTGCAGAAAAACTGTTTGGTGAAGCCAATGAAAGACTGAAAAAGGCAATCAAGAAAAAAGACTTTGATGAAGCTGGAATTGCACAAGGTCTTATTGATGTGGCTAGTAAGAAAATGAAGGAGACAAGAGAGCAAATGGAGAAAAACAGAAAGAGCAAAGAGGAGCTTGCTGCAAAGCAGAAGAGATTTGTGGAAGATTTGTCTAAAAGGATTAGTGCTCCAGCTAGATCTGATAAGAAAAAATGAACATGAACCATGTATAGATACACATTACAATGCAACATCACACTGAGGTTAAAGAATGAACACCGTGTATATGATTTTCTTTCCAGCTTGGAAGACATATGTACATGTGTAAACTATTCCTCGTGATTAAAGATTTCAAAGTGGTATCTTTGATGTCTATCATTTGATTGAAGCTAACTAGTCATTACAAGCGATCAGTGGGGAAATATCTGTATACTTCTACTTGACTTGTAGGAGAATTTAGTGAATGTTATATGTTTCTTGAGAAATGTTTTATTTTGAATATGACAACACTTTGTTAATGACTAAATACCAACAGATAGTGAATTTTGAGACTATATAGTGATTGTACAAATGTTTCTTGTGGTTGCTAGCTATACACTTGTATCTGCTAAAACAATATTTTGTGCAATGTAAAATTGTAAAATGAATATTGTTTGAAATAAATAAAGAAAAAAATGTATCAAGGTGACTGGTGTGGAAATGTGATGGCTAGAAGGGGAGATGAGGAGGCCATAATTTCTGTCCCAAACATTCATTGACTCTGACAAGTGTATAGTTAGTCCCCAGATCCACACAATTTTATAAATGTGTTCCCTTCTGTTAAGTATAATTATACCATCCTGTATATTTCAGGTCACAGCTAACAGCACCTGGGACACTGAAGCCCTGGAAGACATCTTTCATACAGGTAAAAGCACAGTATGTTAGTTTCTGCTTTGCCAAATGAGGAAGGTAAGTCCAATTAATACCTTAATATTCCCTATTTATTCCCTATTTTTGTTATAAAATTCCTAATTTTAGCCCTAAATTTGCCCTTATTTTTTCATATTTTAGCCCTAAAATTAGCCCTAATTTTTTGTGAAGAAGTGCTGGACAGCCTGAAAGAACTATTTAAAATGAACTAACAGAGAGGTAAAGCTCATATTTTTAATAATATATCAGGGAGATAAAGCTCATATTTTAAATGAACTAGCACATATGTAAAGCTCATATTTTAATTGAGATAAATGGAATAAATTACAAAGAATTACACATATTTTAAATTATAAAACCAATTCAGTAATCAAACTAGATACAGTAAGTAAACATGAGGAAAGCAATAGAATAAAATAAAAATATATAAATCAAAAAAAAAATTTTAAAAGGGTAACAAAATATTGCACATATTTTAAAGAAAAAAATAGTGACAATTTATTAAATTAACTAACATATACTTTATACTACATATTTGATTTTTAACACACTTTTTCCCTAAAAATCTCTCTCTAATCTCTATCCATGAAACGTTATCCTTTAAAATGGAAGAAAACAAATCACACTGGCCACTCAACAGTCTTCTAAAATGTTTGTTTTATTTTGATGACATTTAAAAACATGAATATGCTGAAAAAATAAAGTTTAGTAATACTTTTCAACTATATGAAACTTACGCACACACATCTTTTATTAAACCATAGAGATATATATATAAGATTTGTGAGAATCAACTCAGGCATTCATACACATGCAACATTTTTCAGCACTTGTTGATTTACCATTATATCTTTGGTGTGATTAAAAAAAATGTAGTTTTTAATGGTTTTAATAGCGATAATATGTACAACTAAACTTTAATTTTTCGGTATGTGCAATCTGCATACAGCGCTATCCATATTTCAGCTTCAGAAACAAGCACAACACAACACTTACAGGAATACACTTGCAGGAATACACTTGCAGGAATACACACTGAATCATGACGACATCTATTGTCCTGCATTTCTACTGATGAGAACGGAAGGCATTGATGGTAAGACATTGATAAGGATTCAAATGATAATGATAATGATGGTCAAAAGATGATAATGATGATAAAGAGGTGACTGTATGAAAATACACTTTAAAAAAATAGGCAGATACTGAAGTTTTTAAACCGGCAAGAGCAGGAAAATCTGTACAGTTAGATAGGAAACTTTAATGGTCTGAAACAGGCAATGTTGTTCCAATTTAAGAAAGATGTCTGTCACACCTGATGATGATATTGGTGATTATGCCAAGAAAAAGAAATGTGTTTCGGGCAACTGTCTCATAAAAGTTAGTTTTTTTTTTTTGTTTTTTTTGTTTTTTTTTCTTTTTGAAGTCCATTCATAACAGTGAATGAATCTTGGAAAACGGCTGTCTCAAAATGGCTGCTAAAAACAACCGCTAAAAACCTTAGGGTCAGCCGGTTTTTGCTAGGTAGGGTCGGGTTGCCCGAAACACAGAATCTTTTTTTTTTACTCCTGACATAAATACTGAAATAGATGAACTTTGACGATCTTGACAATGATGCTTTCATTGATGTTTTCACAGACAATGATGGTGATGATGATGATGATGGTGATGATGATGCCAGGACATCATCTCTGGATCTGCGACCCAGTGTCAATGGTCAGAGCCTGCACAATCCAAGGATCACACTTGGAACCCTCCCGGAACTCGTCCTTTGACAACATTCCATCACGATTCTGCAATGTAACATTTAAACACTATTTCCACTTTGTTTCGAAATAATTCACAAAACAAGTTTTAGTATCTCATGCAAACCAGTCTAGATGGCGTATGCGGTCATTATAATTGTGTGAGGAAAGTGAAGAAGCCAGCGAAAACATGCAAAGATGGACATAACCATAATCTCCTCCTTACAAACTTATCACTGACATAGACACATGATTACAAAGGCATTACTGACCAACTTTGTCAAAAAATATGCAATACCTTGATATTATACTTAAAACAGTTTTAAATTTATTATGGATAGAGGAGATTTATTTATTCTTCACACTTGATTATAATGCATATCAATATAAATAATATCCTGACACTGGGCCGACAAGTCCTGGAACTACCATTACATGCTAAGCGCCAAGCATGTGCAATATACCAGCATCATTTTCATAATTTTAGTATACCATGGCTGGGGATCAAACCCACAACCTTCTGGCTAAAGGCAAGACTCTCTAACTACTTAGGTGATGAGTGAAAAAAAACAAACATATCTTTTATGAAGATCTAAAAAAGACTTGCAAGAAAACACTTCTGAAATTAAGATGTCAGATCTAAAGGTGAAGACTGAAATAAAAAATATATACTGTATCCATCTGTGAGAATATTTTGTTGACTCTTTTTTCTGGAGTGTCTTCGTCCTGCGGTAGGTCGATGAGGTTGCCCACCATGCTATAAATAGCATCAATTATCTCGATCATCTCTGTGCGCGTGATAAATCCATCATTGTCTACATCATACAAACTGAACGCCCCTGAAATAAAATCATTCTTCTTTTTTTATTGGACGTAACTATAGTGATAAACCCATTAGTATCCACATTGTACAAATTGAACATCCTTGAAATAATTTTTTTTTTTAATTAATGGACATACTTATATTGATAAATGGCCAATATTTGAAGGTTGTTGATTGGTACCCTGTTTTGACAAAAGAATCTATCACCATGACTTCCCTATATGCAAAATATGGGTCAAATCCTGCATCCAATGAAAACAATTATTGTAAGTTGGAAAAACTTGTTTTCAATTGACTTAAAATAAAAAATAATTTAATTAAAATACAAGAGAATCGGTAGAACCGGTGGATGCTCCCCAAATAAATGCTAAATAACAAAGGGCAATAATTCGAAAATTATGCAAAACACAGTTGTGGTTCTTATACACTGCACTTCTCCTCACTGAGATCTATCTACCTAGGAATTTCATGTTGATACTTCTTATACTTCTTGTGCTAGGCTCTGGACAAACTTTAAGTATGAAAAATAACAAAGGGCAATAACTCCAAAATTATGCAAAACAGAGTTGTGGTTCTTGAACACTGCACTCCTACTCATTGATATCTATCTACCTATGAAGTTTCATGTTGATACCTCTTATTCTTTTTGTGCTATGCTCCGGACAAAATTTAAGTATGAAAAATAACAAAGGGCAATAACTCAAAAATCATGTAAAATAGAGTTGCGGTTCTTGTACAATGCGCTTCTCCTTTTTGATATCTATCTACCTATGAAGTTCTTATAGTTTTTGTGCTATGCTCCAGACAAAATTATGACGGACAAAGCGGCAACTATATGCTCTCCCTTCAGGGAGCATAAAAAAGGGTTAACATAATTTGTGTTACAAATGAAAAGACAATCATATTCACTTACAATCCAGTTTTTCATCCAAGGTCCCTCGAGAAGTAATGGAGAGAGCACAGATAAATTCCTTGAAGGATATCAATCCATCCTGTAACACAATTTTTAGGTGATTTTAAGCATTTAAAATAGCTATGCAAAAAATCTGAAAATGCATAATTTCAGAAAGGAATGCTAAATGTTTTAATTCAATTAGATAATCAAGGTATATGTTAGACAGGGGGGGGGAGGGGGGCTGTCTAAAATATACACCGGCTGTTTCAAGGTACTAAATCTTGCAGTAAATGTGTTCATGGGCAGCAATCAGTATACAAGAGGACCAAGATGGCCCTGAACGCTCACCTTATTAATATTGCCTTCATTCCTTTTATAACCTAATCATATTGAACAGGGATCCTAAAATTTTGGAATCTCAACCGGTCGACGGCAAAATCCCCCCCCCCCCCCGAAAAAAAACATAACCGAAAAAAAACATAACCGAAAAAAAAACGAAAAAAAAATAACATTGATATTTTCAATCAACATACCCTGAATCATTTGCAGTGTGAAAATAGATCTTTTATTATATTTCAGCATCCTGTTGGCATAATAAGGTATTTTTCTGCAATATTTACCTCTACGAAATCGAAAGTTTGTTTACCGGAAGTGCATGTATATGACGGTCTGTATATGACTCTAACGAATCAATAAATTGTAAGTTTGTTTTGCTGCTGAGAGGAAGCACCATCGCTAAGTTTCCGCTTCCTTTTATTTGTAATTTCTACTTTTTGATTGCATTTCATAATAGAAAATGCATCACGGGTTGCCCCATTCCCAGTGTTTTCGACCGGTTTGCCAGGCCGGATTTGTGTGCATATCGGGTTGCCAGTCCGACTTTGAAATGTACTTTTTACTGGGTCACCACTCCCGTTTTCTTTATCATCATGAGCCGGGTTGCCAAGCCGGTCATTTGATTTTTAAAACATCGCAAGTAAATTGCGCTGAGCCATTTCAACGAAATGCAGCCTTAACACTGATACCATCACCTTATATACCAAATATAAAGTTGAGTAATAACACCAAACAGTTATCAGTTTTTTTTAATTCTTTTATTTTGTTCTTACAAATTACAAATTACTAAGGAGATCAAACATTTTGATTAGCCTTTGATATTGTCATTAATTACCGCATTTAAAAGTCGACCGGTTACAGTTTGCAAACAAGCAATGGTCCATTATTACGGCATAGATAAGTACACGGCACCGTCCAAATAACCGCTAAGTACAAACCGTCAATCCATTCATCTTAACTGCCCAATAATGACCTAGACGGGTGTCCCTGCCTGACCCCCACTGACACCTGCCCCGAGGGCACACCGGAAATTCAAGAAGTAGGTAAATTGGTGTGTAAGAGAGACTATTATGAACCGTTTGGACCGATTTTGAAAGTTTTAGACAGGATTATGGATTTTTTTTCGACCGATTTTTTTGGTACTTTTTGAAATCTGAACCGGTCGATTGAGATCAAAATCGGTAAAAACCGGTAAAAAATCGGTTTTTAGGATCCTTGATATTGAATACATAATCCATGCAGAAGTACAGCAAGATAATCATAATTCCACTCAAAAACTGTACCTGTAGTCCAATTTTCATGGTCATGATGATAGCTGTAAATCAAGTGACCACTGTGGTTGGACCAGTTTTGACACCAGAGCCATGATTTGAAAACTTGGTTCAGGTCCACTAGGCCATGTTACATACTAAATATCTAAACCCCAGATCTCTGTCGAGAAGATCTTTAAATGCTCTTTCTTATATAAGTCTATGCAAAATCAAGTGACCAATCGGGCGGGACCAATTTTGACTTCAGGGACATGATTTAACAAATTTGGTGGCTGTTCAATAGGCCAATTAGTTACATGCCAACTATCTAAACTCCAAACTTTGTGGTTCTGACAAGAAGATCTTTTAAGTTTTTTTCCTATACAAATCTTTGTAAAATCAACTGACCCCTGGGGTGGGGCCAATTCTGACCCCAGGGTTATGATTTGAACAAACTTTGTAGAAGTCCACTAGACAATGCCACACACTTATCTTAGCTCTAGGCCTTGCGGCTTTGGAAAAGAAGATTTTCAAAGATTTCACTTTAAAAATCTATTTTTAGCTCCTGTGACACTGATATGCAATGGGCCAGAACCATTTGAACAACTTTGGTAAAGCTTATTGCAAGAAACATCACAGGCAAGGTTCAATAAATTTGGCCCAAAGGTTTAGAGGAGATATAATTTGAAACAATTGTGGACAACAGTCGACAGACGACGGACAACCATTGATTCTAAAAGCTAACATGAGTACTAGGTGCTCAGGTTAGCTAAAAAGGAACACCCATCATGTGATGTACAATTAGATATAGTCCAGTCACAGCCATCACTTGAATAGTCGAAAACAATGTGAAAAATTGTTCCAAATGCAGCCATTTCATTGTCTGTCACATGCTTTTCTGAGAACTTAGGGACCAATCATGTTTCATACAAATTTCATTAAACATTTGATCAGCCAATTTACCTAATGTGTATAAACATATGCTTATCTGGAATTTATCAAAATGGTGTATACAAATCACAAAAAATATTGACATTCAATTAGCCAATTCAACTACTGTCTAAAATAAATGCAATTTATCAAGCATTTGCAGATTAAAACATGAGTGATTAATACCCCCACATCACAGCTGTCTTGCAGTTCAAACTGCATGCTATCATACAGTTTTTTATTTTAGCAATCATGACCTTGACCTTGACAAAACCTCAAGCTTAACTTTAGTGACCCTGGAGAACTCTCCCATTAGCTGCTATCCCAATGTGAAATGAAGAGATACAGTTCATGAACTAAGTTCATAAATATTTTATGAATAACATGTGAACATACAGTACAGTTCATATGATTATTGAATAGTTTATGATTTCAGGAACAGCCTGTCCCAGAGGGTCATAGTACATGTATCAAAGGACAATGCAATACAATATAATGCAGTGGCTGTTCATCCCAGAGTAAATTAAAATATATCACAATGAAAAACCCCAAGTTGGCAGCACAGATGTATTGATTGAACATTAAACTTTTTGTTAAAATATAACATCACATATGCATGCTGAGCTACTGGAAAGCGATTGTGTTTGACAGAGCCATTCATAGGGGGGAGAGATCAGGAGGCCTTTTGGCCTTCAACTCATTCAGTGACATTAGAGCCCCTACTCTCAGTTATGTAATCCTGGATCCACCACTATAATGGTAATTAATATGTAACGGCCTATAAGTAAAACTTATTGGTGAGAGATTTGTGTAGGCAGTCAGGTAGCTCAGTCTGTAGAGCATTCACCCTTTAATCAAGGGCTCCTGGGTTCAAGTCCCAGTCAAGCTGCACTTTTTTCTCACCTGGTTAAAAGGGACATCTATAATTCTAGCACAGCCCTTAATTACCTAATATATCATAAAGTCAATGATTTTCATTGGGCATTAATTTTAATTGAATGCTCGGATGGGTTTTATTCATGAATATTTACCCCAACGAAATATGTCCATTTAATAGACATCACATTTCCTAGAGCATGAGTCTACAAATTTACATACCCATGAAAATTCAATGAAATTTAATGTGAGTAAAAAATTACTACAGTAGTGAAGCAGAGATGTGAAAATAATGAGTAAACATCAGGCCTACCTTGTTGGTGTCAAATATATTGAAAACATAAGCAGCAAACTTTTTGGGACTCCCATGTGGAAAAAACTGTTGGTATATGGCCTCAAACTCCTGAAATGAAAAGAATTTATTGTTAAGTTTTATGGTGTACTTTAAGTGCCAGAATTTGCCATTCTATTTGTGAGGAAGCCTTCAAGCTCAACATATGGCCATTAGATCCTAAAGTGATTTAAGTATGTTAATTGAGTTTGAACCTAAGGGATGTGACCATACTTAAGTTTTTTAAGAACATGGAACATGGCCCCATGTTCCTGAAAAATACTAAAGTATGATATGATCTCATTATTTATACTCAAATATATGCTCAAATTTAAGTTTAAGCCTGAAGCCTGAATATGATATATCTCAGCAGACTTCTCATCAAAAGAACGAGTAATACGGAGTTTTTCTCAAAACACAGTCTCAAAATAAGTATGAAATTAGACTTAGATAATAATGTGCTTAAAAGACAACACTGAAACTTCCAAGCATCTGTTGCTAAATAATCAAACAACTTAAGTTGAGCATGATAAAATAAGTATGAAATTAGTCTTAGCTAGATTAATAATGTGCTTAAAAGACATACAAGCAGAAACCACAGTTAAACCTTACCAAATTTAATTATAAAGTCCTCATTTCCAGACCACTGAGAAGCAGCAAACAGCATAAAACCTGATCAGCCTTCGAGTTACTCGCAGGCTGATTTGGTTTTATGCTGTTCGCATAGGTCTTTTCATGGTTCCCTCTATGAGTGACAGGGTTAAGTATGATTCTCAAGTATCTTGATGAACTTCCGGCCTGGCCCAGTGTTCTTGAAAATACTTCAGCATGATCTCAGGCTCAAATTTAAGTAGGAATTTGAGTATAGTACTCAAATTTGTGCCTGAGATTGTACTTCAGGCCCCATGTTTCAAAAATAAACATGGTACTTAAATCTGATTTTCATACTCAAACTCAATCTATGTCCACTGGTTTCAATAGGGATTCGAGTATGATACTCAAATTTCAGCCTGAGATTGTACTATAGTGTTTTCGAGAACACAGGACAGTGGCTTCCTCCAATCAAAATCAGGTGAAAGTTACTATCTGACTGTATACTGCCATAGCAACAGTTATCTCTATAATAACTTTACGGTGTATTTCTGGCTGCCCCTCAAATGTAGGTAACTGTTTGAAATTAACTTTAAACCTCTGCCATATAATTTGTGATAAAATATCTACCACTTCATATTAAGTAGCTGAGTCAAGAAGTATTACGTGTGCAATTATTTCACAGTTGGAGACATTTTGTACCATAAATGGATTAGGGTATTTCGTGAAATTGATGTTAGGTTAAATCTACAACCCTAATAAACCTATAACTCAAAAGTAATTTCAACACTTATCAAAAATATCTTGGTGTACAAACATACGAAAATGTCACAAGCTGACTTCTGTTATTTAATGGTCAATAATTAGAATTGCATAGTCAGAGTCTTAATTTTCAATGCATGGATGCATTATTTCATATTGCACAAAACCATCGCAAGCCAAATCAGAATCTTAGCTAAAGCTATCACTGAAGGTGATGTACACCCAGCTATAGCTCCTTTAATTAACAATGTAAGAAAATGTGGAACTTTTTGTAAAACTTAATTTGATGTGACAAGAGGAGTGCAGACAACATGACTGTGTGAATCCTTGCTCCCCTAGTGGTATAATCACTCTCAATCTGCACAGGGTTGACACTGTTATTGTCTGATACTGACCTCATGAATATTCATGCACAAATAAAGGGCATGAGGAATATTATGTTACTGAACTTTATATATATGAATAGATTTTCTTCTCCAAGGAGCAAATAGATCCTGATTAGACAGCTCCTATATGGCAAATAGAGCAGATCCTGATTAGACAAAAAGAGAGACCCTGATTTACAGATCCTATATGGCAAATAGAGCAGACCCTGATTATACAGCTCCTATATGGCAAATAGAGCAGACCTGATTATACAGCTCCTATATGGCAAACAGAGGAGGATCCTGATTAGACAGCTCCTATATGGCAAATAGAGCAGACCCTAATGAGACAGCTCCTATATGGCAAACAGAGGGGACCCTGATTAGACAGCTCCTATATGGCAAATATAGCAGACCCTGATTAGATAGCTCCTATATATGGAGCTGTCTGGCCTGGGTCTACTCTGACTGAGTCCCAAGACATCTTAACAGTTTATATAAAGGAAAAGGAATAAATGAAGAGCACAGCTTAAACTTGAGCAGCCTGCAAGTTAATGATTTTGTGAAAATGGTCTTTTTCCAGATAACTCCTCAAGACCAAATCTTTTGAGATAAATAATTGATACATTAGGGAGAATATTCCTGCCAGCACTTTTGTACATAAGAGGTATGTCACTGTGTCTTTGTGTCACATTTTACAGCAAGATGGGGATGAACAGACAGAGAGAACTGACACATCACACATCATGATGCGTCAAATTATGCCAAGCTGGCAAGAATTCAATTTGAGCACAAAAAACTGTACAAGAACAAAAAAGGGTATGTGGCACAAACTCAAAACAACAGGTAGTAGATAATAAAGCCTAATTTTTAACAAGTTTCAGTTTTTCATTAGGCCTTCATTAGGATATATTTTTGACACAAAAGCAGAGGTCAACAACAAACAAACAAATGGAAAAAAAGACAGACAAGCTGATTTAATAATCACATACCATCAAGGGGTTACAGGTTTTATTTAGGATAAGGTTAGGCCGTCCAGTCTTCAAATTTCTACTTTTTTAGCATATCAAGTTAATGAAACTTTTACTGCTACAAACAGGCTGACTTACAATTGATACTTTGATTTTTCCACACTTTGGTCAAACAAACAAGTAATATATCCCCGGTTTGCTGACAATGGGTTCTTTTATAGTGCGTTACCACAATCCAGTGAAAACATCAATAAATAGTGAAGTGATATAATAACTGTATACCACACTTCAGTTGGATTACAGCAATATTGTGGTTTTATGGCTGATTCGGACAATAGCAAAATCTCAACTGTTTGTTTTACTTTCGGAGCTTAAGTGCAATTGGACCCAAAAGCTTTTATATGGGTTTACGAAAATCTGATTCGGTAAGACAATATTTTATATTTCGTGATATGTTCATAATTATTCTCATTTTTTAAAATTAAATATATTTTTAAAGTTTTGTTTTTCATCATATTCTATATTTTATTATCTTTTTATAACTACATATCAATTAAAAGATAACAAACCATTTTCACAATCAGGAGAGGTGAACAAAGAACAAATAAAAAAAATCATTAATATTTGAACTGAGATAATTGTTTTATCTGTATTTTATTACTTAAAAATATGCAGCTGGAAGATTATAAACCAACATTTTATTATCATCCAAATTCATTTCATGTTCATTAATCAGTCATTTTAAATTTAAAAAAAAAATTATTTCACATTTTCAATTTTTTTTTAAATGTTAAAAAACATAAAGAGGCCTTTATTGATTATGTTAATGTCAGCCTAATATTGTCAGGCTTCATCCCAAAAGACTCAAAATCCCTAAAATAAAAAGGAAAAAAAAAATCCTCAAATCTCATATTTTCTCCAAAATATAAATTAAAACTTATTGATTATTTGCATCTTAATAGAACTTACAATCTGTTAAAGCACTATAGTTTACTTTTTTAAAATGCATTCAAAATTCTTAAATTAACTTTAATGATTAATTAACATGCTTATTTTGACCAAATGCCTGATCAGACCGCTCCTGGGTCTCCTCCCTGCGTCTCCTGACAGTGTAAAATTTAAACCGGTTAAATCCTTTTTCTTACTTTTTCTTCATGGGCCTGAACATTATCAAAGTAAAAATAATGAAACAAGTCAAATTTTTACAAAGATCAACGTTTGTTTGTAAACGTGTTAGCATGTCAATTCAAAAACATTTCTTTCACATATTTTACCAATTTATCTGCTAATGTGTATTTACAAATGATTACCAACTGAAAGAAAATTCAACTGTATCAAAAGAAATGTTTGACTTTGGCATTAACATGTTTATTTTAAACGGACATTTTCGATATTCCTCACAGCACTTGAGAAAAACTGTCAACAGGAGTCAACATTTACATGTTTTAATCAAATTATCACATAAACTCCAAAGTTAAAGATTTGGATTGTTATCTTAAGAATGTATGAATATTTGCAGGATTATCACGTTCATAAACATTTTAAACTGATAAGAAAAAAAAAACGCAGACTATACAAAATTTTTAAAAAAGAGTTTCAACCCTGTGTGCAATGGTCCAGTGGTAATCTAAACACACCTAACTGCGGACACAAAGGTTGTGGGTGTGAACCCTGTTTAGGAAAGGATTTTTCATTAACTTACAGGCATAAAGTACTGGTCCAACCCAAGAACCATCAAAAAGGGATGAGTATTAGTTTTTAGAACTTGGTTTCCAACTGATATAAAATAGATAAGTTTGAACAGTAAACTAAATAATTATGATAAATAGATCTAAAATGACAACTGCAATTTACATTCATCCATACCACCCATATCACACATTCATTACATCTCTCACAATCTCTCTCCCATACCACCCATATCAACACATTCATTACCATCTCCTCACAATCTCTCTCCCATACCACCCATATCACACATTCATTACATCTCTCACAATCTCTCTCCCATACCACCCATATCACACATCATTACCGACAACTGCAATTTACATTCATCCATACCACCCATATCACACATTCATTACCATCTCTCACAATCTCTCTCCCATACCCCCCATATCACACATTCATTACCATCTCTCACAATCTCTCTCCCATACCCCCATATCACACATTCATTACCATCTCTCACAATCTCTCTCCCATACCCCCATATCACACATTCATTACCATCTCTCACAATCTCTCTCCCATACCCCCATATCACACATTCATTACCATCTCTCACAATCTCTCTCCCATACCACCCATATCACACATTCATTACCATCTCTCACAATCTCTCTCCCATACCCCCCATATCACACATTCATTACATCTCTCACAATCTCTCTCCCATACCCCCATATCACACATTCATTACCATCTCTCACAATCTCTCTCCCATACCACCCATATCACACATTCATTACCATCTCTCACAATCTCTCTCCCATACCACCCATATCACACATTCATTACATCTCTCACAATCTCTCTCCTATACCACCCATATCACACATTCATTACCATCTCTCACAATCTCTCTCCCATACCACCCATATCACACATTCATTACCATCTCTCACAATCTCTCTCCCATACCACCCATATCACACATTCATTACCATCTCTCACAATCTCTCCCATACCCCCATATCACACATTCATTACCATCTCTCACAATCTCTCCCCATACCACCCATATCACACATTCATTACATCTCTCACAATCTCTCTCCCATACCACCCATATCACACATTCATTATCATCTCTCACAATCTCTCTCCCATACCACCCATATCACACATTCATTATCATCTCTCACAATCTCTCTCCCATACCACCCATATCACACATTCATTACCATCTCTCACAATCTCTCTCCCATACCACCCATATCACACATTCATTACCATCTCTCACAATCTCTCTCCCATACCCCAATTATTTATAAGGGCTCCGTGGTCGATCCAGTGTTAACTTATCTGATTACGGATCCAAAGGTTGTGGGTTCAAACCCCATTGGAGGCAAGAACTCTTCACGACCTTTCTGGGTGCAAAGTACTGGTCCAACCCAGGAACTGTCAAGAGGGATTAGTATAAGTTGTAAGAACTTGTTTCCCAATTGACGTAAAATAAATAAGTTTATTAACCATTTCCCTCATAGAGGAAACCATGAAAAGTAACTCGCAGGCTGATCAGGTTTTATGCTGTTCGCTGATCCTCAGTGGTCTGGAAATGAGGACTTTGTAATTAAATTTGGTAAGGTTTAACTGTGGTTTTCTGCAGATCAGGCTTTATGTGGTACCTATTGAGTGCGTCAAAATGAGTCTATATGAGGGAAAGGGTTAAACTAAAATATTAACCCCTTATCAATACCAAATCCTCCATTCCTTTGACAATCTAGTCTATCCATTCTATATCACCCATAATCTATTGAATCCCTACTATCAAATTCATACCACACCATATCATTTTATCCATGCCAATACCATCCATACCATTATGTCTTACTGCTATACCTACCAGTCCAAATCCAAAAAACCAAACCTCATCCATTCATTCTGTCCATCTACTCACCCATTTCACCCTCCATCAAGCCTTTACATATGTCTGGATGTACCAACCTCGTTCAATCTATCCCATACACCCATCCCTTCATCTCATGCATCCATCTACCCATACATCCCTCCCTCCGTCCAGCCTTCTGTATATCCAGACAAACAACTAACATATGACCTCATCAAATCCTCATTAAATCTTCCTCAACAAACCTCAGTACCATAGTAGAGTAATCAACAGTACTCTGACAGAGATTTGTGACATCATAAATTATTCCTTACCTCAATGAGAGGCAGTTAATATCTACTGTATATCAAGCATCTATAGGCTACACTAAGTCTTACAGAGGGCCTTTTTTCTTTTCTCTCAATTTTAATCATTTTTCAAATTTCTTTTCATGAATATTTCATTTCGTTGAATGTGGAATGAATGGGATCATCTGAGCCTAATGAGGACTATAAACACGTCTGTTTAAATTCACCCTTTGCCTTATGAATATTCATGCACTAATTTATGACTTGATGAATATTAATCTACTAAACTTAAAATGGCATATGAAACTATGATTTTTTTCTCTGAAATGCAAAATGTAGAATCTGAGCTACAATAATTTATTGCATGAGCAAACAAAGGAAACCCTGATCAGACAGCTCCTGGAATACGTTATAATATGCTGATTTATGATCTCAAATTGGATCTAATGACTGGTAGATAGTATAAAACATGATCATCCTTAGAAGTGCGTGATTAAATTTACCAGTATACCGGTAAATCGCAGTCCGAAGCATAAATAGGTACAAGGACGAATAATACTGGTATTTTGGTGGTTTCTGTATGACAGAAAAGAACAAATTTTCAATGATTTTGTCGTTATTGATTATTTAATTGTTTAACAACATCAAAAATGTGTGCAGATATAATATAAATGTATCAATTTCCATTTAAATATTAGAAAATACAATCTTATTTGAAAATATTCACTCGTTACATATAATGAAAATGCAAGGAAATAAAAAAATGGCTCATGGCGACAAGCATGACTTTGATGTTGTTAGTAACACAAGTTCTGGAATATTTAGTGCGGTATATCGTAGTACGTACCACGGTATTTACCTAAAAACCACAATATACTATGTTATAGTTCCAATTTTTATGCTTTGCAATATTTGAAAACCAAAAAAACTGTTGTTGTTGTATTGGGGTTTAACGTCGTTGCGATAGTATTTCAATCATTTAGCGACGTCCAGCTAATTACAGGTGGAGGAAGACCCCGAGTACACAGGTAGAACCAACGACCTATCGTAAGCCAGCTGGAAGGCTTCCTCACATGAAAAATCCGAAGTCCCTACCGGGATTCGAACCCACAGCGGTGAGGGGCTGAGAGATTTGTAGTCCACGACTGTAACCACTTGGTCACAGCTGCCCCCACCAATTTCTGTGATATAATGTAACTGTAATATAAATAAGACATTTTCTCTGAAATATTTACATTATCAGCAGATTTTCATTGATAAGATATATAATTATTTGAAAACACAATATAGTGAGTGCTGCGGCCTTTGAATTTCTGTGGAATATCAACACAATTTTTTCTTCTTCTTTCATTATGTTGATTGAAATGCTGTCGCATACTTGACTATTTAAAAAAGTATCATAGAATAACATTAGAGTGTTCTTTGGAACACGTGTGTCACCTGCTGAAGCATGACAGAAAAAGTGTAGTGGACAAACAGACAGATGGACAGACAATGGAAAAGTGATCCCTATATGTCACCTCTGCTTACTACAGGTGACATAATAAAAGAATAATACCTCTGAATCTAAATCAAGCCTCTCTGACTCCCATAAAAACAATATATTCTATTTTCTACCTTTGCTATACAACAACTCCATAAACATTTTGTTCATTTCTCTTGGCCTTAAACCTCTGGTAGCCCACTTCTTTAAATACCCCTGCCTGTTACAGGAATCACTTTCACTGAATGGGCTATATCTACTTGAGAGCCCGCTTGGGCTCAATATTGCAGGACAAAGTGTTTATGACACTCGATTCATGTGACGAGAAAGATAAAGAAATTGATCTAATCCTGATACTAGCAACATATATTTACAATCTACGTGAATATTACAATATAATTTAATGATGTCATCTCTGAGGTAAGATTTACATAATTATTAGAAAAATTATTTTCACCATAATTAATTTTTTGTATTTGTTTACAAATTATGCTGAACAGAAAAAAAAATGCTGAGTTTGTGAATATTCATTTTTGTGTGTGAGAATTAAATTTTAAGTTGAACATGATGTAATGTAAGAACATGTATTACATCCCTGAGGTAAGATTTTTGTAAATTTCTTCTCTTTCATCCTTATTTTTCACTCTAGTAAGTGTTAAAATTTTGCTGGATAAAAATAGAAATCTATTTTGCTTTGTTCCTACATGAAAATATTTGTCATTAAAATGAATATTCTGAGTATCATTCAACCTTGTTTATTTTATTTTTTTTTTCCGTTTTTTTTATCTATCTCTCTCATTTCTTATCAGTGTCAGCATATCTTTCCCTAAATCTCTCTTTTCTATCAAATAAAACAAACCTCAAAAAATTAAACTGAAATTAAAGAATATCACAGATACCAACTCATGTTTATTCTTTATTCAAAACTTTAAGAAATTACATTTCATTAGAAAAATTTAAATGTAGATAAATACATTTTACAGAGAACTATATCACACAATTAAATAGCCATTATGTAAGACAGAAAATACTCATGCAATCATTTTTAATTGACGTGTTTTTCAACGAAAAATTCTGTCCTTTAATTTGATGATGTCCAGGTGGGTGTCGGCGGGCGTCCTCTCAAGTTGACCTCTTTTTTTTTTAAATCTGCTATAACTTTTATGTCCTTCACTTGATTGTTAAATTTACTTGACATTTGACCTTTTGATGAAAAAAGCAGGGTCTGGACAGGTTCTGCTATAACTTCTGTGTACTTCATTGGATTGCTTCAATATGAGGATAGTTGCTTAAGTGGATGGACCACTTATTTATGCAAATGACTTTGACCTTTGACCTAATTTTGACTAAAAAGCCCCCCCCCCCCACACACACACACAAAAAAAAAACACCAAAAAAACACCCACAATACTATCTTGTCTTGTTTCAACTTATTTCTTTCTGGGAACACTGAAGTTCTTTCAACTTAGAACCAATCTCTCTTGATGATTCCTGGATTGGACCAGTACTTTGTGCCTGGACAGATCATAAGAGAGTCTTGCCCATTACAGGGTTTAAACCCACAAGCTCCAGATTCATGATAATATAATTATGCTTCCACTAAATAAAAGCATTTCAATCAATAATTTTCTCTCAAAAAATCATTTTTGTTATTAGGCCCATTATATCTCATAATGATACACTTCTCATGAAAAATAAAATATAAAATGACATTGAGATATTGTAGACTATTAAAAGCAAATAGTTTATAATGTGGATATATCTGCTGTGAAATAACAGTTGAACGCAGTGAAAATGTTGATCAAATCTTGTCAATTAGTTTTCTATATGGATGTCAAAATACTCTCATTCATTGTTTACTTTGTGCATGGACGAGTATTCCTGAGGACAGTCCGTAATCGGATATAATTTGAATTTGAAAAGTCATCCCTGAATCACAATTTGTTTATCTGCTATGTCATCAAGTTAAGTACTGGTGATTAGTAAACAGAGACATAAGGGAGGTGTATGGAAACTGTATTCAAAGTACAAGGGCTGCATTTCATATTAACATCTCAAACTGGACTTCCCTCAATCTATGATTGCCTTTATGCTCTATAAACTCAGAAAAAAGACCTTACATACATTTGCATGCTTTTAAACAAAATTTCTTTTATATCTTGATACTAAATTTGAAACTTTTTTCCAATCAAGGAAAATCTTAGTTTCAGGCCAGGGGTATTCATTAATCTAATTTTATATTTTCTTTAAAATTGTTCTTGTCACTCAAAGATAAAAATTATTCAAGTAAAAAGACCTACACATACAAACTTAACAATTCCTTTTAGATTTATTAACTGCTAATTGCATACACCCATTTCAACGACCCCTAGTGAAATTAAACATTATCTTACACTGGAATAATTTTCAGCTTTCATTCACCGAAAGTTTCTCTACATTTTTAAGTCGGCTATATTTCAAAAGAAAAGTTTGCGTTTTCTTAATCCCGGAGATACCTGGCCCCGTCTGATTTATGTTCAGAATACTGCATGCTACCGATACATCATCCTTAACAAGGATAATTATTTACAATACTGTTGGCGAAACAAACATTCCCTGACCCAGTAACTCAAGAGCTGCCCAGCAATGAAGTTCCCAACCCACACAAGATCTTAATCCCTTAAAAGCTTTCATTATCAAGAGGATTACCCTTTGACACGCGTGTGTATCAATTTTATCCAATACCAGGTGATAAATTAACTTAACAAATCCCTACCAGATGGAATATGCATTGTTATGTAGGGATCCAGGGATGTACCAAAGACAAGCAGTATTAATTGGGTGGGATCGAATCATCTACAATTCTCCTTTCTTCACCAACTATGATTCATTCCATTATTGAGTGGCAGACATATAACACTACAGAGGCAACAAATCTAAACCATAAAAGAATTACCTATATTATGACCACAGTTTAAAACCAGATCAATCCATGCATAACTCACAATTTTTATTTAAAGTGACCCTAAAATAGGCATATCCCTGCCCAAAATGTTTGATGCAAGGTATTCAGCATAATTAGTTCTTGAAATTAACACGGTTCAATTGCATTTGTTTGTCAGAGCTTTGTACAGCTAAATAGCACTATGCTTATTTTTTTTAAGTTATTTGTTTGTTTGTTTGTTTGGTTTAACGTCCCACCAACAGTATTTCAGTCATTTGGAGACGATGTCTACTTGAGACAGATATAGTGCTGCCACACTGCTGTATCACACCATAGACATGTCGCATGATACCACACCCAGTCACATTATCCTGACACCGGGCCAACCAGTCCTGCAACTACCCTTATATGCTGATTACCAAGCAAGGGAGCTATAACAGTACCATTTTTTACAACTATTGTATGTCGCGGCCGGGGATCGAACCCACGACCTCCCGCTCCCTAGGCAGATGCTCTTACCACTCGGCCACCGTTATTTGGTGTCACATTAATTGTTCACTGCTCTTCAGTAATTTAGAGATATTAGGGTGCAACAATGTGAAACTTGTTCAGACTGAACATTGCTTTCAGTCAAAACAGACTTTTCTATACATAGTAACAAATTAATAGCATGAAGTAGGATGACTAATTGAAAAATGGTAAAGTGGGGTTCACAGATCTAGCACAATGTTTAAGCAGATCGTTCACTGATGATCACTAGAAATTTAAAAAAAAATTGTTTTTATGACTCTCCCTTGTTAACTATGGTAAAAACTTGGTTTCCTGACAAACAAACCTGGAGGTTGTAGGTCACATTACAAGGGAAAATGCTCTTTTTTTTGTAAACTCAACTTTCATGAAATTGGTCAAAATAGAATATGGTATCCCTGAGGCAGGTACTAGTGGCACCTGGTGACATGTTCCGCAACATGGCCTCTTCACCAGTTTTGGGTAGCAATTTGGTAAGTTCAGCCTATGAAGATAGCACATGTGCAAAGGGTGTATGTGATTGGCCAAGTGGCGGCAAATAATAATAAAAAATGTAAATTTGGGTTTTATAATTCTAAATATAGTTTTAAAACTGTCTGTGATGGTATTGCCTGTGATGGGGAAATCAATCATTATTTGTACAATCATGGATGGTTGTATTGGGTGACAATTCAGCTGTAGATAGGTATTGATAGACATAACACACACAAATAGCTAATGTAACATGTTATTATTGTAATCATTGTATTATGATGATGAGCTTATAATGCTCAAGTCCATAATAAAGTATCTGTTCTGTTCTGTTAAAAATCAAATTATTATTCAATGACCATCTGTGAACGAGCTGCATTAATATTGTAAAATCATTAATTTTTGTTGACACTAAATTTCATTAATTATATACTCAAGGCATTTCTGTGAGTACATTTATTTGTGGATTCATGTTTTATTAAAATCACAAAAAGAACCATTTTTCATGGCTTTCATGTCTGAGGATAAAACCCTCCACGAAATCAAGTGTACCAAGAAACTTCATGATTTCACAGTAAGACAAATTATCTTCTTTAACCCTTTCCCTCATAGAGGAAACCATGAAAAGACCTATGCGAACAACATAAAACCAGATCAATCTGCGAGTAACTCGCAGGCTGATCAGGTTTTATGCTGTTCGCTGCTCCTCAGTGGCCTGGAAATGAGGACTTTATAATTAAATTTGGTAAGGTTTAATTGTGGTTTTCTGCAGATCAGGCTTTATGTGGTACCTATTGAGTGCATCAAAATGAGTCTATATGAGGGAAAGGGTTAAATTAGGATGAGCAGCTTAAAATTAAATCATTCAAATTTATAAGTGGTTAGAAACAAGAGAATTAAGTCATCTATCACGATATATACTACTCCATATCTGATAAGGATCAATAAGTGACCCTAACCCTTTTCGCTAGTGTATGTAATGAATTTGTTTTTTGCCAATTTCCACTCTGAGGTGTTTTTATTATAGTAAGTAATTTCAGCCAAACATGTTTTGAAATGGGGGCTATATAAATTCATTCTTGTAGTTCCATATTACCATCATGTTTAATCTTTTTCAAACAATTACATCTTAAATACGTTTTGACACATTTGCCAATCTATATAAAGTACAGCTTTTGAAATATATTTCAGAAGGAAGCAATTTATGTTGTACATCCATTTTCCTTACATTACCAGTTATCTTTGATGCAAGATAGAATTTAAAGATTTTTCACATTTACTTCAAAATCTCTCTATTTCAATTTATTTAAACTGAACTCACTGTAAAAAAGTATTATGCACTTCACTTCTCACAGATATGTCCCAGGTTTGATTCCCAGTCGCAACAGTACATGAGGGGGTCCAGAATACTCTTGTCGGGACACTTGGTTTATCTCAAAAGCCTACATTTTCGTCTGACAAAAAATACCATATATGCCACCATTGGTGCCAGTGAAAGTGATTTATTGAAGTGATTATTTGTTTTGAAATGCAATCAATGTAATATAAATAAAATTTAATCTTTAATCAAATATTTTTACCCCTCCACCTCCAAACCAAGAGCTTCAGGAAGATTGATAACCCTGCAACTTGCTGTATCACCACTATATTATTCCACTCTCTTCCTTTCAGCAATCAATTCCAGCCCATGGTTCTCAAAAAATAAAAATAGAAATAAATTTAAACAAGAAAGTCAGTAGAACTGACAGATGCTCCCCGAAGAACGTCATTGTTACAAATAAGGCCTTGGTCAATGGGTGGAAGGATATGTTAAGGACCGGAATGGGATCAGCACATGCTTATCATGTATAGAATCCAGGTAATGCGCATCTCCTCTTGGTAATAAACGAATGGACAGACGAATGGACGGACGGACGAAGCGGCCACTATATGCGTCACCTTCGGTGAGCATAAAAACAAAACAAAAAAAACAACAACATAAAATGATAAAACCTTTACATTTCAGATACATCAATTGAGGCCATATCAGACCACTATCATGCAAGATCAAATGGGAAACAATTTATCAAGTCTAACATATCAAATATTATTTTATATTACTTTGCTTCAGTCTGGTCTTGATTTTTAAATTGGTAACAAGGACCATCTGCTTGTATGATTGAAGATATTTAGCATCACAAATTTGCATAATTCTGATGAAAATACTAAATAATATAAACATGTGCAACAGTTTTTTTTTTTGTTTTTTTCACATTTAATATATTGCATCATAACTGTTTCATCATCAAGAAAGACAACTCTGTCTGACATATTGACAGTATTACAAGAGTTTCTACCCCTGATTCATTTTTTTAAAAGTATTTTAGGTAATTCAAAACAATGAAATAAAAAGGAAGGCAGAGATAAGGAAAAAGGAAATGAAGAAAAAGAAAAAAGGAAATGGTAGAAAAAGAGAGAGACAGAAATACTGATTGTAAAATGAGAAAGAAGACATATGGAGATAAAAAATAAAAAAAAACAATTGAATGGAGGAATAGAATAACTTTACACCCCCCCCCCCCACCAAAAAAAAAAAAATCAATTACTTTTTAAGTCAGAAAACCACCATTACTGACGAAATATAGTTTAATATCCATTACTAATGTAAGAGCCACTATATGTAACAGTTTCAATTATTTTGAAATACAATTTGGTCAGTAAAATCTTACATGACTTTTGTTTCTTTCAATATATTTTAACAAAGGAAATAACTGTTGTTAAATGTGCAACAAATCACAGGTCTTATGATGAGGTCATGAAAACTTTAAATTTACTCAATTCTCAAGTTTTAAGAAAATACAATGTACATTGTAGTGTGGACAATAAATTATGAATATTGAATTAAAATCGAAATAATCAATCTCTATCTAAATTTAACCACAGGTTTGTCTTTCAGGTGAGAATAATTATATCATGCTGGCTTTGTCCTTGTGATATAAAAATCTGCAGCTATGGTTAAATATACCCCAAATCACAGGTAGAGATTGATTATTCTTCAATGTAACATAAGTGATATTATAAGATTTGGACCCTAACAAGGCATTGAAACTACAATGTAACAGGAAGAAACACCAATCTATATTGGTCGCAAATGATTAACCATTTGACCCTTTACTTGATATAGACTTTTGACCCACAGCAGAATGGTATATCAAACAGTAGCGCAAGATACCCATGGCTGCCTAATACATCTGTCAGCCGTGGAATACATGACTAGCAATTTATTGTTAAAAGGATATTCACAAGAGGTATGCTGCCCTGTCAAAATACTGCTTACACAAAATGAGTACTCTTCAGTTGGAGATATAATCTGGAAGTCGGTAAAGATTTGTCTAAGTGACATAAGTATGAGAGTTTCTATTGGTCCAAAAACCCCGACTACCTTGTGGGGCTGCGAATAGTGGCGCAGCTTTTCAAATGATCAATAACAAGCGAATGCAAACTAATAATCCCACGGACGATGTATGAAGTAACGGAATGAGCACTCCTGGGATTCCAACACTGATCAGACAGCCCCTAAAGAAGCTGTCAAATCAGTGTCCCCTCTGTTTGCTCAGACACTATTGTAACTCTGATCCTATACAGTCTGTAAGAAAAATTCATTGTTTTATATACCATTAAAAGTTCAGTCAATTAATATTCATCAGGTCAAAAATTTGTACATGAATATTCATAAGGTAAAAGATTCTGAGTGATTCATGCTATTTTACTCATTGGAATAAACAGAAATGCATAGAAAAGCAAGCTAATACTGACAGCTGTTTTAAATCCTGACAGATTATAAAACATGCAGTGTTCACTACTGATTTCAAAGGTATGAGTAGTAATATAATTGCAGGCTGATCTGGTTTTATACTGATCAAATAGGGCATAAGCCGCATTCCATATTAGCTCTCCTATAATGGAGGGTTAAAAAGGTCATAATACAGCATTATAAGATTTTTTTTTTTTACGAAATTTGATAATAGATTCCTGTTGATAAAAACTCTACATTAAGCCTATACCTCATGAATATTCATATACAAATTTATGACTTGTTGAATATTAATTGACTAAACTTTGGTATATGCAACAATGCATGATTTTCTTTGTTGTTCAGCCACTATGTAGAATCTGAGCTTCATTAATGAATGAGCAAACAGAGGAGACCCTGATCAGCATGCTCCTGAAAGGAGCAGTCTGATCTGGGTCTACTCTGTTTGCCAATGGGTCAAAAATGAGTCTGTTATAACTGATTAGTTATTAATAAAAGGGCTAACATCATATTTATTTGGGCCAATCTGAGCCAAATGTGATACCTGATCTGGGGTTTGATCTTGCCAATCCCAGCATGCCACTGCTATCCCAGAATGCAACAGCCATCTGGTATCAGATATTAAAATTCATAAATAATACTTCTCCATGTCCCCAATGTAGTAATTTTGTCACATCCCATTGTAAAGATCACACACTACACACCACCCTGTATACTGACCCATTGTCTTAATTTATAAAGATATTCAGATTATTTTACTCCATTACGATTTGTAACAATGAGGTATCTCTATATATGGTAACACAATACTCTAGCCGAGGCAGAAAACATGGCAGACTTGACACCTTTCTGGCGGTGTTTCCTCATAGGGTAAAGGTCATGCGTGCTCAATGTCACATTCCAGGAGACTAGATACCTAATTCTATGCCATAATAATAAGGCCAGGATTAAATATGTTTTAAAATGATGCAAGTAAAGGGATAATCCAGGGGCAATTAAGATTTTGCACAAAACTGGTAACTGAGAGAGAGGTTCCTTGGCAAAATGTAAACCAGTCACACATAAGATAAATATGTCACACATAAGACTAATATATCACTTGCTGGACATAGACATGCTCTCACTTATTTTGGCCAAATGAGATTTTTTTTCTCTTATTTTTAATAGGATTATCCCTTCAATTGACTTCTTCCTCTTCATTTTATTTCATTCACTTCTTTCCTCTCTCTTCATTCCCTCTCTCTCAATTTAATCCCATAAGTGGTGATTAATATGTTGGGTCATCATGAAAAAGATTTTTGTATTAAAATGGAACTTGACGGGAGGCAATGGGGCAACATGTGTGTTTATATATAGCCCAACTTCACATAACATATTACACTGCCTACCTATTTAATGACCACACAAATCTAAAAGATGTATTTGATCATACAGTTACTTTACAGCTTTTTGTAATACATGTACATGCAAGATATGCCTCATGGACAGCTTGAAATAAACACACTCACTAGTTCATCCGAAGTTTGTTTTCTGATCATAATTGTCAGAAGAGTACAATAATCGCCCATCCAGATATAAATTATTATTGTGGTCACTCTGTTTTTTTCTCCCACAATGTTACTTTCTAGTTTTTATCAGTGAAAATTTCAGTCCTGCCTTTCCCAATCATGGCTGGGTCAATTGCTCACAAATGTTATCACAAACAATTCATGTGTTCTTTTGTGTAAACCAGGTCACCCGTTGACTACCTTTTATCCCAGTGTAGCTAATACATGTAGATAGCCTGTAAGTCAATGAATCTATCCAGTGTTTACAGGTGTATTCAAATTGATGTAGAGGCTAAAAGCTACACTTGGATAACAAGTAGGCAAAGGGTGACCTGGTTTACACAAAGGTCAACACCTGGTTTTGTTCGTGATAATATTTGTGAGCAAGCTTAACCCTTACCCTACTGGAACCATAAGTGCTAACCTTTGCCACCAGTAAAGAGCCAGGCCAGCCTGCACATCCATGAAGGCTCAGGCCTGGCTCTTTACTGTTGGCTGACAAACTACAAGTTTTCATCTTGTTATCCCTAAAATTGATAATGGACAGTTCCAAAAAAGATGCCAGCTAACTCCATTTGAGAAATTCAGCAGGTTAAGGGTTAAATTTTCACTGCTAAAGATAGAAATGTTCATTTGAAAACTTTTGTAACCTGACTGCAGAGTCCCAGAATGACTACATGTGACACCCTCTGTACCATTGAAAGTGATTAATTTTGTAACACTACTGAATGAATAAGTTTTTAGAGAGAGCTCTTTAAATAAAACAAGAGGGCCAAGATGGCCCTGACGATCCTCACATACTTGGGAAAAATTGTCTTGTCTGCCTGCACATGTATATTGTAATGACTACATAAGCTATGCAGAAGTATAGATAGATCATATAATTCTATGACCCTGAAACAGTACAAGTTCATGAGGTCAATATTTGAAGGCTGTAGCATAAAAAAGGCCTAAGTAATATTACAAGAGTGTTCTCTGGAACATGTGTGTCACCTGCTGCAGTATGACAGAAAAGGTGTTATGGACAGACAGATGGAAGGACTGACTAACAGACAGATGACGGAAAAGTGATCCCTATGTGTCACCTCTGCTTACAGCAAGTGACACAAAAAGAGCCATAACTTCTGACCTAATCGGCTGATATCAGCCATAATCAAATTTGGGTGAGGGATTATGGCTCTGAATATGGTTATTAAGATGATTGCTTAAGAAATGAAGATGCTAGAGTGCTTAAACGAAATGAAATCTAGCATATTTTAATGTTAATTAAAAGGGCCAAATTCCTGACGTAATTGGGCGATATCAACCATAATCAAACTTGATCACCAGATTATGGGTATAAACACTGTCATAAAGTTTGAAGATGAGATGATGCTAGAGTAGAAACAAAGTGAAATCTAGCAATTTTAATTTTAAAAGGGCCATAACTCCTGACCAAATTGGACGATATCACAGCCATAATCATACTTAAAGAGAAATCATGAGAATAAACATTGTTATAAAGTTTAAAGACTGTTGCTTAAGAAGTGAAGATGCTAGATAGCAAATAAAGTGAAATCTGGCATTTTTTATATTAAAAGGGCCATAACTCCTGATCAAATTGCACAATATCAGCCATAATCGAATTTGGCCAAGAGATTACAGCAATAAAACATTCTCATAAAGCTTGTAATTGATTGCTTTAGAAAAGCTATAAGAGGGTAAACAAACTAACTGGTGAACAACCAACGGACGAAGTACATGAACATTGATCCTAATATCTGTGCTCAGGTGGGCTAAAAATGTTTAAAACACAACAAATGACCAATTGTAAAGCTATCCTATTAGAAATCAGGATTTATCTGGTCTACTTTTATTTCATTTAAGGTTTAACATTTTATGTATTTCATTTTGATATTAACTTCCTGCGAGATAAAACAGATAAATTGATACTTAACCTGTGTATCGTGCAGTGTTTGTTAAATAGATATCTGTCTTATATAGTTTTTATAGTGATTTAAGGACAATCACTTCCTCTGTTTCTTTCTCTCTCTCAGATACTCTCATTCTCTCTGTCTAATCTTTCTCTTTGTCTCTCCCTCTATCTCTGGAACCCCATTTTCTCTATCTCTTTCTCTTATACACTCTCTTTCTATCCTCTTTTATTGATACTCCTCTATCTCAAGGCACTTTTTTCTCTATTTCTCTTTTTTTTTATTCTAACATCTTCTGGTATAAGTAAGGTTTACTCTTTTTTCCCTAAAAACCTGTCAAGATGTTTTATTATATATATATTTAAGCTACCCTAAGATCCCACAAAAACAAAACAAAAACACACACCTCTCTTTATAACTCTATTCAGCCATTCATCCATCCATTTTTATCATTATAATATATCAACTTCATCTAAATGAACATTATTCAATTTTCTGCCTTTCCCAAACATGGCTGAGTAAACTGTTCACAAGCTGTATCACAAACACAAGGATTCAGTCCCAATAAAACACATGACAAGTGTGTTATCTGCTGAAAAACGCATGATGGAAAAAGGCTTTAGTGTGACAAATGGAACGGACCGACTGACGGACAGACAGACAACGGTAAAGTGATCCCTATGTGTCACCTCTGCTTTCAGTTGTTGTTTTTTTGTGTAAACCAGTTTATGCATTGACTTCATCAACATCATCAAAATAAACTTTATACAATTTTAATGGCACAAATACTACAACCAAAGTATATTACTGCAAGACAAACCTCGCTGTATTTTATCAAAATCATATCTAAAAAATACTGACCTATAAACCAATCCACATTCATATTGTTTACTGTTAGGATCCCTTCTCTTAACATGCAATCCCAAACATATTTGGCCCCTCACCAGTTTTCTTTACCCGACCCAATAAATGACGACGCTGTCATAATGAAAAGAAATGAATATCTTGCTGCCTTATCAAACAGTTTGTCTATTGTATCTCTAAATTAATCAAAACGATGTGGACAATTATGATCGTAATCCTTTGCTAGTCAATAATTATAAGCACGTTAAGGATCTTGATTGTTTAATTTAGGATGAGCTATTCCATAAATTGATCTTCCCCCAGATCCTGCCAGATTTTGTCTGATATTAAGTGACTGAGATATTTTTATTAAACAAATGCATAGTGCATTTGGAAGGCCTGGATTAATTTTAGAGGACTCAGTAAAAAGGTTGTTTTACTTTTTTTATTTTTCATTATCAGTTCTTTTTTTGTTAAAATTTATTTAAATGTACTATTTTTTCTTACTTTTTGAAAACTTTTACTGCAGGATTCTAATTTATATTATTTTCATGAACTGATTTCCTTTAAGTCATCATATCATCATCATCATCATCAATATTCAACAATACAAAGTAAATAAATAATTTATAATTTCACAAAAATAATCAAGATCAAAATATGAGAAATAATTCACAACACTAAAATTAATTAATTAAAAAAATATCAATATTTCACAACAATACAATACCATTAAATTAAAAGAAAAATTCAACTTCCCATTTCTATATCACTCTATCAAAACAAAAGAAACAAACATAAACTTTAACAATGTTTAGACATTAATTACCTCAAATAAATACCAAATGAAAGTTACAGAAATAATCTATAAAATGTTTAAGGGATGCCATTAGGAATTCAGAGAATAATTAAAACGATTTTAATCAAGTAACAAAGTAATGAAGAATGAAATTCCCCTGCTCTCTCTTCTATTGATTTTGTAAACCCTACACAAACATCCACTGAATCTTTGACAGCTATTTTCAAGTCCATGAAACAAATGAACCATTACGGAAAGAACTTCAATCGAGATCATCTTGCTTCATTTTTATAGGTTAAACAACTGTCTTGACCTTTCACCTCATGTAGATACATTTTGAAACTTTAGCAAATCAGGGAAACCCAGATCAGACAGCTCCTAAAAGAAGCTACTGTAAAATCATTAATTTCCGTAGACATTAAATTTTGTTGATTATGTACCTAATCTATGTTCTTGAAAACGTGATAATATAAGAGACAATTTTTCATGGGGATTAATATTCATGGATAAAACCCTCCACAAAATTTATGAAAATTAGCGTCCCACGAAAATTAATGATTTCGCAACATCTGTTTGTAGTTCAGAGTCTACAGTCTGCATTGTTGAGAAAAATCTATTGATTATGATATACCATTAATTTCAAAATTCAGTAAATTAATATTCATCAAGTGATAAACTTGAACATGAATATTCATAAGGTACTTAGATACACGTTTTCATACACCATGCTGGATCATAGAAAAAAAATAAAACAAGATCAGAATCAAAACAGTTTGCAATGGTTTTACAGTTATGTTCTCTGCATGTAGTTTGGCACTGAGGAGCAGAAAACAGTATACAACCTGATCAGCCTGCAGATTAATCATCAGCTGACCTGGTGTTGGACTGATCACAGAGTTCATTTCCTTCACAGTAGACATGTGGTTAAGGGTTTCGTGATGATGATGATGATGATGATGATGGTGGTGGTAATGATGATGGTGCCACTGAAAATTCTGCAGTTGCTGCTGCTGCTGATGATGATGATGGTAATGGCAACAGTAATTCTTCCTACTGCTTCTATTTCACCTGCTGCTGCTGCTGCTGCTGCTGATGATGATGATGATGATAACGTGGCTGCTCAAGCTCACAAATGGCCTGCTCAATCTACTTCATTAAATCTAAAAATTTAGAATAAATCACACAACACATAATGATATTTACTACAAGCCATATTATGTATTGTCATAATCATAAAACTTCCCTTTTTCAGGTTTCTACAGAAAACCATTGCAAAGAATCACAAAGGAAAATTGAGAAGAAATCCAGGACACAAAAGAAAGTGCTAAATGAACACTTCATGAATCCTACAGCAAATTCCCAGACTCCCCAAGTTTTCAGACAAGATCTTCAAGATGAAATCAATCAAAATATGTGCTTATTTGACAAAAGCCAGAACAAATCCATGAAGTGAGAAAAGTAGAGGATTAAAACTCTAAATGCAGAACCGTCTGAAGTGTTTCTCCTTTTGCCAGTTTATTATATGGTAACTTGACTGATTTTTTTTTCTTCTCCTCAAATCCAGGAGATTAATCTCTTTAAAGTTTTAATAGCCAATCAATAGGGATCGAGCATAAAAAGGAATCCAAATTGCGTTAACAGTTTCAAGTCCAGAGAATGTATTCACCTATACGAATAAACCCCCGAGACTTTGAGTACTTAACGCAGAGTGACAAGGAGTATTTACACACTATACAACGGCTCTACCTGTTGAACAGTGGCCAGTTACAACATTTTCGAGTGCTCGGCCCATGGCATCAGGTAAATTCGAGCCAGCTGAATGAGATAGTTTACCGGTTAGCTGCTCCTTCGCCGCGTCCTTGCTCTCGGGGTCACGTAAAGGGACTCTGGTGTGTGGAAGATCCGGATTATATAACCGGACCAAAAATACTGAAATATCAACCATCAGAAGATTCTACGTTGGGGGATACAATAGCATCATCCGAATCTGGAAAATCTGGAAAGGCTAAGCCAGCTGTACCGAAAACCCCGAAAAATAAGTATTCAATTCCTCGGAAATATCAGATTGTTCCAAAACCAACACCTTGGATAGTTATGGAGCCTTCAAAAAAGAAGAACTTCATCTGTGATGACCCGCCCGACCCTTCATACCAAGAAAAACCACCGAGGTCAGCAATATCGAGAAAATCTGCATCTAGTTCTCGGCCTGGAACAAGTAAGGAGAAAAGATACGTGGCGACCTGCGTGCATCCGCAGGAACTGGAGATGATTGTGGAGCGAGTAAGGCGCCCCACCCACTCTAGCCTTGGAGGGGTGGAACTTCAAGAAAAATTCAGGTGGGGTAAAATTTGATTTATTTTACATGAATATGTTTATGTTTTATACCATTTTGTCCATGGTTTGCATCATTTTGTCCATATTTTATATCAGTCTGTCATAATTTTAAACCATCTGTCCATAGTATGCACCTTTTTGTCTATATTTTGTACCATTTTGCTCATGTAATGCATCATTTTGTTCATATAAATTTATTTCATTGTTTATATCTATAAACATATTTCTTTTCATATAATTCATACAACTTATACCAATCCTTCAGCTCCAATGGCACAATCTTTGGATTCAAAGTCATTTATGATGAAAATTAATTGAAATCTTTCCCTGTCACTCTCTTTGGCCTTTTTATATCTGTCATCCACTCTCTATCATATAAACAAGTTGAGTAAGTTTTATACTGTTTACTGATACTAGGATGAAAGGCCATCCCTGTAAAACCGAAGATGATAATAAGTCAGATGTCAGCTATGCAGTGTATGTCCATTAACCTTGGAGCAGAATTATATTGGACCACATTGTATTTATAATAAATTACCATTGAAAAAACAATGCTACACTGAAATTAGTTAAACACTTAACCTCATGAATATTAAAATACAAATTGATAAATTGCTGAATATTAATTGACTGAACTTTGAATGGTATAAGAAACAGTGAATTATGACTATGCAGAATCTGAGCTACAATTTTGTATGAGCATACAAAGGAGACCCTGACCAGCCAGCTACTTCATGAACTGTCTAATCAGGGTCTCCTTTTTGCATATAGGAGCTGTCTAATCAGGGTCTCCTCTGTTTGCCATATAGGAGCTGTCTCATTAGGGTCTGCTCTGTTTGCCATATAGGAGCTGTCTCATTAGGGTCTGCTCTATTTGCCATATAGGAGCTGTCTAATCAGGGTCTGCTCTATTTGCCATATAGGAGCTGTCTAATCAGGGTCTGCTATATTTGCCATATAGGAGCTGTCTAATCAGGGTCTGCTCTATTTGCCATATAGGAGCTGTCTGATCAGGGTCTCTCCTGATGCCAAGTAGTTGCTAATGTGTCAAAATGAGTCTATAAGAAGTAAAAGATTAAACTTATTTCTCTTTTCATTGACATTGAGAAAAAAGTTCTTAAAATTTATACTATATTATATTCCCACTCATTGGTCTCTTGGTTGGATCAGTTGTACTGATATGCACCTGGTAATAGATCTACTGTGTAGTTCATTGCGGGAAATGAAGGAATAAACATGGTATAAAATGATTAAAAATGGCATATCAGAGATAAACTATGAATTTACAACAGTAGACAAGTAATAACAAGATATTAATCTATACATGCTGGAAACACTTGTCTGTCAGAGATTTTATGGCCTGATTCTCCTTTTGTTAAACAGTGGGTTCCTTTAGTGCTCATTAAATGAACTGAGCTCTGATTTAAATGAACTGGTATCAATTTATCTAGTATGTTAATTGACTGATTAATTGATTGATAAATCTCTGCTACAATGTTACGCCACTGAACTACAAAGAGCCAGATCAGACTGGAAGCAGTTTGAAGTCTGAACAGGTTTTAAGTTGTTGATATCTGAGCTCAAAAGGTACTCTGAAAGATGCTGATAGTAAACAAAAGCACCGCATGCTGATACCAATGCTCATCTGATGACATTATACCTTGACTCTTTTTTTCTTTGAAAAACAGATGAGCTAAAATACTCTCATTTACCTAAGAATTTGTTTACAGGCTGATCTTGTTTTATACTGGTCATTTCCTTGATAGATTTTATATGGTAAAGTGTTCAGACAGATTTGATTCTGAGTTTGGAAATAAAAATAATAGAGTCACCAATGAGGGTGATTGATGAATCCAACCAGAAAGGGAAATGTGATTGTCTCCCTTGGTTTCATGTATATCTAGATCTTACAGTGAAATACTTCTATGTAAAGTTTCCTTGATATCTTATTTAAGAACCATAGAGGAGGATTAGGAGAAGTTGGTTGCACTAATGAGATCACTGGACAGACAGACAGATGGACAGACAGATGTATGGGGTGATAATCTAAAATGGTCCCACATTAATTTTGTTACCCATTACTTGATGAAACATTAACAGGTATGATAGTTTAGCGGTTAGCTTTCAACAGGGTTCCCACTGAGTTTTGAAACTTCCTGGGGTACAATTGCTGTTTTTCCTTATAGAGAGATTCTACAATTTTGGGGATCCATGGCCGATTTTGTGAGTTAAAGACCCTCTACAGGGGGTAAAGGGCATGCTACTCAATATAAATGTTGCCTCTAAAACTTCCTAGTTTATTTGCTGGGGTTTACCCAAAAATATTTCAGTCATTTGGGAATTATGCCTACTTGGGACAGATATACTCAACAACTTTTCTAATTGGTCACCCTTTGATTTTGATATTTTTCAATACTGGTGAATATATTGATGGTAAACCATCACAATTGAGTTACCATGAACATAAATTTAAAGGAACCATAAACTGTGTCAAATTAAAAGTCAATGAATTAAACCTATGATTTCTATTTTGTAATAAACAGTTCTTTAATTTAAATACATTAGATTTTCATACACTTATTTTCCTTGTGATATTTTGATGAAATTATCAGGTGACCAATTAGAAAAGTTGTTGAGTTTATATAGTGCTGCCACACTGCAGTATCACGTCAAAGACATGTGGCATGATACCACACCCAGTGTCCCAGAACTACCCTTATATATATGCCGAGTGTCAAGCAAGGGAGATATACCAGTACCACTTCTAACAACTGCAGGGATTGAACCCACAACCTCTTGGTAACAAAGCAGATACTTTTATAAAGGAATTGGCCACCAGGACTAAGTAAGTTTTCTTTGAGACATGACAATGATAATTTGATTCCTTAATTTTTTAGTAATCCTGGAGGTTCCTTACCAAAGGCTGAGTGTTAACAGACAGACAGACACATAGACACACTGGCAAGATAGATGTCAGCTATGTAGATGAATAGGTAAATTATGAGATAGACAAAAGTTGAAAGACAGACAAAAAGACAAATGGTGAACAAAGACAGACAGACATGCAAGAATGGCTGGACAAGAATACAGATAGAGAGAAAAAATGAAAGACTGAAAGATAGACAGATAAACTGGAGCTAACAAAAGTAATTAAAAGTTCATTTCAGGAAGTCAGAGGGTGTTTATTGAAAAAAATTAACACCCCTTTTTATATTGAACTTTTTATTTGCCAGTAGTAATGCTATTAATTGACAATATAGTTCATTTGAAACATTAATCAATGCTTGTATAAATGTATGGCATTTTAATTATTTCTTTAAACACATTTACGTTACGAGATATAATTTTCAATTTTCCAATAGTCCGTCTTTTACAATCTGTAAAATTATCCATGACCTTATGGTTAATAACAGTGATTACACCCCAGACCATTGGCCGTTACAACCCTACGTTACGACCATACTGCCATGATGTATGTGTTAAAACCCACCCCCTTTTGTACGGGTCCATAATCAGGAGGCTTGATCTACATACAACCCAATCGTAATAAATTGTAATAACGGATCGAGCCTTAAATAATGTCCCATTGATTTCAACACTCCTGCGTCACACTGTCAAGTAGTGTGTACATATCTTCACTTATTCTCCTTTCAGGCTATGTCAACAAGTTCAAAAGTAAAAAAATATATCGGGTTTTTGAAAACATTTAACAGATCAATTATTGCGGCTGACACAGATGAATTAATTTAAGTTGCAATACTTTAATTATTTCATTTTTAAACTTTGGAATACTGCATTAACTTGTGTTTTTCAGCTCTAGTTTTTTAAATAATTTGATTTGTGTTTATCATTTAATCATTTAATGTATATGTAGGTATTATACAACACAATATTGTGTCAAATAAACTGGATATTTCATACATATATGTGTTTGAAAGTACTCACTGCCTCTTCTAATATAATATCATAGATATCAAGAATTTAAGATATCAGTAACAATGGATATAAAAAATTCACAGCAAAAAACGTAAGTAACTTACATCTAACTTAATTTCTTTTAGATTCTCTTTATCACCAGTCACTATGGCCAACATGACTAACATCCTACAACATTTGAAGACAGAGGTTGTGGGTTTGATACCCATCTCCCAAATATCAAGGTGTAAACAGTAAATGGAACCCCTGTAATAACGAACATCCTTAGTGCTCAGTATATAGAGATACTAACTTTTACTGATTTATTATTTTCTTGAGAAATAAACATTCAAAAGGCAAAATAATGGGCAATGATTAAATGATAAACTGACATTTTTAATGGTTAACTTAGCTATAATAGTTGATTAGGTGAGAGACATTTCAAAAGCCCAGAAAGGTGTTAAACGACTTATCTTAGAAAATTACAATATATATTTCTGTGTATGACAAAAGAAGAAGTTCTTTTTTAACTAGCCATGTGGGATATTTTATCACCATGAAGGTGGTGATTGAATCATCCTTCTTAACCCTTTCCCTCATATAGACTCATTTTGACGCACTCAGTAGGTACCACATAAAGCCTGATCTGCAGAAAACCACAGTTAAACCTTACCAAATTTAATTATAAAGTCCTCATTTCCAGACCACTGAGGAGCAGTGAACAACATAAAACCTGATCAGCCTGCGAGTTACTCGCAGGCTGATCTGGCTTTATGTTGTTTGCATAGGTCTTTTCATGGTTTCCTCTATGAGGGAAAGGGTTACGGTAAAGTCCCTGTAATGGTTCTGCTATGTCTTGGACCACTTAACCTCTACCAAGATAACCAAGGTACCCTAATGAAACATTAGGAAACCTTGGTTATCTCCATGAATTAAGGCCATGAGGTCCGAAATGTAGCGGAACCATTACAGGGACTCTACCTTAAGTGCTTGATGATGGCACTGAATCACAATCTGCAACAAGTAATTATAACTACAGGTGTGTGTGTCTCTCACAGACTTCCTGTGGCTCTGCAATATAAGTATACCAGACTGGTTTGTGGAAACTCTCCAAATTATTATATGGTTCTGAAATACAGAATTTTCTGGACAATAAAGATTTTATCGATGCCAGTAAATTGGTGGATTTTTTTTTATTGCCAGTTTTGATCAAGTCTTTGTTGTCTTTTTAGTCCTTATTACTTATCATAAATAACTGTTTTAACCCTTTCCCTCAAATAGACTCATTTTGACGCACTCAATAGGTACCACATAAAGCCTGATCTGCAGAAAACCACAGTTAAACCTTACCAAATTTAATTATAAAGTCCTCATTTCCAGACCACTGAGGAGCAGTGAACAACATAAAACCTGATCAGCCTGCGAGTTACTCGCAGGCTGATCTGGCTTTATGTTGTTTGCATAGGTCTTTTCATGGTTTCCTCTATGAGGGAAAGGGTTAAGGTAAAGTCCCTGTAATGGTTCAGCTATGTCTTGGACCACTTAACCTCTACCAAGATAACCAAGGTACCCTAATGAAACATTAGGAAACCTTGGTTATCTCCATGAATTAAGGCCATGAGGTCCGAAATGTAGCGGAACCATTACAGGGACTCTACCTTAAGTGCTTGATGATGGCACTGAATCACAATCTGCAACAAGTAATTATAACTACAGGTGTGTGTGTCTCTCACAGACTTCCTGTGGCTCTGCAATATAAGTATACCAGACTGGTTTGTGGAAACTTTACCATTGTTCTTCTCTGTGATTGGGAGCAAAATATGAGAAGCAGTCTAAAATTAATGGCAAAGCTTTTTACAACACTTCCTGTCTGATAGAATAAAATATGGAAACCAGTCTAAATTGTGTAAACTCTTTGACAGAACTTCCTGTTTTAGAGCTAAATCTGTGAATCAGTCAAGCTCAGTAAATGATTTCTGCAACATTAGGCATGAAGGAAATTGTGGAAGATTTGATGGCAAAGAGATTAAAAAAGAAGTTAATAGAATGCAATATCTTATTCACCATAAAAAGAGAGGAATCTTAAAGATCATCCTGTAATATCCTGTACTACTCAGAATACTGTCTACAAATCTAAAGGTTAGTAAGGGACAGATTCTTTTATGATCAGTTAGGGATAGTGGACAGTATAAAACTTGATCAGTCTGAGATTAAATAAACTCTAAGGCAGTTAGGGATAGTGGACAATATAAAACTTGATCAGTCTGAGATTAAATAATCTCTTAGGCAGTTAGGCCTGGCAGTGGACAGTATAAAACTTGATCAGTCTGAGTTAAATAAGCTCTAAGGCAGTTAGGCCTGGCAGTGGACAGTATAAAACTTGATCAGTCTGAGAAGGCATTACAGAGTAGATCGAAAGCAGTACAAAACTTGTTACTTGCAGGCTGACCTAGTTTTATAATGTTCATATGGGAATATTTCTTGATAACTGGGGTAATGTACTAGCTTGTGTGCTGCCAATCCATCTTACCAACCAAACACTTGATCTAATTGGCAACTGTCAGTTTGGAATGGACCATACTGACATTAACACTAGCTGTTAGGTCGCTCGATTTTAATTCCGATACTGAATGACTGTTCAATATTGGAAACCAAACAAGGTCTTAAGGACCACAATTATAAGTAAACAATATCCCGTTCCGATGTCTCGGTAGTCAAACTAGTACTTTATATACCGTCTGCTACTTAACTGAAATTGACCCTATGTTTATTTTTGAAATAATTCAAATTGACATTTCCCCAATTCACACTCTCTTAAAATATAATCAAAGAACGATATACTATTTGTCAATGTTATAGCCATTAGTAAGAACTCTGTTTTCTTGATACAAAATATTGCGCTTTGATGTTTTTCCTCTTTCCAAAGTCTATTCACTCTATCAGCTGTTGATAAAAAGTCTGATATACTGACTGCAAATATTTACTCTCTACCAGAAGGTCTTACAAAGAAATATGTATTAACTCACAGGAAATCAACCAACTATCTGAATAACATTTAACTGCTTAAATAGCACCCTTACAATTGAAACATCTTGAGTAGTTTTAAACTCTATGGGCTGGCCTAGTTATATAATCTGTTTCACGAAACTTGGTACAAACAAATTTGATCTTAGTTGTAAGTATAATGACCTATATACTGTCTACCAATTTCTTATCTGCATAATAAAACATCAAGAAATGTGATCCATTTCCTTGCATTACATAATATTCAACACTTTTTTGTGATGAAAAGATAACACGAATAATACTAATTTATATCTATGAATTTACATTAACCCTTTCCCTCATAGAGGAAACCATGAAAAGACCTATGCGAACAGCATAAAACCAGATCAGCCTGCGAGTAACTCGCAGGCTGATCAGGTTTTATGCTGTTCGCTGCTCCTCAGTGGTCTGGAAATGAGGATTTTACAATTAAATTTGGTAAGGTTTAACTGTGGTTTTCTGCAGATCAGGCTTTATGTGGTACCTATTGAGTGCATCAAAATGAGTCTATATGAGGGAAAGGGTTAACAAAGATTTTTTTTCGTACAAAGTTTATATACATGTATATGGTGAAATTGCCCCTGGGTAAGTTATCATGAAGTTTTCATGATCTCACCCAAAATCTTTTAAACCTGATAATTTCGTTGAAACTCTTACTTTGTAAAATATCAGACCAAATATGTTTGTTGAATTTTAAGTGTGTTTGAAAAATTTAATGCACCAAAATGCAGATATAAAGACTGTGACGAAAACACAGTCCAAACATCATACACTTTACGGTGGGGATAAAAAAGGAGCCCTAAAATCTTTAGATAAGAATATATTCTAGATACGGTTTGAAAGTTGTTTCATAGTTAATTGTATGAGTAGACAGATTATTTGAAAGACACTGTGGAACCATATAATTATAGTATTATATTTTTATGTACTTTTACTTGATTCAGAGTGAAATGATAAAGTTATATTTCACCCATAGTTCCACCATTTTGTCCAAAAGCAAGAACTGATAATGGCAATTATAATCCTCTAAGAGCATAATTTGTTTATTTCAAGTGAATATCTATAAAGTAATTGAAAATATACGTCCATTACATGGGAAGGATATGAACTTGAATAAAAGTCATATGACAACTTTCAATCTTATACCATTAAAGATAAACCTTTATAAGTGGCCACATGTATTAAATAAAGTAACCTGTTTTAAATGCCAGTGTCATGGTTCCAGAAATGTCATTTTCTTAAAATTTAGCCACATTTAGCAGCCACCTGAGCTTATCAACCACTTTTTATTGTTTCTTTGATGGTCGCTTAAGACAGGTTTATAGTTCTATTTCACACTCTTTCATCTTTCACCCAAGTACATGAAATGAATGAAAGTTCTATATTCAATGCTAATTTGCTGTTACAGGAACAAGGACTATGTTTACGGCTCCAGGAGTTGCACACCAAATCTCAGTCACATTGCTCAGCCCACCATTGCCAGCCGTGGCGGTAAAGACATTGCGGAGAAATTCGAAAATAAAGATTATGTGTACGGATCAAGGTCGGTCTCTCCAGATGCTCTTAATGAGATCGTCAACAGAGTTACGCGCCCCACAACAGCCAGCACAGGTGGCGCAGGTAAAGAACGCAGCTACACGGATTTCGTTTATGGGGACCAGAAAGTTTCGTCCGATGAAGAGAAAGAAATCGTTGAGCGAATTACAAAGCCGACTGTGTCAAGCCGTGGAGGCGTTGACTTGAAAGATAAAAAGTATGAGTACATTAAACCTGCACGGGTGAAAACAAACATAATTATACCTGGGCTGGAGACCAAGTTTATAGGTCGGAAAAAAGTGTCAGGGGATGAAATGCATGAAATCATCGACCGCTTAACAAAACTTACACCAGCTTATAAAGCAAAATTTGCCATTAATCCTCATGTCTGGAAAGACGAATCGGCGAGAACTGGCCCAGCTCATCAGCGTGAAAATCAAGGGCAGGCCATAGCTACCTAGTGATAAGTAAAAATCGCCATACATTTAAAAGTAATATATGGACCATAAGTTTCTAAATTTGCACCGGAAAGAAAATGAATGTGAATTTAAACAAAAGAAACTGTGTAAAACACATGTAAGCCATGAATTTTTTCAAGTAGAAGAATATCAACTCTTAGAATTATGAAATTTTCTTCTTTTTTTTTTCAACAGAGAAACAGTTTTGAACTACAGGAAATAACGAAATAATTAAGGCTGACCACAAAAATTTTTCATCTCCTTTTATTTCTGTATGCAGTTAGAACATTTACATAGTCAGCCTTAAATGTGGTAATTTGTTGTTGTTTTCAGCAAGTTTTGATATAAGTCTACACAATTTATTGCAAGAACCTATGTTGTCCGATTGCAATTTTGATAAAGTACAGGTAGATTCGGATTCTTCTGACAAACTACATGTACTCTATAAGCTGCCATATTTGTGTGTTAATGCTTTGAGAGAAAAAAGTGAACTCAGAAGCTGACCTTTCCTGACATGTGCATGCTATACAATATATCCTGAGTATCGCTCATGTTCAATGAAGTTCATGGTCTAAGGTATGCAACTTTAGTTAGTGTAAATCAAACAAATATGTTTCTTAAATTCCTATGTTCAGTAAGTTCTATTGAAATTAAATTGTTTGCTTTATAAGTTATATGCTCTAAGTATTTTCTATCTGTAAAAGATGTACCTGGGTGATTAATATGTAATTTTCCATATAGATTGTTTTTCCAGGATTGGTGTATAAGGGTTGGGGCAAAAATGGTTGGGAGGTTTCATGGAGTGATATCAATGAGCAAATCAGCAAGCCCAAGGCCACTGCATGGGATGCCTAAACATCCTCCAATTATTGCAGCTCTTTAAAAGACATTGCTTCTGAGTCACTCAATATACATGGGCAATGTCTTATTTCATCAAAATTCATTGAAGTTGTGCTCGCTTAACTAAAATTAACAGTTGTGGGTGAGAGTCCGCATCTGGACTAAGTGTCCCCCCACCCCCTGCCCCACGAGTAAAGCCGCCATTTAGGAATGGTTTCAGTGGATGTTAAATGTTTTGATATTTTATATGCAATTATATGCAGTTCCTGTCATCTAAGGAAATATATAAATTAGCACTTTATTCATCAATAGACAAATATTGAAATGAAAAAAAAATTACATGAAGCATTCATATTCTCATTGAGTCATTTACACACTCCAGAGGTTAATTTAAGAACTTGCTATAATGTTATCACATGTGTAAATATTCCATAATGTACTTTTTGAACTTCTGATCATTCGATATACGAGGGGTGTTTCTGAAATTTGTGGACTTTCATTATAACCTAGGGCAAATTCTGATTAATCATCCCTTTTCCTCATGAAAATTCATGTTCAAATAAATCTATGCCAAGTCTCATAATAGTATATATGTACAAATCAGTGAAAAACAATAAACAGGAAGTGACATTTTAATGTCACACTAACAGCATATGAATAATAATTTCATTACAAATGCAGTCTATAGAAATCAAGAGTTAATTTACAAGATAATTGAAAACCAAACGTTCTTATTTAAAATTAAGAAAAATAGGTTTGCAAAAAATCCATAAACTTCAGAAACACCCCTCACAGGTCATCTTTCGCTATAAAAAATATGATTTTTTATCTTTCCTCTTAGTAATAACAATTGTAATCAGTGTGGTAAATATGCTTACAGCCATTATTTAATACCCGTTTGATCCTGCCTAGGAAAATGCTTGATTGTTTTGTTAGACTATGATTTTTATATTTACCTCTCAGTTTATGGATCAGTTTATTATTTTTTTTCCTGTATTTTTTATACTGTATATGTATGTATGTATGTATTCCTGTATTTTTTTTATATGTATGTATGTATGTATGTATTCCTGTATGTTTTTTGTATGCATGTATGTGTGTTTGTAAATCTAAACACCAATTTATGTATGAAACACAATGGAATGTAATTTCAGTTTTAATCACATTTTTAAACAGTGTGTATTGGAAATCTGATCTCCTTGTGGAGAATAAGATTCTCTCTCTCTCTCTCTCTCTCTCTCTCTCCTTACTATAAAGCTATCAAAAATTAATTATCCTTTACTGCCAGAAATACAAGCTGCCTCAATTAAAACAGGATACGTTGGGTAATGCAAAAAAAAGTATTTGAAAACTTCATTTTGTAAATGATTTGAAATACCGATTTCCATCAATATCAAAATCTTAAAGTAATAATGAATAATTTGCATTGTTTTAACTGAATTATTTTTCTCTATTCCTAATAACAGGAGTGATATTCTAGCTGTCCGAAAAACATAAATATAAGATAAAATTTCATCTTGAGTATTGTAAAGAAAACATTCCCAATAAATTTGTTTGGTTATGTTGTTTATATTGTTGTTTCATTGTTGTTTTATAACTGATCATCATCCAAATAATATCATATGACAATCATACATCCATCTATGACATAGAGAATATTTAATGATATCAGCTGTTATTTCACAGGTGATGATATGAAAATATTTTCATGTACAGCACAACGCTTTTTTTTTTTTTTATTTATATTTAACCTTCTTATTAAAAAAAGACCTATGCGAACAGCATAAAACCAGATCAGCCTGCGAGTAACTCGCAGGCTGATCAGGTTTTATGCTGTTCGCTGCTCCTCAGTGGTCTGGAAATGAGGATTTTGTAATTAAATTTGGTAAGGTTTAACTGTGGTTTTCTGCAGATCAGGCTTTATGTGGTACCTATTGAGTGCGTCAAAATGAGTCTATATGAGGGAAAGGGTTAAGATGTTCTACCAATAATTTAACACTGTCAGGTTATCGCACCAAACTAAGTTTGGCTTGCTGGACCTTTACCAGAGCAAAACTTTGGGCATTTTCAGGGATTAGAACTAGTGCAGTAGCGCAACTGTATCACATCATAAAGAATAGTACCACATGTATTATCATCAAAGCATTGACAAAAAAAATAATATTGTTCGCAAATGGTGAACATTTTAAATATTCTGCCGGAGCAAGCATTACATTCTCAATCGTGACTTTATTAATGACAAAAGAACACCAGTTAAGCACCTCTGTTATTGATCTACGGCTCTCCTGTGGCCTCAATTTAGACTGTACCTGAACAGATATGTCCCATCTTGCTTATGTACTAATGATGTGCAACCATTCTTTCGTGAAAATGTATTACTGTAGTGCTACCGCACTGTGATACTGTTCAGTAGACAGAAATTTTGTATTCGGTAGCACATTGGTGCTCTCACATCGGTAGGACAACGGTATCACAACAAGAACACCCCAGTACATCATTACAGCTACCAAGCGCTTTCTCATTGGAGCTCAGCCGATTTCTCCCCTTTCTTAATTATAAGTACTCCGGTTTAGTCTTTAATGCATAGAAAAGAATTTTTTATAGTCTCCTGTAATGATGTATAAGATATAGCATTTGATTTTGCATCATCGTATGTCTGCAAATGCACCTGCCTGTCTGTTTGTTGCATTATTTATTCTATATTTATCCCTTGCTCATAGTGAGAACACAGATGACATGTGTTTATATAATGAATATTTTATATTACTGGTACTTTTTAATCTTCTATTTATAATATTTACTGGTAGATCGTATATGCATTCAAACACTAATTGAGACAAGTAAAAACCCAGATGAATTTGAACAATATTCCGAATCTCTGATGTTAAGATATTAATTTCCTGTCTCACTGTGGTGGAATGATTAAGAAATATTCATGAAAGATAAACCATATCATACACAAAAGTGATATGGTGTAATCATTTATACAAACAAAATTGTTCAGTGTTTGCAAATTAAAGATAAAAAACACAACATGATTCTCAATTAATATAAGATAATCATTAAGGATATGTTTGTTTGCCGTGCTTAGACTAACTCAACAAAATCGGTACTGGTTCAAATTTTTTTTAGCCCTAGTATTAATTAGCCTGACTATTTCTTCAGTTTTCAAATTTCCATTCTTTCCTGCTGTTTTCATGTCACTTTTAACTGGATATTCTCTGCCGATTTCATTTAAACATGTAAAATTTTGATGAAGCTATTAAGCTAAATAGTTTGTTCATTTCTTCATCTTGAGCGCTATTCA
>CM037787.1:46369670-46419670 GCA_021229015.1 Solen grandis | reverse complement strand
TCAAGGTCACAGTGACAGTTTAAAATCTCTTTGTCCACTGAATAGTTTGAGATGGAAAAAGCCTAGGTTTGTGAAACTTAATAGGGACATTGCCCATGGCCAGTTGATGATTCCTATCGATTTTGAGGTCATTAAGTCAAAGGTCATTGTCCTAGTGATACATAGTGTAAAAGCCTTGTGCGATCAATAACTTGAGAGGGAATATGTCTCTGTAACACTTGGTAGGGACATTGCCCATGGCCAGTAGATGACCCCCTACTGAGTTTGAGGTCATTAGGTCAAAGGCCAAAGTCACAGTTACACTTAGTGTAAAATCCTTATCTGCCCAATAACTTGAAAAGAAATGAGCCTAGGTTTGTGAAACTTGATAGGGACATTGCCCATAGCCAATTGATGACCCTATCGATTTTTAGGTCATTAGGTCAAGGTCCTAGTGATACATAATGTAAAATCCTTGCCCGATCAATAACCTGAGAAGGAATACGTCTCTGTTTGTGAAACTTTGTAGAAACATTGCCCACGGTCAGTTGATGACCCCTATTGATTTTTAGGTTAAATGTCAAGGTCACAGTGATAATTAGTGTAAAATTCTTGTTTGATCAATCTTGAGAAGGAATAAGCCTAGGTTTAAGCCTAGGTTTGTGAAACTATGTAGGAACATTGCCCATGACCTGTAGATGACCACTATGATTTTGAGTACAAAGGTCAAGGTCACAGTGACACTTCGTGTAAAATCCTTGTCCGATCAATAACTTGTTCTAGTTGTTTTCTTTTTTTTTCTTTTATATGATTAACCAGATTTTCAACGAAGTAGAGACATTGTGTCAAACAGGTCGTTTCCGTCGAATATCTCCTGTTAGGATTGAGATATAGTTTTCATACTTGGTAGGTAGATACCTTATGGGAAGAGAAAGGTTGAGATTGATTTTCTGGTCAGTAGGGTCAGGGTCACTGATACTAAAATTAGATATTCCATTTCTTTCAAATAACTTTTTAGGAGTAAAGGTTGATGATAATGTTTAGTAGACAGATACCTTATTGGAAAAGGAGGATTGGGATTGAATTTCAGGTCAATAGGGTCAAGGTCACTGTTACTAAAAATGTTTTGCACTAAACAGGTCGTTTCCGTCGAATATCTCCATTTAGAATTAAGATACAGTTTTCATACTTGGTAGGTAGATGCCTTATGGGAAGATGAAGGTTGGGATTTATTTCAAATCAATAGGGTCAAGGTCAAGACCTCTGTTCCTAATATTGTTTTTGCTTCCATCAAGTAACTTCTCTCTGTCAAAGGACATATCTATTCACCAACCTTTATAAAATTACAGTGCCTGTCTTAATTCCCCTGTACTTTTGATGTCATCAAGCATATTGAAACCTGGTTATTAGAATGGGGTACATCGATGAGCGGGCGGAAATAGGGTCATGGTCAAGGCCAATGTTGCTAAAAATATTTTTGCACCAAACAAGTCATTTCCGTCGAAAATCTCCTGTTAGAGATGAGATACAGTTTTCATACTTGGTAGGTCGATACCTTGGGAAGAGGATGATTTGGAATTATTTTCAAATCAATAGGGTCAATATCAAGGTCACTGTTACTAAAATAGTTTTTGCTTTCTTCAAATAACTCTTTTTCAAGGGACATAACAATCCACCAACCTTTATAAAAGCAGTGCCGACTTAATTCCCCTGTACTTTTAATGTCATCAAGCATATTTATGTATTGTCATCAATGAATTATGATGTCATCAATATTCTAGAAGAAAATATATTTTTGTTCTTTAAACATGCATGACTAAAAAAAAAAAACTAAAAAAAAACAAGGATCTTTTGTGTGACGTCAATTGTTTAATTGCTTCTGTGGCAGGGCTGGAAATAAATTAATAAATTTTACTTTAGGCATCTATGGTTGTTCACGAATATAACCTATGCTAAACCAAAAACTACAATACTGAAATCTTTTCCATACAATTAAACATTTACTTGACTAGTGATTAGAGCGTCCCTCCCTTTACCGAGAGGTCGTCCAAGCTGTGACATAACTTGGATAATTATTCCGGGCCGGCACGGCATCTGGTACGTTTTTAGCTCACCTGAGCATAGCTCAGGGTGAGCTTTTGGGATATTTGATTGTCCGTCGTCCGTCAACAATTTTGATGTTTACACACTAGAGGCCACAATTTTGATCCAATCTTCCTCAAACTTGGTTAGAATGTTTGTCTTGATAATATCTTGAACCCTTTCGAAAATGGGTCAGGTTGGATCCAAAAGTAGGTCAGTAGGTCAAATCTTAGAAAAATCTTGTTTACACATTAGAGGCCACAATTTTGATCCAATCTTCCTCAAACTTGGTCAGAATGTTTGTCTTGATAATATCTTGAACGCTTTCGAAAATGGGTGGGGCTGGACAGAAAAGTAGGTCAGTAGGTCAAATCTTAGAAAAATCTTGTTTATACTCTGAGGGCAACATTTTTGGTCCAATCTTCCTCAAAATTTGGCAGAATGTTTGTCATGATGATATCTTTTGTGGATGGGGTCAGAAAATTCCTGAACATTGTTTCACCTCATCATCTTTATTCTTAAGCAATCTGTTTTGTACAGGCAATGAATGATACTTTTCTCAGGTGAGCGATCTAGGGCCATCTTGGCCCTCTTGTTTTTTTATTGCTGAACAGTATTATACGTTCCCTGTACCTGTCTTTAAATGATGTAATTTTGTAAACGAAAAACAAAAATATATAAATACGAGCATGTCACTCGCCTATTCTGGAAATTGTCTATTCTAATGATCATGACAGATGTCATTATGTTTTCTGATATTTTAAATTTAGTTTTACTGTTTATGTTTTATCTGCGGAGTGTTATATTGTACTTAAACAAAATCAAGTATACACGTACGTACATTCACTCTTCGTACTGACACTTTTTCGCTAACATAAATAACAACAGTTTATTATGGGAACAAATGTTGTAAAACAGATCACTACACATTGTGATCTAAACGTTACCTACTACAAATGTAGATCTTCATTTTAGTCCTATTGTAATTATGCTGGAATCACTTCCACCAGCCAGTACGAAAACCAATAGGTGCGAACGTTATTTATAGCGACCGTCTCAGAAACCATCTCAAAATGCAGTTTTTTTTACCCACTGGTCCCCAATGTATTTATTACCAGTAAAATGGATATAACATAATTTTCCCGCAATGACGGAAAATAACGCCAACAACAATAGTCCTTTGACCCGATTCTTTGACGCTTGCGTCAAAAGTTTTCTTGTAGAATTAATGGTATATAAAATTATGTTACTAATTAGACTTGATAATTCATATTTTTATTGATACTCTTGCATACATCGTGTAAATTCACTAGATATTTTGTTTGATTTGTTGGGTTTCACGTCCAACCGAAAGCATTTTAGTCATTTGGAGTCTGCCTACTTGAGACAGATATATCGCTGAAACACTGCAGTAGGTGGCTTGACCCAGTCACATTATCCTGACACCAGGCCAATCAGGCATGGAACTATCCTGTATATAATATATATGCTAAGCGCCAATCAGAGAGCTACCAGTACAATTTATATGACTTTCGTATGTTCTTGGTTGGGTATTGAATCCACGACCTCCAGCTCCCGAGACGGACCCCCCCCCCTTTCTCGGCCACCGGAGAGGTTAACACACTTCAAGTATAAATGTAATTTTCAGTGCCAGAATGACATACAACAGAGATAGAGATGAGCAGTATCATTCTAGTGTAAGTTATACAGTTTTAACGGCAAAAGGCAAATTAGATACATTATCTGGTTTCAATTAGGTCTGAGCTACATTGAAAGTTGATATGTATGCATCATTTATTAATTAAAACACCAGACATGCCCGGATAGGCAAATTTAATAATGATAGATTAATGTATATGAATCTAGTTCGATGTAGTTGTAAAGTAAAGAGTAGCAATGCTTAATGTATATGAATCTAGTTCGATGTAGTTGTAAAGTAAAGAGTAGCAATGCTTAATGTATATGAATCTAGTTCGATGTAGTTGTAAAGTAAAGAGTAGCTTATGTATATGATCTATTCGATGTATTGAAATAAGATAGCAAGTAATATCTAGTTCGATGCAAGAAAGATGTATAGTTAGCTTATTCGCTTCAATTTATAATGACTGATGTCGCATGCGGCAAGTAATTAAGGCATTAATGGATTAAACGAACTGTCGATGGTTCAAAGAAGTTCAAAAATGTGCCAGCTGCGTAATTTTATGTTTCTCCCATGTATCATGCGACTCTAGCATATTCGACTATTTATGGAATAATTTTCTTTTTTTCATATGCGAGCTCCCCGGCCAGCTAGGCATGTAACCTAATCTCTCTACCCTGTGTATGCGGGGGTCACCTTCATGGTGTGTTCTTATCTTCTGACCGGGTTTCTGCATTGTCATCATTTACCTATTTCTCGGATAGAGACTACACGCACACATACTGTTTGTGTGTTACTATTTGGATTTTGTATTCCAGTAGGTAGAGTCTATATGTATAGTTTTTATATATTACGCTTTGTACATTAGCGCTTTATTACATTTACATATAAATGAAGTATTATATGACCTATCATCTCCCCCTACGCTTATTTAAAAAACGTCCTTTTTTTGTAATGTCTTAATATAAATGCGTACTACAAATTGAGTACATACCGACAAATAGTAGATAATATAAAATGAAAAAACACATCTAAGTATAAAAATTGCGACAGTTTTCTAACACACACAAACTTTCCCAATACAAATAATAGAACAATAACTGCCAAAAATACATTTAAAAAAAATGGCTTAAAAGCATGGAATATTGAGTTGTCAAAAATAGGAGATATCATTGTTTAATTATTTATTAGATCAATTCTATTTTTTTCTGATTTTTTCCTTTGCTTCGTTAATTATAACATCGCCATGTATTTTAAAGACCCAATTGATTCTGGATTCGAATTAAAAAGTTACTTATGAGCATTTAAAGCAATTTTGTATAAAATCAAAACAACAAGGATGAACGAATTGTAAACAGCACTTTGTTCTTTTACAAGTTTTGTTAAATTCATAAGCGTGAAAACTGTGTGTTTAAAAGTGCATAACTTGCAATTTTCGGACAGACTTGGGTACCTTTGATTCCCGATTGTTATTAATCTAATTTCTGGAACTATACTAATATTTAGAATAAAATCTAATGACCTGTCTTGTAATTCTGGACATTGAATTTCCAAACGTTTCAATCCCTACTTAGTATATAGGTTTTCCGGACCTAGAATTGCATAAATCGTTCGAAATAATTCAACGAGTTGGGATGGAAATTCTTCCTTCCACCATTTCTATAAATAAAATACTTGAACATAGTTGACAAGGTGGATTAAATAAGGTAATGGTATGTACGCAAGAAAGTCATCTAATGGTACCCAATTCTTTTCCATGATTCCCGTTTAACATTGAAGCAAGGAAAGAAACGTCCAGGTAAAATAAACAAAAGCGGTATGTTTTTTATGGAACACTCTGTAAACATCGAAAGAGAAATATCAAGTTTCTTGTATTTTTTTAAATAGTTTGAAATATTCAGAGTGTTCCGACAGCTTCTCAGGCTTCCATTTCCTTTTTACAGAAGCCATTCATACAATTTATATATTTTAACAATAAATAATAAAATGTACAAACAAAATACACACCACGGCAATGCACACTTCCCCACACGAGAGAGAATATTTCTAATCGCTTTTAAAGAAGATTCGCAATTATAGAACAATATTGTTGTTATACCATAATCCAGTATCAGCGGTCCGCAACTTTTTTTTTTATTTCATAGTCGTATTCCCTCTGGTGCGTAGAAATAAAACTCTCCGAGGATTACTATTCAATATTTGAATAATATCTTATATAGTAAAGTATAATAAAGCAGTTTTAACAACTAAAATATTCATGTAAATGAAAAAAGCAAAACCCAGCACCTCGATCATGTATAATTAAACTAATAATAATCAGGAGGTGGAACATCACCTCTATTAACACTACGATTATTGCTGGTATTTAACACAGCAGTGGTGTTACCGTGATGAATCTCCAACTGTGAAACATAGGTTGTGTTAAGAAGTCTACGAATATGTCTCTTCTGTGTTTCCTGACAAATCAAGTTTTTACGGTTATTGACATTCGTATACCGAACCTCAAATTGTAATTCATCTTTAGAATCCCCTGGTTAACTTTTTCCGTTTACTTCATGACATTAAGACGTGGGTTACGTCGTTTTACAGCATCTATATCGAAAAATTATAACGCGCCTTATCGATAAAATAATCTTTGGCATGGAGGGTTGAAAGTCATATACATGTAAACTAATAATAGAACCACCACCACCAACATCAACAACAAATGTAAATAGCCGTATAAAACGACCTCTATGACTGGGATACATTATCTGGTAAAAAGTCGACGAAACCAATAAAATGGCGTAATACGATACACCATAAAAAGACGGTGTAAAATCCCACTGCGATAGATTATATACATGGGTATCCGACGATGATTGTAAGTATGACTAAGATTTTCTGAACACGAATAGTTCATATAAAGACAATTCGTAAGGCGTCTTTTTTATATCGAGTTATAATTAAATTCATTGCCAATTCATGTAACACGAGTACGTAGTGTTTAGATGAAATCACAAACAATATGCACTGAACGAGAATATTTTAGAATATAAGATATAAACATAGCATTTTGTTTGACACTGGTGTAATTAAATGCCTTTTCCGGTGACAAAGTGGTAATCTACCTGGTACACTACAGTTATCTATAAAACAATTTCATATACCACAAACATTTAGTAATTAATCATTCATTTCATGAGTTTGGCAGAAAGACGCAGAAATACATATATCTTTTATGAAAAGTAGAAGAGCTGCTTTTTATAAATGTCACCATAACTTTCTTTTCATCTTTTCACTGGATAATTTTTCTGTTTTAATGTGCTTCACATGTTGCATCTTAATTATGACTTGACTAGAATTGACTATTGGGGCTTATCGTCGCTTCGACAGTATTTCAGTCATATAGCGACGTCCAGCTAATTACAGGTGGAGGAAGACCCCGAATGCACAGAGGCATTCGGGTAGAACCACTGACCTTCCGCAAGCCAGCTGGAAGGCTTCCTCACATGAAAATCCGAATGACCCTGCCGGGATTCGAACCCACGCGGTAAGGGGCTGAGTGAGTGTTAAAGTCAGCGACTTTACCATCTTTGCCACGGAGGCCCCCTCTTAATCTTCCTTGTTGTAACAAATTAACTAATGCATAGTTACATTCATTTAAAGATTAATTTAAGAGCTTATTAAGAGATTACATCAATTTTGAAACTTCTATCAAATTTCATTAACTTGTTTACATATTGCTAACTGCGTCGTTAAAACATTGTCATTTTATTTGTCATAACAAGATTCCTTCACATTGAGCATGCATAGTTTCTCATGGCAGGTTTTAAACCCATATAAACATTTATTTATAATGAAAATAAGTGCAAACCAAGCAGTTGTACGTCCGGGGTTGGTCAAGCTGTAGAGTACAGTAACACACGAGACCTGATGTAGCGTCTATTCCTGCAGCAATCAACATTCTTGAAAGTCTTCAAAGGCGCAGAGTGGAGGAGAGATTGGAATACATCTCAAAAGACTGCCCCCAAATGAGATAAAATCATATTTGTCTCACCCAAGAAGCAACACATTTCAATAACATAAAAACAAATAATAATAATAATAATAATTTCTAATTTTAAGAAAAGAAAAATAACCTTACGATAAATACGAACTCATACGGTAAAATCATTAATTTTCGGTGACATCAAATTTCGTGGAATCTGAAATTAAGTTAATTTGTTGCTACATACATACTGGAAGAGAGATTAGAATAAATCTCAAAAGATTGCCCCAAATGAGATAAAATCATTTTGGTATCACCCAAATAAGCAACAATTTAAAAAAAAGCGCAAATTTTTATTTTAATTTATTTTATGTTATAAACGAACTCGTACTGTAAAATCATTAATTTTCGTTGTCATTAAATTGGAATTAAGGTGGAATCTGTAATGAAGCCAATTTCGTTGATACATATTTTCGTAGATTAATGTTCTAGAAAATGATAGGCCCTTTAAATGACTTGTTTTCATGGGGATTGATATTCATGGACAAAGTCATCCACGAAATCAACGAAAATTAGTCATTCACATTCACGAAAATTAATGATTCTTCAGTAGTAACTCACGGAAAAGAAAAATCTTCACATTGGTAAAATTTTATTAATCAGTGAATCATGGAATGTCTTTATGATTAAAATGTATTGCGTAGTCATAGTCAAGTATAGATTTCAGTAAGATATGAATATGTTTAATATCTTCACAATTGCACTCTCTAAATAAGGCAATTATACAAAATATATGACTATCACATTTAAAATTTCATATGAGATTATAAAAAATATTTGAATGAAAACACAAAGTAATACCCACAAAGCTATGAAGCCCAGAAATGATGCATTGGATTTTGTTAAACTTTAAGTTAAAACTAAAGACATCTGTGTCTCCTGCTCTGAAAATCTGAAAAAAATCAAACACTCGCTCAAGTAAACACACGATGAGTATGAACAAGTAAAATGCCCATGGGAAGAATCCCTTGTTTTGTTTTTATTCTTTTCATATTTTAAGGAAAATTGTTAAATAACTCTTTAGCCCAATACAATCCACAATGGGACTTGAGATCGCTCATCTTGGAATCAGGTATAAATGTGAAGCAAAGAAACAGCACGCATTGTAGGATATTAGGAAACATGGGATTAGCCCCACGGAGGCCATAGTTTATAACGGATCCCACAATCTTGATAGAGAGTGAGATAACGACAACAAACTCTGAAATCTAGCCAGTACATTTGGACAAGAAGACTTTTCAAACTTGTGTTATATATTTTTACGGCCAAGTTTTTCAACGGATCATTTTTTTTTCAACAAACTTCGTAGGGGGCGATCAAGGGAACATCTGTGTCAAACAACTTTGAAATCCAGCCAGAACTTTTGGACAAGAATATTTTCAAATTTGTACTATATACATATATTGAAAACGGGATCCGCCCCCTTGCAGCCACGTTTTTAACAGATACAAATAGGTTTTATAATCATGATGGAGAGTGACCCAAGAAACATGTGTGCTAAATTACTTTGATATCTATCCAGTACTTTTAGACAAGAAGATTTTTTTCCAAATGGTTTCCTGTATTGCTTGCCATGGCAAACATATTTTTACATCGAATTTAATTCTTGGACCACCCAAGGAACATTCCTGTGATGTTTTACGAAAACTGGCCCGGTCGTTTAGGAGGAGATGCCGTTTTAATTTAAATGTTGACAACGGACAGCGGACGCCGGGCACTCATCTTTCACAATAGCCAACATTTGGTCAAGGTGAGTTAAAAAATTGCATGATGAGTAATACAGTGGGTACTGCTAATCACAAACGTCCTCAGCCGAGTGCCCATCAGTCAACAGGTGTTTCGAATAGAAGGTAAAGGAATTTTAAGGGAAAATAACAAAACAAAAGAAGAGTAGTCAAGGGGGACGATACTGAAAAGTCGTAAGTGACAGGTTTATTTTTGTGCTGACAAGTGCTTATTTCTTATACCAAACCAATAAATTATGAAAAAAGTGGAGAAAAAACGGTACCATTTTAAAACGGTTTATTTCGGAATTAGGTATGCCGCATTTGAACCATTCACAGGAATTTTTGAGTGTATGTTTCGTGTTTTTTTAAGGTTACCCGGGATATTTTTCTAATCCGTCAGGTCAGAGTAATATATTTAACTCACTGCGGATATGAGCAACTATTTCCTGATTTTTTAAAAATAAACTTTACCGTGAAATCAATCAAAACACACACATGTTGTTAAATAAATACACACTTTTATCCATAACTGGTCACTGTACAGTATATACACTTAGTTGTTTTTTAACTCGAAACTCACTTTTTTAACTCGAAACACACTTTCTTAACTCCAAACTCACTTTTTTAACCCCAAACTCACTTTTTTTCAACTCCAAACTCACTTTTTTTAACTCCAAACTCACTTTCTAAACTCGAAACTCACTTTCTTAACTACAAACTCACTTTTTGAACTCTAAACTCACTTTTTTAACTCTAAACTCACCTTTTTAACTCCAAACTCACTCTTTTAACTTGAAACTCACTTTTTCAGACTCGAAGCTCACTTTTTTTTTCTCGAAACTCACTACTAGAAAAAAGAAATACTCGTCTGAGAGGGCAGAATCAAACCATTTACAAACGCATTTGATGGGGTTATTGACCAGTGATGGGATTTCTTCGCCTTGGATATACAGTTTGAACCGGGATGTGACTTTTCCTTTCTTCACTACTAGACACTTTTTTTTGGTTTGAATACCATTCTTGCAAATTTCTTGTCCATCTAGGGCCTTGAGGACCCATCTGACTTGGATGTTGGTTTCCGTTTTGATTGTGAGATCATCCATGAAACCTCTATTTGTTGGCAGACGGATCCCTGTGCTAGTCATTGGCCTAAGTGTCTCTCTTTCTGCGGCTTGCAGGATAATATTCATGCCTATGGGGAAGAGAATCACTGATACGCAACAGCAAGTTACAATGTCCTTCTCCAGTGCAATCCACGATGTGGCGTAGTTCTGGCACGAGAACTGTAGGTGGATGCTGCTGTAGTAGCTTGTAATGAGGCTTCTAACATGGTCGGGGACATAGAAATGCTGGAGTGCTTCCCGGATGAGCTGGTGGGGAATGGAGCTCTAGGCATTTGCAAGGTCTAGCCATACCACAGTCAGATTCTTGTCGTTGATTCGAGCCTCGTGGAGCAGCACAGCCTGTGACTTTGTATAGACGTGTTGATATAGGCATAAGCAGTCATGTAGGTTGTCAGGCGCCTGGCCAAGATGGCGAAAAAGATCTTCCCTTTTACTTTCAGAAGTGAGATGGTTTTAAACTGTTCGACTGTCTTCGACTCTGGGCTCTGGATGGGTCAGAGTGGACTTCACTCAGGTACTGGACAACCGCCTACTTACCGCTCTGCATGCTGCATCCCTTCTCTTCACTAAGCAGGGTCTTTGTTAATCGGTTGGCGTTGGATTCTGCCCTTTTCCTTGTTCTTTCCTTTCGCTTCTTTCTGAGCCGCTCTGCTTTTGTCAACGTCTTCAGTTTCTTCCTTAACTCTTCCCTGATCTGATCCAATCGCATTCTTTCATCTTCACTGGCCTTTCTAAACTGCTTTCTCTCTCCCATCTGTTTTGAACCGGGGATTATCTGGGTTGTCTCTCCTTTCCTTCACTGCCAACTCTCTCGAGACCCAGTGAATATGTTATAGTGTTCATAACTTAGACCTTCCTTTCTACTTTCCCCTGAAGGATAGACTGGAGGATGGTGTCAAGATCATTGTCAAACTCATCCAACTTCCTATCGTTCATCTTTGGCCATGATACCCTCTGGAGCTTGTCGATGTTCGCGGATTTCCTGTTTTCATTGACTGGCTTGGGTGCTGAATTCTGATTGATGGGTTCAGCTTGATCTTGTCTGGTGGTGCATGGGAAGATAGGGGAGACATCTAGTCTGAGTAGAGTGAATATTGGAGACTATTCTTCTCCTTATCGGCCTGACTGGCTTCAGTTCTGTGCTGGTCTCTGTTTTTGATTTCAAAAACTGCAAATCCTACACAGAGAAGCCGCAGTGAGCGAGAAGACTGGATCTGAGAGACTTCTGGTTCTATGAACTAAACTTCTCCCCCGTCTTATCAGGTAAACCTTAGCGTTGCATCAGTCTTCCATGTAACTGACAGCTACTTCTCTCCTGGTGAATTCTCAGTCCTTGGAGACTCTTGCAAACCTTCCCACATGTGCAGGTCATTGTATAAGTCGTTGTTCGTTGTTCTTTCCGGGTCAATTCCAGTGTGTTCGTCCTGTTGGGCTTCTCCCCCACCCTCATCATATATTTTGTAAATGCACGGTTTCATAGATAAGAACCTAAATTAGTAGAAGGACTGGGTACATTTTAGTGCATTTACGAACCGGACTGATATGTTTCCGAATTAAAGGCACTATCAAATATTTGTTCTACAATAAACCTTTTTCTGATCAAGTTTTACAGAAACTTTTTGGAGATACTCCCCCAAAAAATACAGATCAACGTTTAAAAGCTACCTGTTATAGCATTATATTAATGATTTTGCATTTAAAAGGATATGACAAAGTGTATAAATTCCCTGACTAACATTTATGTGTTTGTTTATTAAGTGATTATATTAATGACTTTGCATTTGAAGTTCTAAAAGTCGGTCATTTAAAAGGATTTGACAAAGTGTATAAATTGTCTAACTTTAAAGTTAAAATTTAAGTTGTTTTGATATTTTTTTTAAATGTTGATGATAAATAAAAATAATGTTGATGGGTAATGTAATGAAAACCCAACTCTCTATATTGCGCGCTCTCTCTCTCCCCCTTCACATCGTTGATGTGTTAATATTTAATTTGAAAATGAAAGAAAGCAACACACAAACACAAAATAATAAATATATATTTATTATTTTAAGGGATATTATGTTTCACAACGAATCAATTATCATGAAAAAGAAAACATCAAATAACATTGTCCTACTGTAAACACACACAAATGGTACATAATGTGCAAACATCTTCTGCAAAATGACCGCTTCACTGGTCGGTGTCAACAACTGTGTGATGGCGGTAGATGACCGATACCTTCTTCAGCAGACCAGTTGTAGACAATGAACCGTCTCGGTTAGTGTCAACAGAAAATGAAAGGATTAAGAACAAATAAAAATATCGATCATTTGACTTAAATGGATATCTACAAGTCATATATATATAGCTATTTCTGTTTTGTTTTTTTTTTCTTGAGAAAGGCAAACTTGTGCCAAAATATAGAAAAAGAGTGATTTTAAATGTTTACAAGTTATTTTTTTTCAACACACATATTATAATTTAGAATATATTAAAACTGTATTATAATGTCATCATTGATAATTACCTGTCCCATGCTGCAAACAGCTTGGCCTGGGTTTCCCTGTGTCTGGATCGCTGGATGCGTCGCAGGCTCATTTCTCCCACCAGATATACTTGTTCATTGACGTCCCGGGCCTCCTGGTGCAGGATCCGAACCAAGACGTAGAAGGATGGCTCCATTTCAAACTTATCACACAAATTAACTGTTACAATTCACAACACAATCCAAGTAATAAATTAAAGAATAAGAACCCAATATCAGTCCAGTACCATAAACGATTTAACAAATTGTGGAAATAAAAAAATCACCCACTTTATATACCGTATTCTTGGAGTTTTTTTTACACATTTAGGAATTTTCTTTTTAAGATTAAAGGAAACCGATATGTAATGTTTTCTTTGAATGATAAAATAATGTTAAAAAGAAGCAGTTTTATCGCTCTTACCAGCTTTATTTTATTTTGTCGGCAATACTACCGGTACCGACAGTTACATCCTTAAATTACACATTACAACAATGTAAACAAAGACACTCCCAATCGCCAGTTTGCTTTTCTCTTTCATCAAGACGTTTATTGATAATATATACACGACCCTTTAATCAGGCTGTGATAAGCAGTTTTATCACTTTAACTGCTTCTGTTTTCACGCCTTTTTTGATTGACCATCTACTTAAACATTTGCTAATTGGTTAATATGCTTTTCAATTATCAACCCTAAAGGCATATAATAAACAACAACTACCACAATTATTTGAAACGTACTAAATATAAACAAGCGAGAAGCAAGAATATGAGATATACGTGATTTTAATGATTATCAATTTATTCCAATATTAACTTACCTTCAATAAGCTCTACTTAATAAATAAACTTAATTTTAATAAAAAATATTAACATAAGTCACAATTATATAAGTGTTGAATTTTCTTATTCAATTGAATAGGGAGACGATCTGACCTTTTTTGGTGGCTTGGGGGACAATTTGACCAAAAATGGGGGACGATTTGACCAATTTAGGGACGATTTGACTGGGGAACGGTTTGACAGTAATCCGCTGAACCATACATTATGAAGTATGTGTAAGTACAGTTTATATTTTTGTATTACATTTTATTCTGATTTGGGTAAGATAATTTCTGTAAGAATTTGTGTTAAATACCCATTTTAAAGTTTGGTAAATTGCTGATTTTCGTCAAAAAATAAAACTACAATTGTAATAGCATATTTGCTGTTCTGCTATTAGTTTTACTAGGATGTAGACTGAGGAATCATAGAGCGTAATTTGAACGCTGTAATGTTGTATTTATTGTGAAGAATTGGACACTAGACTTTGCTTTGTTAATTATATAAATATGTAATCAAAGTATGTTCATTTAGTTAAATATACACTGAGAGAGTACAATGAAGCTTTTTGTTCAGCAATACTTGTTTTATGGTTGGAAAAAATGAATTGAAGAGAGTTTTGTAAAGGTTAGAATATTTGAAAATTCATGTTATGGTATGCTGTACTGATGTAACTAAATGTACCCTAGAATGGTTATTTTGCTAGCACAACTATAGATAGATAGATAGATTTAATTACGTGCTGTGTAATTCATTGTGTTATTAGTAAATCTGAGTTATTTATATATTTGTAGCCGTATTTAGTTGGGACACACGTGTTCGCCACATATTCGTTGTATGAACGACAGGGCAGCTTCATGCGTATGGTTGACGATCCGGACATTGGGTTGAGTTACGTAAACGTTATATGAACGACGGGGATCCGGATACATTGCGGTCGACAGTACTTAGGACGACGCAGAACACTAGGGAGTTCACCTAGCCATAGAGGTTTACAGCCATAACTAGAAGGGGCAAATAGAACAATGTTACTTGTATTCCTGATGTGAATGCAGTTAGTGATTTGCGCACATAGAGTATATTTTGATTGAACATTTCAAGAAGCTTAAAATAACTGTGTAAAGCCGCCGTATTGTGTTTTGTTAATTGTGTATTGATAGAAGTAATATTATATTGTTTTGTAGATATCGTTTTTAATTTAATTTTGTAAATTAAAATTTCGTAAAGAAAAGCGCCTTAGTAATTTATTCTACCTTGGTGAGTTGTCAACCCTTTGTCATTTTGTCACATTTGACTCATGACAAGCTCTGCGATTGTAAGGTCACAAAGCATGTGAATACGCTTTTTCCGTAAACGCCCATTTCGGGGAAATCTGTTGAATATAGAATACGATGCTCTAAGCAGGTGCTTACTGCACCACGTAACATGTTCGGCAACATTTATATTTATCGAATAGACGTAATACACACAGTTAAAGATCAAATTCTTAGTCAATGGCCATCAGTGAACGCGCTGCTTTAAACTTAAGGTATTATATTTCCTATGTGTGAAAATGTCGACAGAATAAGGTCATGCAGCCTCTACTGCTGACAATACCGGAAGTACTTTTGCACGTTCTGTGAATCCATTAACTCAGTGGTAGATCCAAACCCCGTTGTTGTCGTCCCCGGAAATGATCGTCAGTAGATGATGTAGACAGCAAATCATATGAGCAGCATCGTTCCGCCATGAAATTACTATGAGTAATTCTTTCATCTAGAAGTCGCTTGCGATCCGTCTAATGGGAACTCTCTTACTCGGACAAGAAAAAAACAAACATTTTAAGACAATGTCAATTTTGTGTTTTGTGACTAACCCGTGGCAACGAAACCGCCCCCCCCCCCCCAAAAAAAAAAACAAAACACAAAAACAACCGGGCTTTCGTGTCCTCAAAGAAAAAAAAAGACAAGAGGTTACATAACGGGTTAAGTTGTCGTGAATGCACTGAATACCTCAATTTAATGAACATAGACTCAGTATAATAATATAATTCATGGAAATTGCTAATCTGTTTTTAACTTTATGGCATATGTTTATGTTTCCTTTAAATTTCTATTTATACATCATAAGCGTGCATGTTAGTGTGTTAACGTGTATGCGTGCGCTCATGCATGTGATTTTGTGTCTATTCATGCGTATATATATATATTTTTTTTTTTTCTTCCCATCTTCGTATTTGATTTATTTTATTTTATAAAAGCAAAATACAATACCACGTGTCACCAATGTTTTGTTAATCATTTTCAGAGGAAAATTAAAAGTGTTTAAAAATCCAATTAAAAATACACGTTCTGTAATGACGTTTTGTTTAATAGCAGTTATCGTCATAAGTGCCAGTAGTGTAGTTCTAGGACTGGTTGGCCCCTTGTTCAGGATAATGTGACTGGCTGTGGCCCGGTGTCAGGATAATGTGACTGGCTGTGACCCGGTGTCAGGATAATGTGACTGGCTGTGGCCCGGTGTCAGGATAATGTGGTGTCAGGATAATGTGACTGGCTGTGGCCCGGTGTCAGGATAATGTGACTGGCTGTGGCCCGGTGTCAGGATAATGTGACTGGCTGTAGTATCATGCCATATGTCTACGGCGTGATCCGCAGCGTGGCAGCACTATAAAGGAAGCCGATTAATGAGGTGTTTATGTCTGCCGTTTTGCCATCCGTGGAGGGGAGGTTTCTGGGATTGAAAAATCGAAACCCTCCTGTTGGTGCCGGAAAACTTGCAGTCTTTTGACTGTTTCTTCCATTATAACACCATTTGTATTTTATTTTAAATTATATACTACCCAGTGGCTATTAAACAACATCGGCGCAAGGATAATAACCTCCAAAATAAAATTGGCCGTTTTTGCAATCTGTTAATCGAAAAGAACATACATATGAAAGTCAATGCTTTTGGGCATTGTGTGTGGTCACATTTTATTGTATCACGAACCTGAAGAGTTCATTTTACATTGCGCGAATACAAAAAGTTTGTGACTTTTAAATTTTACTATATTCCATTGTTAAACAATGTTGAGATAGAATAACAGATTAAAATATTGATTTTAAAACCTGTGATATGCGTTGTTCATTTTGGCCACTTTCGATTTCTAAGGAGTCACACATAAAATAGTGGTAAACGTGTATTTACGCAGCAACCAAATAATTTATTTACTAGCGATGAAACACAAGTATCCACTTTCGGTTATAATTTGAATAAGGTAACTGGACAATTTTTGAGATTTGTAAAAGTATTCAAAAGTAGCATTAGAAGTTCCTTCAAGTTTATAATCTATACATACTTTATGATTTATTTCATAATTTAAAATACATTTTTCGGTTTTAACATGTAATCACGTCAGTTGAGAGCATGTAAACCAACTAAACTTCAAAATAAAACATTTTTCTGGTATTGAAATCGAAATAACATGGCGGCTTTTGTTGGTATTCATTCAAATTTGAAACAAATGCGATTTCAGCAAATTTGCATTTAGAATAAATTTTGTCGAAGTGAAAGCAACACTTATACCAACAACGATATTAGTCTTTCATCGTTACATATTTAAGCTAAGGATTTATAAACGAAGTATTGATCTTAAGCTTTTATTGAACTCAGATTCGTAATCAAATGCCTCTTCTGTGTTTCCTGACAAATGGAGTTGTTGTAGTTGTTGATATTCATAATTATATCGAACTGAACATTCTATTCATCTTCGGAATCCCACGGTTAACTTACTCCATTTCACTTCATGACATCAAACTGTGGGTAACGTCGATAAACAGCATTGTGGCCACTGGCAGATTCAAAAGGGGGGGGGGGGCGCACCCGGTGCGCGTCTAAAATATTAACACAACTCCCCAAAAGGTCACAAAAAATGCACTATTTCAAAGCTTTTAATTTAAAAAATCGCGATGGAGTTCCGCCGGATCATCAGTCCAACCGGAACAACACCCTTCTCATGGCTTTGGCAAAGTGGCAAGCCGCTTGCATTGTCACTGCCTACATTTAATTTAATATAACGCAACTGCCCCTAACCTGAACTCCTGGATCCGGCTCTGGTCGCATTGTCTGATATATCGAATAACGAAAACCCGCCTTGTTAATGAAAGGCTTGGAGGCTTGAAAGTCATATAAAAGAAAAAAATAATAATACAAAAACAGCAGCGGACAGCCGTATCAAACGACTTATGACTTGGTCAAATTACCTTGCGGCGTAATACGATACACATTGAAACGAAGGCGTAAAATCCTACGGCCGATAGATTATATCAATCTACAGTGCATGGGTATCCGACGATGATAGTAAGTATGACTGAAAGTTCTCTGAACACGAATAGTTCATATAAAACTAATTCGTAGGGCGTCTTTTTATATCGATTTAAAATTAAATTCATCGCCAATTCATGTATAAACCTATGTGTTTAATGAATACGTAGTGTTAAGAAGAAAGTAAAGATTAAAATTAAAAATAATATGTACTGTAGAAGTATATAATAGAATATAGATATAAACAGAACTTTTTGTATGAAACTGTTGTGATGATATGCCTATTCCGGTGAAAAAATGGTAGTTTACTTGATAAACTACAAAAATTTATAAAACATATATCAAAAACACTTAGTACTAAATTATTAATTTCATACGTTTGACAGAAAGCGGAGAAATACATATATCTTCATTCTTGTATGAACAGTAGAAGAGCTGATATTTACAAGTGTCACCACAACTATCTTTTCATCTTTATTTGCGTCATTTTGCTGTATATTTCAATTTAATTCACATGTATCTTTATTATGAATCTTTCTTTGGGCAACACATTAACTAATACAGAATTAAATTCATTTAAAAATGTATTGTAAAACCTATATTTATGAGCTTATCTAGATATTGCATCAATTTTACAACTTCATCATGTGTCATTAAGTGTTAACATATTGCTTACTGCGTCGTTAAAACATTTTATTTCATTCACATTTAGCATGCATAATTTCTCCTGCCAGGTTTATAAATCCATATAAACATTTATGTTGTAATTAAACTTAAGTGCAAACACAGCAGTTATACGTCTGCGGTTGGTAAGCTGTTGAGTATAGTAACACCCGAGACTTGATGAAGCACGATTTTGATAATAACGATTGTAAATTCGAGGAATTAGATTTGCCTATATGCGCATCTGAGATAGAAAGAGTTGTTAAATGTCTAAAAAGGAATAAGTCTTTTGGAGAAGATGAATTGTTAAATGAGATTTAATTGAGTCATTTGATATTATACACACATTTAGTGGATTTAGTCAGTGCTGTTCTGAGTTCAGGTCAATTTCCAGAACAGTGGTCTAGAGGAATTATTGTCCCTGTGTTTAAAAAAGAATGACCCTTGTGATGTCAATAACTACAGAGGTATAACTCGTGTCAGCTGTCTTTCGAAAAAATTTACTGGGGTTTTGAATAATAGACTTAATGATTGGATCGAAAGTAATAATATAATAAGTGATGCACAGTTTGGCTTTCGCAAAGGTCGTTCTACTGTAGAGGCTATGTTTGAACGACCCTTGCGAAATCCTAAGGCATTAAATGTACTTTTAAATAATTTGAAAAATTATCAGTTAAAAACTAGCGTTAAATGTCAACTTTTCGATGCTTTTTATGGTGCTATTCAGTAGTGAAATATGGGGATTTGGTAAATCTAAGACAATTGAGCGTGTTCATCTTAAATTTTGTAAAATAATACTAAACGTAAAGACGTCAACAAGTAACATGGGAGTTTATGGTGAATTAGGTAGATACCCTTTATTTATTAATAGATATACACATAAAATACAATTTTGGTGTAAGGTATTATCTTCAAAAAATATTCTTATTACCACTTTGTATAGAAGTCTTTCAGACTCAGCGAATAACAATAGAAAGAATTGGGCATTTAGTGTTAAATTTTTGTTCGATAGTTATGGATTCTCACATGTTTGGAGTAATCCATACATTATAGAATTTAAGAATTTCTATATTTCCTTTAAATCTAGAATAATAGATGTATTTAGACAGAACTGGTATAATACTATGGTAAATTGTAATACTTAATGCACTTATAAATGTTTCAAAAAAGACTTTGGAGCTGTACAATTTTTGATGTTTTATGAAGAAAAATTTAGAACAGTTTTAGCAAAATTGAGATTATCTTCACATGAATTAAGAATTGAAACAGGTCGATATGGCCAAAATAGAACAGATAGAGTGCATCGATATTGTTCACTTTGTAATGCTAGGGATATTGAAGATGAATATCACTTTATTATGGTATGTCCTGAATATGTAAATCTTAGAAAAATGTACATTAAGAAATATTACATAAAACGTCCAAGTACGTTTAAATTTGTTCAATTAATGTCTTTATCTAATAGAAATGATATATTTAAACTCAGTAAATTTGTCTTTGAAGCTATGCAACATAGAAATACACTTATAGAATTTTCGATAATTATGTGTAATTACAATTGTATTTTTATTTGTTGTATTTGTATAAATTTTAAACTTTTTCAAAGTCCATCCTCCAAAATTATATGGTAAAAAAATTATGACAAAAATAAGTGAAGCATTGCATAATTTGTTTGATTTATGAAAAAAATAAGTGAATCTTTGAATGATATATTTGATTTATTTACACTTGATCATTTGATTATCTATTTATATTTATACATATATACATGATATGACAAGAAACTGTAAATTTTACTGTCTGTCTGTCTATTCCTGCTTTAAAGTTTTTCTAAGGCGCCAAGTTGAAGAGAGGTTTGAATAAATCTCAAAAGATTGCCCTAAATGAGATAAAATCATATCTATCTCACCCAAGAAGCAACAAATTTCATGGGCAAAAATCATTAATTCTACAGTAGTAACTAATTGAAAAGAAGAAGCATCACTAGGTAATGCATTAGTACAATTTGGTTAATCAGTGAATCATTGAATATCTTTATGATTAAAATGCATTACATAGTCATAGTCATGTAGAGATTTTTGTAAGATATAGATGTTTTCAAGGCGTTTGGGCGTTTATTTTTTCCTAGCGGACAGATTTAAAAAAAAAAAAAAAAAAAAGCTGCAAATAAGTGTTTTAGACTAAGAGATAAATGAATCAAAATTAAGGGGTCACCATGCTTGTTTTAGAGATTAAGCTTACGGTGGTATATTTTTTTTTTATCGAAATTTCAGCAAAATGTCCATAAAATAACTAAAATGTGACCTTCATAATTTGAAAAATATACTTTTAATGATATTTTAAACATGGATCCTAAACTTCAGGCATTCCTCTACCATTCTACTTAAAATAAATGAGAAATTCCAAAAACAGATTTTTATCAATTAATTTCAATTGTTACCCGCAAACACGTCCTCAGTTTCATCGCCTTTGAACTATCTAAGTAAGTATTAAAGTACTAAAGTAATCTTATATGAGATTATAAAAATATTAGAATGAAAACGCAAATGAATGCCCACAAAGCTTTGGCCCAAATATGATGCATTTGATTTTGTTAAACTTTAATTTAAAACTAATGACATCTGTGTTTCCTGCTCTGAAGATTTAAAATATTTCAAACTCACGCTCATGTATACACACGATGAGTATAAACAAATAAAATGCATAGGAAGAATTCCTTGTTTTTGTTTTTATTTCTTTTCATAACTTTCCCCTGATAGCCATGTTTTTAACAGATCCAAACCGTTTTTACAATCTTGATTGAGAGTGATCCAAGGAACATCTGTGCAAAAAAAAGCAAACAAAAAAAACTTTGAAATCTTGCCAGTACTTTTGGACAAAAAGATTTTTCCAAATATTTTCCATATAACTTGCCATGGCAAACAGATTTGTACACCGAAATCGATTCTTTGAACAACATCAAGTGGACGCCCAAGGAACATTCCTGTAATATTTTACGAAAATTGGCCCAGTAGTTTAGGAGTTAACGTCGTTTCAATTTAAATGTTGGCAACGGACGGCGGACATTCATCTTTCACAATAGCCCAGCTTTGGTCAAGGTGAGCTAAATAGTTGCACATATTTTGCAAATATGCGGTTTCATAGATAAGAACCTAAATAGGTAAAAAGACTGCGTGCTTTTAAGTGAATGTACTGGACTGTATTAAAATGTTTCCGAATTATAGGCATTATCAAATATATTTTTCTGATACATTTCATAGGAAATCAACTTTTCAGAGATACTCCCCCAAGGGCAAGGGATCGAATCCACGACCTCCCGTTCCCGAGGCGGACGCTCTTATCACTCGGTCACCGGGGACGGTGAAATGATTATCTCGGTTGTTATTCATCTAGTAACTATAACACTCTTAAGTACTATAAATTTATAGACTTATTGCAATGCAATGCTCTCTATGAAGCTCATTTTTATTCATCAGTTATAGGCTTTCTTGCTCCAAGTATATAAAGGCTTGTATTTACCATAGAATTTCATAATAACTCGATAGATCATGATCACAGTTTAATGATGGATGGATTACCTTTAATTATATCTTGGATATTTTAATTGGCATACTAGAATATTTCAGCTTTGACAAAATCAAACAGGTTGCGCATTAAAATACAATATCTGGGCCAATCAAGTCATCTATCAATTAAATAAATACACACGTACGATTCCTGGTCACATTCATGAGAGAAAACAGTGGTCGCCAGTTCAGACTCGTCCGGTTATGTCGCACAATAATGACCACATACGCCGCAACCAGAGCTATCGAGAGTGATTGATATAAGTTATGATAAATTGTTTCGTAATCGATGTAAAATAAATAAAATTTAAACATTTTTACCTTTTCACACATTTAAAGATGCTACAAAATATATTATTTCACACTTTAGAATTCGATAAATATGTATGATGGCCAATGGATAGATCTGATTGGTGACCTTTAATCTGAGTACAATAGAACTTACACACAAATATTTCCATGTGGACAATTTTTAAGTCCTTGTTTGTGTTGAAAATATTAATATTAATTTTTAAAACTACTAGAGACAAATACTATTCCCTCACTTCATAAAAATGTAAATATGACTGCTCTTTACCTTTATGTGATTTTAAATTTATTCTAAATTGAAATAATAAACGTATGTTTAAGGTATTACAGCTCTTATGAACACTTTTTCAGACCTTGATAAACTATATATATTCTGAATCTGTATTGTTTCACTTATACAGATATAAAATGTTAGGAATATTTACCGTCATATAAAGAAATTATTGACATTTGCATTACTCTACCACTATTTCGGCTTTATGTTAAAAATGAAAACACCTAAGTGACACAAAAATGGATTAAATTCAATACATTTTCAATGTAACCATGAATATATCAGTGATTAAAAATAATATGTTTAAATCATATATCACACCATGCGCCTTGAATATTTTACTATTTTACTAAAAAGTCAAACAGTACATGCATGGAATCATTTTGTAAGGAAAGGGAGCTCACCATTTTCGGCTAATTTTTGAATATCGAATTTCCGGCAAATAACGATCAGTACAATGGTTCATATGCATTTGGAATGAATAGAAACAAAGAATCGAGACATTTCCCGTGTTGTTTTTACTGTTGTAAGTGACTAAAAAGTGTTTTGATGTCCCAATCGAGCTTGACAACAACCGGGACCGGCTACTTCTGGTTTCTTTTGTAGTGAATAAAATGTAAGCACTCATTGGTCAATATATTTAAATTGAATATTGTGTAAGCAAGTAAGATTTCATTTTACCTGCTAGTCCGACAATGATTACACTGTGCCCCTTTTCACTAGCATTGTTTATGCTTTTCCGGACCTCCGTAACTCAACGAAGTTTTCCCGGGAAATGTCAGCTCAGCTTCGTTTACATTTTTTTTACCAATAAAAACTTACCTTTATATTCAATGCGAAAGAAATCGGAAATAGCCTTCCCGGCTGTTGTCAAGCTTGAATGGAACAATGAATTCACGATATTATCGTTTTAAGAGAAAAATACCTAAATTACGTTTAGGATTTTCTTAATTTACGCATTTAAAATACAACCTGATCCGTAATCAATGTTGTATTTCGTTATAAACACTTTTTCCAAATATGGTCTCTAAACAGTGTCCTCCCTTTCTTTTTTGAATTTCACCATTAAGTACGAAATGATTCGCCTCGTGCAACTTCAAGCCCCTGTGTATGCCCCCTCATGATTTTCTATAACTTAAGTTGTCAACTCGAGTGTTTGTTCTCTATACCTGTGGCAACATTTGTTGTTTTTCAAAAATTATCTTTGACCCATTAATAAAATTTATGCAAAGTATCAATTCATTTTACCGTTCAGATATTTTAAATGACTCACAAGCAAATTTCACTATCGACCAAAATAAGCACAAACATGATAATTTGCTTCTTTTTATTGTACAAACATTTTTTTTGTTGACAATATCATATTATCCGATTTCTGACTTTTCTAGACGACGAGGGTCAAATGTTGACATATTAGACCGAAAGTGATATTTATTTATACATGTATTTCCTTTGATTGTTTTTTATAATTTGTCAATCATATATATATATATATATATATATATATATATATATATATATATATATATTTCCTTTTTAATTGGAAATTGAATTAAGAATTAGATTATGAAGAAAAAAAATCACTCCGAAATGAACCAAACGTTTTGAATATCTGCGATGTCGGTGATTTAAGTACAACAGACCGTTGTACATAAATATCGACATCGAACGATTTGTACTTGATCAGTATTAGAGTTGTTCAACCTTAAAACAAACGTTTCTCTACATTGTATTCTTCACTTGTCATCTCATTCAACTGATCAAATTTGCTTTACCTAAGAAGACTTCAGAAATACTGTTAACTGATCATTCTTCAAAAATGTATTATGTATTTTATAATGTATTATATCTTACATATTTATAGAAAAGAAAAACACGTTATAACGTTACTCTATACCTTACTGATTTATGTTTGAAGTATAGTTACAAAACATGCATACACGTATAATTGAATATAGATGTATAATTGCGGTTTATGCATGATTGATCATCGAGGGTTTTCAAATATTCATATATATCTATATCATTTGAGGCAAAGGCAGCATTTGGAATACATACACCCCATCATTTACGGCAGACTCTTTGGCATATAATGTGTTTTATCAAAAGTTTACAGGTATGGATGATTATTTTCTTAAAAAACAAAACAAACAAAACATCAATATGTTGGGCAAAATGTCAATATAAAATAGATGTTTTGGTTGTTGATAGCATTGTCATTACTAAGGTAATTTCAAATCTTTATCTGCGTCTATAATTTATTCTTGTGTAGAAGAAAAATACGAGCAAAGAAGAGACACGTATTGAATTTGTTCTTCAATTTTATAATTTTTAAGTTTTCTGTAACGGCCTTAAGTAAACCTTATTGATATAGTTTGTGTTGTCGTACGATTTGCTCTTTATACATTTTAATCATTTCATATGTATATTGGAGTATTTGTACAATTGAATTCAACTTCCAAGACACAGTAATTTAGTCGTTCGCTGCTCTGCCGCACTTCGGCTATAATATATAAATAACGTGATGCCACTCACGGGCCAGTTTCGTTGTCCTGACATTATTTTTAAGAGCCGTGGATCTACTTAATATCCTGACCAGTAAACAGGGAAACATTTTACTGATTTATTAAACCGCAATCGAGGATCAAACGCGAGGAATCCAAGTTACCTGCGTTTTTGTAAGATAAGAAAATATTGAAATTTTCAGATAATTGTCATTGTGTCATGTTTCCTGTATGTTGACGGTGGCTACAATCATCCCCCAGGCGCGAACCATGACATGAAGTGTACAAATGACAGTGTATGTGTATTTTGAAACCTTTATTTTCATGAACTTAGTATTTTAACTTAAAAACATAAAAGCAGTATGTCAATATTGAATCGAAATTCGAAGTTTGTAGAAATAATGAAGACATCATCGTCAATTTTAAAAATTCTATTTCATATAACACAATAAATTTCATGACGATGAATTTTTGAGCAACCCAATTCAGACAGTTCATGTATGACAATCATATGAACATCCCATGATGAAAAAACACTTGCACAATTGTTCTTTTTCTTCGTGTGCAATAAGAAATGGAAGAAAGTGAATTGAAAAATGTGTTACTCAGGTTGAGATTAAAATTGACAACGTTTCAAGATGGATTGAAAACATAATATCAATAAAATTTAATTCATAGGCACACGTGTTCCTTTTTACATTAAAGCCAAAGGCATGAAAAAAATGCCATTCTCTATCACAGAGCAATTACGAGTTTACGTATAAAATCAACTTTGTTAGTTAATTACGGAAACGTTAAAGGGCCTTCAATTAATGACATGTTTTGTGTTAAGTCAAAAACTTTCTATTCGCCTTGATCAGATACTTTAACACTTGTCAATTTATATAGCTCGCAAACACTAAATCTATATAGATAATGCGTCTATACTTTTCTCGATATGATTGAAGTTTTTGTCAAAGCGAATAGGTATTTTTTCCCTTTATCAAATAAAGGGACTAATTCGCCTTTACAAAAACATTCAAACATGTCGTGAAAATTAAAGTTGCAATATCTATAAAATTCTCATTATGCGAGCTAAATAAATTGATGCGAATAAAAAAAATGTTGACTTAGCACAAAACATGTCATTAAATGAAGGCCCTTTAACGTTTCCGTAGTTAATACATTGAAACGTGCTGATTTGTACATACTTCCATATAAAACATTAACTTATTTGATTTTGTTTTCACAGGACTGCGAAGAATCTTTTAAATGTCGACAACCAAATGAATGTCTCAAGAGTTCGTGTCCAAATAAATGTTATCTTGGTAAAATCTTCAGAAAATTCCTTTTCCTTCCGTATGGACTATGTTTATATATTTTTTTGTAATTGATCAAAAGGTTTCATGTCAATTTGGCTAAAATTACTTAATAGAATGTTCTTTGACTATTTAACGTTTAAAGGAATGTTCCTTTTGATTTAGTAGAATAAATAAATATTTATTTTACATTTAAATAGACAAATGATCATTTTCATTAGGTTTTGGTTTGAAAAATATTGAAAAGTTATTGTGCTCTTTGGTCAGGACATATGTTACATTCTATGTAGAAAAAGAGAAAGCTACATTGCTATGTTCTTGTGATATTTTTTATTTGTAACAGACGGAAGTCAGCTTTACGTTTTATACATTATTTCGTCGTGAAGTAACAATCATTTCAATTACGTTTTGTTCATATTCTTTGTCGACAAATCAAGGCGAAGGAAGCAAGTGTTCCATACTTTGTCGACAAATCGAGGCGAAAAAAATAAGTATTCTTTTAAGATAGATTATGTACTATGGCTTATAATAAGCAAATTGACTGTAATTAATGATATTATTCAATTTTGTAGACTGTGGGCCACCACCAACTATTACCCACGGCTGTCTGCAAGGTCCCAAACGGACAACCTTCCCCGTCTGTAAGGATGTGAAGTGTGCTAGAGGATATCGTGCAAGTGTCCCAGATGTTTGCTGTTTGAGAAATGGGGGATGGTCAGCTGCTGTTTGTGAACCTGGTAACCAATATTTCCATTAAATCCTCTTAAATGATGACTGATATTGTCTGTGATATAGACAATATGAGGTTAAATATTTGTATATTCGTTTTAAGTAAAAAAAATTCTAAAGACAACATTAAAAATAATGATATGTATTGTTCGGGTTAGATTTGAACGGACTACGCCGCTTGAAACACGAGTATACATGTATTCAGTGTTCAGTCGACCAGAGGTGCTTACGACATTATAATTGGAGAGTGATTCAGTTTATGCAAAAAAAACTAAAATGATTCCTGTAATGTATTTTTATCTAAAATCATTTTCTACAGGCTTTCAAAAGTAACAAAATGTATTTTTGATTGAACCAATCGTTTTATTTGTAAGATTCTAAAATTTCTATTCAAATTGTTACGAAATTCAACAGTGTCTAATAAGTTGTTTTTTTCTTAATTCAAGACCCTGATCAGGATATCGATGGCTGTAAGAGTGCAACTACGGGAACAAAAAAGACTACACCGGAATGAAGGAAAGGAATGGACAAAAGACCACTTGAATCATATTTCCCCGAACGTCTAAACTGCTTTTAGATACGCATATATTATTTTCTGAAATTATGCTTTTCATATTTGTTTGAATCACATACTATAATGGCGTAACATTTAATGCTATGCAAATCGTTTTATTTAGTTTGTTGTTGTTTTAAAACATTTTGATTTTACTTAAATATTTTGTCTTCACAACCCTATTTGTGCTGAATAACATATGTTTCGTCATTTATTTGTAAACATACTTACGAAATTTAAAATTGTCTAATGAGACTTTCTCAATTTAAGGACCAAATCATGATTATAAAGGTTGAAAGAAATTATCTATGGGTAAAAGAAAATCTACACTGGAATAAAACCCCTAATACTCATTGAACATACTGTTTCTTTAGATGTTTGGACTGCTTTTAGATACGCAAAATTATTGTAAGCAATTTTACTTTTCAAATTTGCTTGGAATTTGTACCACATAGCATGATGTCATGAAAGTAAACATTATTCAAAACAGTTGTTACTTTTTTATATTTGATATTAACTATATATTTTTATTTACATTGTTTGTATTAGTGCGTTAATATGTTAATAACGATATCAAATATTACTAATATATTTATATTTACGTCAGATTTTGTGTTATCCCATAAGGCCCTGTTTAATACAAGCATCAGCTGCATCTTTTAACATATTTTTAACATGCATTTAAACAGTTACATTTTAAAAAGATAAATGCAAATATTGTCATTATTAAATAAACTACATACCCCACCAAAGGAAAGGATGAAGTATGAGAATAATAACATTGGCATATCAGGCAAAAACCTTTTAACACCTATATTTTATGATATTTTCATATTAAAAAAACAACTTTATTTAATGCTTTTAGGTGGATTATTGGAAATTATAAAGGAATTTAACATGGTTACATTTTGTTATTCACTCTTTGAAATAGTGAATATTATCATTTTCTCTGTATTGTAATGGGACTACCTTTATCCCTTTATGCAGCGCCTAACTTGGAAGAAAAGCATTTAAAAAAAAAGTATCACTTTCAGTTTAGTATGGAATAATATTTTAAATCCATCTCCTAAGGAAGAAAAAACAATAGTTGCACTCGTGGCTGATGTTGCTTCCATGTATAAATGTATTACTTGATACATAGATGTGGACTCATATCTACTTTCATTTTTGATAAAAGACATCCCTACCAATTCAATCTATTTATGGCTGTCGTCCTCCTGTTTATTTAACTGAACCATCAAACAACTAAATTCTATTTATTTATATACTTATATATTTTATATTGAAAAAGAAAAAATGTCAACGGTATATATAGTGTTTTAATTATAAATCTATATGGATCTAGCAATTTTATTTTGAATGCAGTAGTGTAAAACTGTTGAAAATAGTCTGCGGAGATCTATGTTTCGTGACTTTTACAAAATATTTAATCATATGAGAATCTTTTCTGCTGGAATGATGTAGCACTGTAAAAAACGCCCAACCAAACGAAGCGGGTCTGATTTCACGTGAGGCCTAAATAGCGGAAGAAAAAGAAGTTTTTTCTTCCAAATCAGATTTAATATACAGTTAATTATAGGGTCTTGTTCAGGTTAGAGTTACATATATACAAGTATTGGATTGTTAATTATTATTTCCTTATTTGGTGATATCACGTGATACTTTATGTTTTATTACCTTTGAAAAGTAATTAACCCCATCAATGTTTTAAACTAATGATTATACTGATTTCACAGAAACGATCCATCGACATCTTGATTGTCAACAGGCAAAGCGGAAGCAACCTTTTTAAGAAGCCCATCAGTTGGTATGTTGTATAAAACAGACTATAAGTATATGCTGCATTAGTGCGCTAGCTATGCTGATGTACTGAGCATCACTTGCTTCTAGTACATCATGACATTTGTGTGCCATTTATAATTGAACAAATCAATACAAACAACAAAAACAGTATAGCGTCAGAAGAAAAAAAAACATAATTAATAATGTCCAATTAACAACAACAACAGCAAAGGAATTGTACCACCTAGAATAAATTGGAAACTCAAATTTAAACACACGTGGAATTGATATTCAAAGGTCCTTCAAGGTTCTGGGATTCTAATGCATGATGTTAAGAATCACAGACACAAAAAACACTGTAATATACGATAAGTAGGATATTAGACAAAAAAAAAGATGGAAGGGTTTGGATGATTTTTACCTGCTTTAACTTAAATTATGATATATATATATACATGTATATATAATATAATATAATATATAATTTGAACCGCTATGTCTAGATAGGCACCGAAAATAAAAAAGAAAGGGCTAAAAGAAAAATGTACAGCAAAATACATTTTTTTATTACGAAACATGTACACAATTATAATTATTATCAAAATATGGATTATTAATTTTGAACCCTCAAGTTTTATATTTCAAATTTTATAACGATTACAAAAAAAGTATTCACAACTTATATAAATAACTCAATGGCCCAGGTTGCGGCGTATCCGGTTCTTATTGCGGGAGGAAATTTAAGATTCCGGAGAGACGTCAAAATGGTTATGTACGTTAGCTGGTCATAACTGCGCAATTTGACAATATCGTTTTAACTCAAACATTTTCTGAATGTGGAATGAATTGTCTTAATAGATAAAGAAAGAAAACACATCGTTTTTTTTTTCCAAATACTGCCTCACGCCTATCCTTCTAATGTTTTCTTTCTCTTATCTTTTGATGTCATCAACCAAAAAATTTTTTGTTCCCTTTTTTTATTAGGAATTAAGAATACAAACTATATGAAATTCATTTGATTATGAACAAAGCGCGAAAAACAGAGTAGTTCAGTCAAAAGGTTTTACATTTGCGTTTTGTTCATATAGCAAACATGTTTCCTGCCTTTTGTAATATAAATGCCAGAGGTCCTTTCATTGATAACGTGTGGATTTAATCTTAGAGGTATTACACATTTACTGCTAACATTACATTACACAAGATCGCTTTTAACAATTCTGTTATGAGATTAATGCTATATCGAGTGAACATGCGAAGTAAAGTTAATATTACCCATCCATTACATGTATGAATTTATAGTCATGGTCGTTCAAATGCTTAAAGATGCAAACATCCATTGATTCGGAGTTATAAGCTATATGTCTATAAAGACTTTCATTTACTATAAAACTCCCATGATCACTTGGTCGACCATGATAACAATTAATGATGGATAGATTACCTTAAAACGGACACGAGTAGGAATGAATCATTATAACAACTTTTTCATTCATACGCAGTGAGACTCTTGTCCGAAAATCGACTGTTTTGAACTGCAAACTGAAATAAGTTTCCATCATTTAAAATCAAGTATATCTGTCATGTACATTTACTTTACATTATAAACATTATAGAGTTGTTCGTCATGTATGCCTGTCTTCGCCATATTGGCTTGAAAGTGTTTTGATCACCAAAATAACATGCCTTAACCAAATTCATTCTGGTTGCATTTTACTAGGTTTTATTAGAATCAAGATGGTTAACCGATGTAAATAGTAGATCAAGCTCCGGAAGTCCTTAAAACTTCTTCCGTAGTTACAATTGAAGAGTAAATAGAACATACACATCTATGTAGTATAGAGTTATAATTCAACACAGATATCCAATTAGGTTTATACACCTTAATAGCTAGCCATGCATATAATTTCACAATATAAGCTTTTAAAATGTTAAACACTGGAAATCTTAGGGGCATGACTTGTGACATATGACAGTTCTTTAATTACTTCCCCTTGATAATTTTGTTTTCATTAGTTATCTCCCCTGGAAACTAAAAAAAATGTCTTTCTCCATTTTCCTAAGGTACAATTTAGATTTTTTTTTCATGAAATTTGAAACTCGAAAATCAAATTCAAAGAAATTGTATAGTTCCCATAGCCTACAATGTTAATTCTCCCCCAAATGACACTTCAAGGGCTGGCCGAGCAGGTCGTGGCGGTGGTTTGGCAGAGTTACTGGAAAGCCATAAAACTGTCAAAGCGGAATTAGAAAACGTGTCATGCCGCTAGATAACCTAAGGATTATTCATTGAAGCTTTTAAAGGTGACAGAGTCATGAAAAAAAAAAACTTACCGAGATACTATAATTATACAAAAACCATATTACATGTACAGTAAAAAGTAAAACTTAATCATTCATGATGGAAATATGTAATTATTTAAATATTCAAATGACACAGTCCTGCATTTCAACATTTGAATTGTATCATTACATTAACAAAGAGAGAGAGAGAGAGAGAGAGAGAGAGAGCCCGAATAACTCGTCTGTAATACCGCTACAACACAGAAACGTCACTACGTGCTTCCGTTTGGAATATTTACTAGATGCATTTTGAAAGGATGTATGTACAGTATACACAATTTATAAACTATTACAATTATAACATTTGAATGTGTTTAAAGCAAATATGTATACAATATACATGCGAAATGTTGTAGTAGGAAAAACTAAAATGTTGACTTCTGAGCTGTAAGGCTTGAGAAGATTCCCTGACGTCACTTTCGGTACTGGTTACAGCATCAGACCACGATCTCATACACGGTGGGATCCTTGTGGTAGATGCTGATGACGTCATGACAGAAGCGGTACTGGGCCTGAAGCATCCATGTGAAGTAAAATTATGCAAGTATAAGGGTGTCGTGGTCCAGTGGTTAACATGCATGATTGCGGATCAGAAGGTTGTGGGTTCGAACCCCGTTGAGTCCCAAGTATTATTCATGACCTTCCCATGCGCAGAGTACTGGTCCAATCCAGGAAACGTCGAGAGAGATAAGTATAAGTAATAAGGTTTTGTTTCTCATATCGACGTAAAAACAATTAAGTTAAATGCTAGTCCCCTAAGGTCATTCCAAAATAAAAAAACAGTATAAAACAAAATGTAGGGCACTGTAATGCTTGAAAAATAAAATATAAATAAGTATCTAATCATTTTAGAGGGCGTCTAAATTTAACTGTATATACATGTGTGTGTGTGTGTGTGTGTGTGTGTGTGTGTGTGTGTTACACAAACAATTAGCAGAATTCACTGAGGTCAGAAGGATTTTGAAGCTTGATATTTGTAAATAATTACAAATTAAATGTATACGAAATACATTTTATGTAATTTTACTGTCTAATATTCGGTTACTAAATGTGGCCAGGTGGTCATTTTTATTTTAAAGGTATATTCCTTACGAAGCTTTCGATGAGTCGAGGATTTCTTTCCTTCATCATCATACAAGACTCCAGGATATTAACATTGTCGCGTTTCAGTCGTTCTAATTCATTCAACAGAACGCAGATGACACCACTGCGGAATAGCCCATTACTGAAATTCAGAAGGCGTAGCAAATATTTAATAGATTAAGGTAAACCATCCGTCATTAAATTGTGATTAGGGTTCATCAAGTGATCTTGGGAATTTTATAAAAAAAAAAAAATGCATGCCTTTATAGACTAAGAGCAAAAAAGCCTATAAGTCAACGGATGATTGCATCTGCACTGAAGTCTTTTTTCAACTGTGAAAAACGCGCGTACAATGTAAACTACATTAGTCTCTAAAACAACGTGGCCTCTGATTGGCATTTTATTTTGTTTTCCGGAAAAAAAAATGGTCCAGTGGACATGATTATGTATTTCTAATATATGATTATGTAAATGTATGTAGTAGAGGTATAAAATGGCATTTGTACTATCTTGCCATAGAGTTAGCTTTTGTGGCGACGTGGTAGGGTGTCCGATTTGCATACCAAGGGTCCCGAGTTCGATTCCAGCTCAGGGCAGTAGGATTTTACTGGGTTACATGTACTCATTACGTACGAAACATGCATATTGCATCAGTATCAAGTTTGAGAAATAATCAAATCTTATTTAAGACTTTTCGGTAGATTAGAGAGAAATATCAGTGAATTGACAGTATTTCAGTCATATAGCGACGTCCAGCTAATTACAATGGAGGAAGACCCCGAATGCACAGAGGCATCCGGGTAGAACCACCGACCTACCGCAAGCCAGCTGGAGGGCTTCCTCATCAGTGAATTTAGTATAGGTTAATGTTTGCTATAGAGGTTTTAACGAATTTAACCGCTCAAGCTCGGCGCAGCCTAGCGAGAGGTTAAATTTGTTTAACCCTCGATACTTAATGTAAGGAATTATGTTTTGATGATACTGTCCAGGTCAACTTCTACACGCATGCGCACAAAGGTTCATCACAGGTGCAGAACGTATACTAGGTTACCCATGAAACCCATTAAACCTAGTGATTTAAAAAGTAAAACCGATCTAAAATTTTGAAAAATTGGTAAAAATATAATTCCATTCATTAAAAATGGGAATACTCACTGTTCCAAACAGTTAATATTACCCTTTTTATAAGTTTCATTATTTTGGAACTGGACTTCTTTTCCTCAAAACGGTTGAAAAATATGAAATACGAAGAAAATTTTTTTGGTTTCAGTGGAATTTATTTATTATTCATCTAATGAGGAAGAAATTAAATATTAAGTTTCCTCCTCACTTATTGAATTTAAAACGATATTCCACTGAAACCAACAATAATTCTCTATAGACAATTTCACTAGAGGATCGGCAATACCCGGTATAATTCGCCGATTTAAACTGACCAATCAATGACTCAGGAAGAATCTCAAATGTATGTTTATTTCCCATTAAACAACGAATGAACTCGTACATCCGCATGTAGATTTGTTGTTCGGGAAGTGCTCGCTGATTTACGTAGGTTTACGTCTAATTCCGTAATGGAATTGTCTATTTAATGCTCGTAAGGTATAAATAGCCCTTACTTGCAGTGGACCAGAATGGGCTCTCTCTTGGACAGATAGGGCTGCCAAAGCTGCACCTGCGCCACAAATTCCAGCACTGAAGGAATGTCGTCTGGGACCTCGTACTGATCCCTCCAGGCCGTGTACTGGAACTGTTTCACCGTCCGGCTAACCTTCTTGTTCTGCAAGTTAATGAACACTGTCAGTTTTATCTCTTTCTGACATGATTCTCATACCTTTGTTATGTTATGATGAAAATTATACTTCGTTTACTTAGACTCTTCCTTTTTGTAAATATTAAGCACCGATTTTAGGATTCTGTCATTATCACAAAAACCTCCAGGTAGTAAAAATGCTTTTACCTACTTGTCCTTAATTTATTTAATAAGTTTCATATTTTATATCATGACACGTTTGCAAATCGCTAAAATGCTCTTTGTATTATGTTCCGTACTCTTATGTAATGGTAGTCATCTATCTCGGCTTTAATATTATTGTGTAGCGGGCACGGGATCGAACTGTAACCTGGTCAATACTTTTACCCCAAACCTAAGCCTAGCTTAAGCTTTATATAAATAAAATTACACCGAGCGGGTGAAACTGGAATATACATGGAGATGAGATTATTTAAAACAAGAAATAGATATCCTCCGGGCAACCTGCCTGATAATTAGACTAAATGATTCGACAACGATTTCCAAAATTATTAAGATTAGAAACAATCGGTATATAATCACTATAAGTTAACTAATAACAAAATGTATAATGTTGATAGCGAGTAAGAAACCTAACTTTATACAATTATTTTAGATCAAAGCTTATTCTATAAAAAAACACTATGATATCAATCCTAGTCAACACACCAAGACCCTATCTCAAACTAAATTTAACTCGGAAACCAACACCCTAACGTAATGAGACCATCAAGCGTTTGTATTGCGACCCACGCACTAATACATGTAGCTTACTGTTATTACGTGACGACTCCAACAATCGTAATTATTCAGATCAATAGTATTTCGACCCAAAGTCCAACTACTAATTCTCTTATAAACCCCTTCTATACTTTAACAGTCAACTCTCTCCTTCGAGAACCAAAAACAGATATATTAAAATTGCTCTCTGTCACTCTTTTATACTACAAGTCTGAGCGCCCCCTAACGGTCTCCGAAGTTTCCCGAAATATACGGAAATTACCGATTAGCAATTCAATAGCGAACAAGAGTGCCAGTGATGCCACAATATACGCCGCCACAAAATATAAAGACCAAGAGGGGTCTTTTAATTATTGCTTTTAACATTTCTGTAAGCGAATGAAGTCTGTAAGACCAATTAATTTAGCTGAACAGAGATAGAACCCTAAAAATGCTTCCAATATGACAGTAGGTCAAATAGCAGTATCAATATGAATCCTTTTTTCTTTCTCCACATAACTCTTGCAAAAATCACTGCAAAAAAAGAGACTTAGTTTCAAGGGACAAAAATCTTGCAAAAATTAATGAACCGGAAAATTGCCACTTCATGCACATCTACCCATTATAGTTATGACATTGACCAAGTTTTGAAAAGATTCATTCAGAAATATAGGAGGAGTTGCGTTCACAAGGCTGCAATATCAATCAGCTACAGAGACTAAGTTTCAAGGGACCCAATCCTGTAAAAATCAATGGACCGAAAAATCGCCACTTCATGCACATCTACCCATTATAGTCATGATATTGACCAAATTTTGAAAAGATTCATTCAGAAATGTAGGAGGAGTTGCGTTCACAATATATGGACGTGCGGACGGACGGACAGACGGAGAAGATGACGCCAATATGCGACCGCCTCCGGCAGCGTATAAAAACCGAAGTAAACCATTACTAAAATCTTAAATCATGAGTCTCAAATAAGTTTTATAAAAAAACAAATCACATTGATAATATTGATACAAATGCAATTAATTTCAACCTAAACACACCTTTTTGGCTTTTGATATTCAGCTCTCGGAGAATAAAGAAATGAAGTAATTAAAACAAAGGAGGTAACTTTTACAACCCAGCCTAAGTATATCTGCTTGTTTGTCGGTATTTGTTGAAGAATTGGACAGTCTAATACAATAGGGGATATCTCATTATTATTTTATTTATTAAATAAAGGTCAGCTGTCAGGAACAAGCAGGTATAAATCAGTGGAGAACCTGTCTTATAGTAAACATCATCTCGTTTACAAATGGACTTTTCTTTTGTTCAACCACAGCGACGTCCAAAATACCGGTATTTACGTATCCATCTTCTAGTGTACAGCACGACTGCAACACAACATGGCGTCAGATAAATCACTGGATATGACAAACATCCGTTATAAATCACCCCAATTGTATCACTTCGACAAGCTGATTTAACATACTGTTTATCCGATCTTCCCCAGCATATAATTATTTGTAAGGTCTATTTTTCATGGGAATCTGGTGTTCTAAATATTTCGTCCTTTGTATTATTAAATCCGTACATAAGTCGAACATTCAAAAATGCATACATTGACTGTTATTTAAAAACAACACATACATTTAATTAAAGGTGAATTCGCAATCTTTTGAGTTAATCCTGTCAACCAATTACTTCCTATTATCCATTTGAAGCGACTGGAAATCTTGTAAATCAATTTGAAAACATATGTAAACACTTGACAGATCACAATATGACCGTCGCATTGGTGTAGTCCATGTCCAAAGTTGATTTAAATCGAAATACCTGTTAATAAGTATTCCGAGTTCATTATATAAATAAACATCTCATTCTCAAAAGAAACCTCCAATTAAACGATACCGTGAAACCAGGGGACGACGATTCTGTCACCATGATGACTGTTTTGACATTCAGTTCGTATATCAAAGACCAGAAGTCACTCAGCTTTTCCTCAACTGGGGATGACGTCACTACGAATGCGTTCTCATTGGCGTAGTTCTTTGAAAAGAAAATGTGAAGATTGACACAGAATATGATTTATGATGTCGTTTTTTATCCTTTGTAAAAGAGAAAAAAATTATACATGTGTGGTGTAATTTCATTTAATGAGTCATCTTGCAATTTCTCTTACTTGATGCCTTTTATGTCCTTAAAATTTGTAATAATAATCCTTAATATCGTTGAACGATTTCATTGGTTAATCGTCACAGAGTTGTAAAGAAAAGGAATAAACACATACATGTATGTAGGAAGTAATGGAACAATGTATATACATTCTTCATCATTTTCATAGATAACCATTTAAGGGAAATAACACCCACCGGTAACTCAATGGCGCCATAATCCTGAATTATCTGCGGTTTCTGCTTTTTGTTCTTTAATGAGCACGTGGCTACTGAAAATTTAAAGGGTATCACATGTCATCATCCATAATCTTCTCATCGACTTCGAACAAATAGATGCATGCGATAAGACGATTTATAAATCCATAAGTTAACTTTTACAAACCAATATTATATATTTTATATATATAGTTTATTCGTTGTGCCATGTTATTTATCTAGACACAATAACGTTAGAACCTTTATTAGCTGCCACTTGTATTAAACGATCAAACTACACTAAACCTCAGTTTTGATATTTCCATACTAGCATTTTTTTCCGGTATTTATTCAACCTTCATTTAGTGACCATCTCTGTTATGCGGCAACTTTCTCATGTTCCATAACTGACCGCTTCAGCAAGGTTTGACTTTACGTATTTTCCCTCGATGTGAACATGTCAATCTGTCAGTTAACTTATGAGATCAGTAGCTTGTACTGCACAAACATAAAGTTTTTAAAATGTCCATTCTAAACTGAATAATTTAAATGAGCCGACTGTCCTCGGTGGCCGAGTGGTTAGAGCGTCCGCCTCGGGATCGGGAGGTCATTCACTCGATCCGAGGCTGCGACGTACCGATGTCGTAAAAATGCTTTGCGCTTAGCATATAAGGGTTGTTCCAGGACTGGTTGGCCTGGCGTCAGGATAATGTGACTGGGTGTGGTATCATGCAACATGTCTATGGCGTGATACTGCTCTATCTGTCTCAAGTAAACATAGTCCCCCAATGACTGAAATACTGTCGTTGGGACGTTAAACCTAACAAACAAACAAACAAACAAAGAAAAGTGAGCCGACCTTCAGCTGCAGCAATATAGTTTTCATACACTGAATCTGACTGGTCACAAAAGGATTTTCCAAACTCCTGGACCATCTGGAAAGTAATAATTTAAAGGTTTAGAATATGCATTACTTTTTTTCAATCACTTACATAATCCATAGAAATACAGTTGACCCTAAATGAGCGGTCACCTCTATTAAGCGGTCATCCTGTTTTTGGCGGTCAGTGTTGAATATTACGCGACTAGCAATTTGTTTCATTTTTCATGTCTAGCGGCCATTACCACTTCCTCTTGTTTCAATGATCGGCCGCTTAAGACGGGTTTGACTGTATCCATCTAGACTCTAATTAACAAAAGCATCCTAATATTTGTATTAATAACCTATACTAGTGTTCTGAAGAGAGTTACTCGATTAGGTTCCAAATGTTCCTTACATGTATGTACAGATGAATCGAGTGTTACAATCGTGAGAATGACACGTGATGTCCGGTGTAATAGAAAGCACATGGTGCAACAAATCGAAAATAATAAATATCATCGAGAAACAGATAGATAGTTCGTATTCACTCATAGCCATCGTAACATTTGGTAGCAGAGCGAGGTTTGAAGAGGTTTGTTGCATTGTTTATTAGCCAGTATTGGAGAAATATATTATTGTCATCGGTTTTCGCAGTAAACACACAACGGCATGTCGGAAAGCGAAAACGGCAAGGACGAGCACGCTGAGGCGGCTACACTGGCAGGTTTGAAATTGGCTAAGTCTAGAAACAAAGCAGCATATACGCGTATGAGAAATAGACTGTATGATTTATGTGATGAAGAAGATGTTAAAAAAGAGGAGCTGCGAGATTGTTTGGATAAGACGGAAGAAGCGCTGGATAATGCAATAGAGTCGGTAACAAATATTGTTCAATTTTACAAAGAAAATAAACGGACAGTAGAAATGAATAGGTCTTTAGAGGAAATAACAATATTAGAAGAAAAGTATGAAGAAGTATTAAAGGCATACAGATCCTGTAGCTCTAGTTCTGAAAAAAGCTCAGTGGTTGCTGAGGATCCTGTGAAGGTAGAATCTGACATTGGAAAGGATTTATGGAAACAACTAAAGAGAGTTTCAATCCCAATATTTGATGGAGACAAAAGAAAGTATGAGTCATGGAATGCAGCTTTCTGTGCATGTATCGATAGTGCACCAGCCACTCCTCAGTACAAGCTACTCCAACTTAAACAGTATTTAAGAGGTGAGGCATTGAAATGTGTAGAAGAACTTGGCCATTCTTCAGAAGCATATGATATTGCTAAATTGGCCTTGAACGTAAATTTGGAGGTTCTAGGAGGCAATGCATGAAATTTATTGAAGATTTGGAGAACTTTAAACCCATAAGAAATGAAAATGCAAAAGAAATGGAGCGTTTTGCTGATCTGTTGGACATAACAGTACTGAGATTGAAAGATTTGGAGAGTGAAAGTGATTTTGGCAAAAATACCTTTTATTGCACATTACTGTAGAAAATGCCACCATCAATGTTGACAAAATATATCAGATGGATTCATAACCACTGTAAGGAAGAAACAATAGAAACACTGAAAGAATGGGTGAATTTAGAAGCAGAATTTGTTATGACTGCCCAAGAGACAATTCATGGCATATCACAGCTCAGCACACACAGTGCAAAGACATTTCACACAAATTTGATCCTGAATGACAATGGAAAAGGACGACAAAGGAGAAAGGTGTGTACTCTTTGTAACTGTGAACATGATAATGGACATGTGAACATTTTTTTAAACGTGAAAGAAAGATGGAGAAAACCAAAAGAATTGAAAATATGTTTTCGATGCCTCCGAAAAAATCATATTGGAAGTGACTGTCGCTGCATGAGGAGATGTGGAATTGATCATTGTAACAAAACTCATCATCAGTTGTTACATCTTAGAGAAAATACCCATAGATTAAACCCAGAAGCCTCAAGTTTCAAGCAGCGAAATGAAATAATTCACCCGGAAGCAGCAATGTTTGGGCATCAAAATGAAATGAGAGCATGTGCACAAAAATCCAGCTTTATTGCCTTAAGAACAGTTCCAGTTGTTCTAACAAATGGAAGACGCAAGTTGAAAGTTAATGCGTTACTAGATGACGGCAGCACACAGACTTATTTGAATAGAAATATAGCTGCAGAACTTGAATTACTGACTGAGGAAAATATGACAAAATGTGACAATGTGACAGTCAACCTGTTGAATGGGAAAAAGGAAATAATTACCACACAGAATGTTTCTTTTGGTATTGAAAGTTGTAACGGGCAACTTAAAATGAACATTTCAGCTAATACAATTGACAATGTGACAGGAAACTTGAGAGCAATAGAACTAAATGAGTATACCAAGAAATGGGATCATTTGAAGGGTATAGAGTTTCCATATGTTGGACCCAAAGCATCAATTGACATATTAATAGGTCTAGACTATGTTGAATTGCATCAGTCCCTATTTGAAGTTCAAGGTGAACCAGGGCAACCAGTAGCTCGACTTACACCACTTGGATGGACTTGTGTGGGAAATTTATCGACAAGTGAAACTAGTAATTTTCACACATTCTTCTTCGTGAAGAAAACTCTGCAATTAATGAGACATTAAGAAAGTTTTGGGAGATAGAAGAGTTAGGGATGAATGAGGAAGTGTATAATCAGGAGGATAGAAAAGTTTTAGAAAATACAGAAAAGTCAATATGAGGAGATATGAAATAGGAATCCCTTGGAAGGAAAACAAGAACAATTTGAGTGCCAACAAGGATATGGCTTTGAAAAGATTAGAGAACACAGAAAAAAGATTGAATAGAGACAATGTGTTGAAAGAAACATATGCAAATGTGATTGACACTTATGTTAAAAAAGGATATGTGTCAAAAATAGACAAAGAATCTGATGATGAAAATAGTCAAAAGTGGTTTCTCCCACATTTTCCTGTTGTGAGACCAGATAGGTCAACCACTAAAGTTCGCATTGTATTTGATGCTTCTGCTAGGCAAAAGGAACTGTCACTTAATGACGTCATTTATCAAGGGCCAAAATTGCAACAAAATCTACTTGAAGTGTTGCTTAGATTCCGTAAACATTCAGTGGCCATAGCTTGTGACATTCAAGAAATGTATCTTCAGATTGGAATTCCTATCCCAGATAGAAGATTTCATAGGTTTCTTTGGAGAACATCTAGTAAGGAGGAAGCTGATGAGTATGAGTTTAATAGAGTTGTTTTTGGGATTAACGCATCACCATTTTTAGCTCAGTATATATCACAGTATAATGCAAAGAAATTCTCAGAAATTTATCCCATGGCATCAGAGACCATACTGCGAGCAACCTACATGGATGATAGCCTAGATTCAGTTGCGACAGACATCGAAGGAGTTCAGTTGTATAATGACTTGACAGAACTTTGGAAAAAAGCTGGTATGCTAGACACAATGGTTATCAAATTGATCTGAGTAAAGGAGAAATGCCAGTTACAAAGACATTAGGTGTGAAATGGTATGCAGAGAGTGACACTTTTACATTCAGTTACAATGTACCTTCTGGTGAAATGCCATGGACAAAGAGATCTTTTTTGAAAAAGATGGCCACAATTTATGATCCATTGGGGTTAGTAACTCCATACACTATCCGCGCAAAAATATTAATGCAAGATATGTGGATGAGTGGTGTAAATTGGGATGACAGTTTAAATAAGGAGTTAACAGACAAAGCCAGCCAATGGTTCAGTGAACTTTCTAAAATTGACAACATTTCAGTTCCTAGAAATCTTGCAGTTGGAGAATTGAAATTGACAGAACTGCACACATTTGTTGACGCATCTAGTATGGCGTATAGTTCAGTAGTATATATCAGAAATACCACTGAAGATAATAAAAACAGTGTAAACATAGTAGCATCAAAGAGTAAAGTTGCACCATTAGCATCTATCAGCATACCACGGCTGGAATTGATGGCAGCAATTCAGGGACTAAGATTGACAAGGACTGTTTGTAGAGCATTAGACATGTCAATATCAGAAGGGATTTTTTGGTCAGACAGTTTGAACGTTCTTTGGTGGATTCGAAATCAAAGCCGAAAGTTCAAACCATTTGTAGCCCATCGCATTGGAGAAATTCAATCAACAACACAGCCAGAGCAGTGGCGGTATGTCCCTACACTACAGAATCCAGCTGATTGTGCTTCAAGGGGTTTAACCATTGAAAAATTGTGTAAGAGTGATATTTGGTGGCAGGGCCCACAATATCTGCAAGAACAAAAATCAAGCTGGCCAATAAATAAAGTTGAACAGGGTGAAGAAGCAAAAGTTGAAGCAAGGAGCAAATTTGAAGGCAGAAACTTTTATACAGTTATACAGAGTGACGAGAATGATGATAACTTGAATCCTGAACGGTTCTCTTGTTTGAAAAGACTAGTTCGAATCAGAGCCTGGGTTTATCGTTTCATTAAAAACTGTCAAGTTCCAAAAAACGAGCGCATTTTAGTGAAAGAGCTTATTGTAGAAGAATTAAATGCTGCAGAAACTCAAATTGTGTGTAAAGCACAAGCTACTCTATTTGAACATGAGTACATGTGTTTACAGAAGGGGAGAGAATTACCAAGGACAAGCAAGCTTGTAGCTTTAAACCCATTTCTAGATGAGGAAGGTGTTATGAGAAGCAATAGTCGTTTGAAATTTGCAGAATATCTTCCATATGATTCAAGACATCCAATTATCCTACCTAGAAAAAGCTGGGTGACCAAGCTGGTTGTAAGGCATTATCATGCCTTAGGAGGACATTGCGGTACAAACCAGACTTTAGCATTGTTGTCAGCAAGATATTGGGTGTTATGTGCTCGTGAGGAAATTCGAGAAGTTGAACATGAATGCACTGAATGCAGACGCAGAAAAGGAAAGGTCGTGCAACAGATCATGGGGCCTTTACCTGACTCTAGATTATTTAAGACTGTGCGAGCTTTCAATCAAGTAGCAGTTGACTATGCTGGACCATTCCTGAAGTAGGTCGTGGAAAACCTAGGATGAAAAGATACCTATGTTTATTTACCTGTATGGTATGTAGGGCTGTACACTTAGAGATGTCATACAGTTTAGATACAGACTCATTTCTGAACACATTTTATAGATTTGTCAGTAGGCGTGGGCTTCCAGAACTAGTCATATCGGACAATGGGACAAACTTTGTTGGAGCTGTTAATGAGCTCAAAGATTTACATGAGCGTTTAGACAAAGATAAAGTCACTAGAGTTGCTGCTAATCAGGGTATTAAATGGAAGTTCAATCCACCTGCAGCGCCAAACTTTGGAGGTGTTCATGAATCTATGGTCAAGACTGCAAAACGTGCCATATTTGTAATTCTTAGTAAAGCAGACATTAATGATGAAGAGCTCCAAACAGCCTTTGTTGGAGCTGAAGGTCTTATCAATAGCAGACCTCTCACATATCAGAGTTCAAATCCTGCAGACCCTACTGTTCTGACTCCAAACCACTTTCTTCATGGACAAATAGGAGGGAAGTTTGCACCGGAAACAGTGGATGCGACGAGATTTGATATACGTAAAAGATGGAGGCTTGTTCAGGAACTCATGAAACATTTTTGGAAACGTTGGTTCCAAGAATACCTTCCTACACTAGGCTATAGAAAGAAGTGGCATCATAAGCAGCCAGATTATGAAACCGGAGATGTTGTTCTAGTTATAGATCCTAATACTCCAAGAGGTCAGTGGAACATAGGACGTGTTACCAAAACGTATCCAGGAGCAGATCATCATGTTCGTGTGGTAGACATTCAAGTTGGTGACAAGGAGTTGAGGCGTGCAACCAATCGTCTGTGTTTGTTAGAAAAAGCAAGTTAATTTACACAAAAAAGTGTGCTTGAACATAGTGTTACAGAAATCTCTTTATATCAGTGTTAAAAGTGCTTGGTAGGAACAGAGCCATAATAATGCTCTGTAAATTGTGTTTTTTTTGTGTAAGAGCTAGGCCAAAAGAAATCTCTAAGTGATTTGATTCATAGAAAAATGTAGTTGTGCTGAAGATATTGCTAACTTTAACGCGAAGAAGATATTTGTTAAACGCGAGGAAGAATTGCTTAGTTAAACTGTTATAAACATTTGTACATAAGAATTTAGTTGATTTATTAAGACGATTCATGGAGGGGAGCCAAATCAAGAGACATGAGGGGCAGACAGACTACAGAGAGATAAATGTACATCATCAACATTGTTTTGTATTCTTTTTCATATTTTACTGATGTAATATCAAAGCAGTAGTCATAAATTTGGCTGTTGTTATTCATAGATTTATTTTAAACAAGTATATTGTAAATGAAAAGAAAATGACTTAAAGCAATGGTGTTATTAAGCCAGAATATGTTTACAGGATATATATTAATATCAACATGTTATAGCTTGAAAAATAGTCACTTGAGTATCATACTGTTTAATTATGATTATAATTATAATGTTAAATGGTGATAACTTTGAATAATTATGACTTAGTTTTTCATTGCTCATTTATCAGTATACATATTATTGGATCAGGGAGTTGAGTTATACTAGTATTGAAAATAAGCATCTTCTGCGAAGATGTACAGGGTATTATTTGTAATTGTCATATGCTACAAAGAGTAGTCAACAAGGAGTTTAATGATTTCATTTCAAATGATTGACATTGTCTTAAAAGTTGTTTATCATGGTTAAATGATTGTTGTTTCTTTAAAAATGTGAATTATGGTTGTTATTTCTTTAAAAATGTGAATTATGGTTAGAATAGTTTGGAGTTTAGAAATTCAAAACCTTATAGTATTGAATTTACCAAATAAACATACTGTACATACATGTAACGAATAAAAAAAAAAAAACACTTGGGATATTTTAAAACATTGTGATACTTATTGTTCAAACATCTTAGACATTGTGACTTATAGAGATATAGTATTCGATTGTTTAAATATATAGATACATGTATAGGATGTATGGAAATATATATAGAAATAGATAATATTGATAATGTTCATTATCAAGAAGGGGAGAATGTTCTGAAGAGAGTTACTCGATTAGGTTCCAAATGTTCCTTACATGTATGTACAGATGAATCGAGTGTTACAATCGTGAGAATGACACGTGATGTCCGGTGTAATAGAAAGCACATGGTGCAACAAATCGAAAATAATAAATATCATCGAGAAACAGATAGATAGTTCGTATTCACTCATAGCCATCGTAACACTAGCTTCTTCAGTACATGGTCTCACCTCGAACTGCATGAGGAGCTTGCTTTTCTTCGTGATTGTGTCGGTTTGTTTAAGACTATCGAAGACGTGCTGGAAGAAGTCGGACGGGATCTTATCAGTGCCAAGGTACAGGGCTTCTGCCACAGCCTTGTGGAGGAATACGTACTGAAACTACGAATTTAGACCATATTTACGAGGGTATTTATGAATGGGTCGAATCATGTTGTATAGTGGTATCATTAAAATAGGCAGGGGGGAAACTGTTTTAAGACCAAACGTGGGTAATGGCGTTTTAAAGGCTTAGAACCCTAATAGCCATCAATTCTATCAAAGCCAGGCAAATATTTCACAATATAAGCTTTTAAAATGGCAAGCAATGGAATTGGCCTGTTATGATATGTGACAGAAGTTCTTTTATTACCTCCCTTGATAATTCTGCTGTCATGAGTTATCTCCCCTGAAAACTAAAATAAGTGACTTTCTCCATTTTTCTATGGTAAAGTTTAGATTTTATTTTTCATGAAATTTAAAACAGAATCATATTAGATATGGAATATGTCTTTTAGGGTGGTAATACTTTAACACAACTACGTCATTGTAAATGGACCAAGTTGTGTTTAACATGAAAGAAATGAAAAATCCTAAACTTTATTGTGACAGGCTTTCTCTTCTGATGATAATATAGTAGTTTTAATATTTCAGTCGTATTTGACTAGAGCTAGGACTGGCTGTATCCGGTTTCATTTGCAGTGAATAAAATGTAAGTTTACACTGGTTGATCAGGAATTATCAACTAAATTAATGGATATATTTGCCATGACACTGGATATCAATCATGAGGACTTGTCACTTTTATCCAGGTTTTGAATTTTCCGCTTCAATAACAAAATTCAATTTAAATGTATTGACTATCGAGAACTGAACCTTGTATTCACTGCAAATAAAACCGGAAGTAGCCTGTAACGGCAGTTATCAAGCACGGATGGAACTTTAAAACCACTTTTTTATCATTTATGAAAGTAAATGTAAAATACTACCAACAACAACACGGAAACCGTTAAAATTCTTTATTTCAATTCATTTCAAACGTAAATGAACCGCCTTACTGGGCGAATGCGATATTCAAAATTTAGCCGAAAACAGTATCCTCCCCCCATATCTATTTGTAAATGGTGAACTGTATTGCGGCGCTAAGTGCTTACGTGTGCACGTTACACGGTCATTTAACAGTCAAATATGTCAATATATTTTCACATTACATTTAAATCTCTAGTTAAGACCATCTCATGATTTGATTTCATCATTTTCGATACCTTTTTATTAAAACCAGTTTACCATAAAATGACAGTGGTCTTATTAGTGTGTGTGTGTGTGTGTGTGTACATGAAGTCATTAGAAAACAACAAATACTTACAAAATACAGAATAATTTTAAATTAGTACGATTTAAATCAGAAGAGATGATAATCAACGAAAATCGAATGATACAGAACCATGAACGAAACTGACAATATCAAAATGATGGCGTCCTTCATGCCACGATTACTACATATACACGCATCTAGTAATGAAATAATGACAGCACGAGAAATGTGAGAGGACTGTACCCTATTTTGGATTAAGAGCACCCTCTGGTCACGCAGGATCCTAAGGGCGTCCAGTGGGTGTATGACGCCTTCCGTCCTGGCCTGGTTGTACAGGTAGTCTAGAGCGATGAACGTCCCTGTCCGTCCAACCCCGGCACTGACAGTTGCGTGTGGGTAAGAATTAATAGTTAGTATTTTTCACGGGAAAGCAGTGTACATGGTGTTGCTATTCAAAATAGTATTGAATTGTACAAAAAATGCTTTATCTTGGGAGGCGAGTGGTAAAGGGAGGTCGCCGGCTCCATCCCGGGTCGCGACATGTCATTGGCATATGACGAATACCCGAATCACAAGGATGTTTTCCTTACGAGTCCTTACGGATCGCCAACTCATAGTAAATCGTAAGCATCAGTAAATAACTCGTAAACACCAGTAAAGATCAATGAAAGGAAGGCATTTTCTTACGACTGTCCATGGACTGTGTCCGTAAATAACCATAACAATAATTAAGTGTCGTAATCAGGTCGCAACAACACGTAACCCCGCGTCAAACGCTCGTAAGAATCCGTAAATGATTTCCGTTTTATGATTTGTCTTACGGTTAGTTTACGGATTATTACGAGCGCTCAAGTTTTGTTGACGATATCATTCAGTAAGTGTTACGATGGCGTTATGGATTGTTACGATTTATTACGAGCACTTGACGTGTTGTTTCAAGTATTTTACGAATAAATACGTATACTTCACGTTTTGGGAAAAATCATAAAAGCTGCAAAATCGACCTCTTCTTTTTCCTTTTTTGCAATCTGTTTCTCTCATATACCATATCGTTTCTCTTGATGTCAGTTGTCGAATGATGATACATTTAAAGTTTCATAAATAAATAAATAAATAAATAAATAAAGGACATCACTTAACACTTAACAGTTCGAAACTAACACGTAAAATATTCGACGTACCGCAACGTTCTATAATACATATACTCGTTACAATCGTAAAGTGCTAGTGAAATGCCCGTAAAGATTTCGTACGAGTATTTATCCGTGGTAAGTCTTAAAAATCGTGGTGTCTTCACGTAAATAAATCGTAATAATTCGTAATTAATCGCGAATAGCTCGTAATTATCGTAACAATTCGTGAATTGTTCAAAAAGTGGTCAAAATCGTATACTTTTACGAATTTATGCGATACGTATAAGGCTCATAAGAGAAATACGTGTATGTGAAGGCACCATTGTCTCTTAGATATTAACCATGTTTAAGTATTTTCAATACATAGGTGGAAATACAGAAAATTTATAGTTGGGTGCAGTTTTACTCAATAAACAAAAAACATGCCAACAACATGAAATATCTTCTTTTTTTGTGACCTCCAGTCATGTATCTTTAGAGGTTTAAAAATAAATTGTCAGTTTTGTTATTTCTTTTTCAAAAACATACCATATTTGGCCCGAGGTATTTTTAACCGATAGGCTTTTTTACAGATACACTGTATATCAATAATGATATTATAATTATATTTTAGATTTTGGCTATAAATATAATTGAAAGTGATATTTTGAATTAGATTAGCTTAGACAAATGAAAATCAATACAGCTGGGAAATTGTCAGCAGGGCATACTTTCTACATATCTTTTTTTTCTTTTCAGGGTAATAATTAACTATATTAACTATAATTATAAAAATGTGAAAAAATATGCATCTATACCTGTACATTTATCTGTCTTCGATATATCTGATAACATTTTAACAAAGACAGTTTGCATAATGCCAACATGTGTGTGAACAGGGTATCTTTTCTTTATTTGTTGAAAGCGATTTGCAGTTTTGACTTTTATCTATTTTAAAGTATGATTATATGATTCAAATTGGATGTAATCACGTGACGGGAAATCTAGATCAGCCGGACACTACCTGCAGTGAACAATGATAGGGGGTCCATTTGGAGAGGCCTGGTTTTCCATGACCTTCCTCCAGAAGGCAACCAGGAAGTAGCAGGTGGCGGGCCACGTCATGAAGTGGTATTGTGTCACCATGCGAGGCGTCTGCTGTCTCTGAAAGCAAGCGCCATCATTAGACAAAAAAAAATGTTCCGTTTCTGGTCGCCCTACCGACCCTCTTTTTTAACGACCGACCCTTATCGGGTT
>CM037787.1:46319570-46369570 GCA_021229015.1 Solen grandis | reverse complement strand
TTTTTTTACCTTTCCGCCTTTAAAAAAATATTTTCCTGTCTTACCTATTGTTTCACGTAAAAAAATAAATAAAAAAAATAAATAAAAAATATAGAAATAAATAAAATCCCGACCTACCGACCCTTTTTTTTATTTGCTGGAGACCAGAAACGGAACTCTTTTTTTTGGCCCTACCACATAAAAGTACTCGTAAATCGATCAATTTCTGAACCAGTTTATTCTGCGGATGATCATGTTTTATTCCATTCCCTGTATATCAATACACAAAGGAAGAAAACTTATCTCTGTAACTCAAGGAATAAGGCACTGATCTTACTGACCAAGGATCCCCATTGTTAGTTTGAGGTAATTCGTGGTCCCTAAAATGCTTGAAAAGACTTCAGATGTAAGCATCCATTAAATTGGAGTTAAAGGTTCTTTTGCTCTTAGTCTATAAAGGCTGCATTTACTATAAATTTTTCATGCACGATCACTTGATGGACCATGACCTAAATTTAGTGAACGATGGCTTACCTTAACATCAATGTAATTATATGACATAGTTATAGCGATGACTCAATGACAGTCATCGAGAAGAGACGTTATAAGAAAGAGATATAATACCACTCGCATCCTTCTCATCTTGACAGGCGTCTGCCAGTCATAGAACTACAATTGATCTCTATCCTGAGCGCAGATATCAAAGTAATCCATCCACCATTAAATTATAATCATGGTCCTTCAAATGCTTAAAAATGTTTCAGTGCAAATGCAAGATCAATTGACTTGGAGTTATAGACTCTTTCGCTGTAAGTCTATAAAGGTTTGTATTTACGATAAAAATCTCACGATCATTTGGTGGATCGAAACCACAATTTAATGATGGATGGATTACCTTAATATAGCGATACCGTCCTATAACGGGATCGGGTTTCAAACCTGCATTGAACCAACGTTGTCTAGATGGTAATGGATTGTCTTTATAAAAAAATTAATCAAAACTTTAATCAATAAATAAATCAATGAACTGATTTAAAAAAAATGTTGATAGAAAGGAAATTTTAACAATATATTATAACAATAGAATTCGTACTTACATATTTTGTCTTTAGATGACGAACGACGTGATCGACAAAAGTAACAGTCCGTACGACCTCCACAGTTACGTGACCAAATGTTTTGACCTTTTCTCCCCAGTATTTCACGCATCTAATCTGAAAAAAAAAAAAAAAAAAAAAAAACATAATCGGGCGAATCAATTCTTTACTTCATTTAGACATATATTGATGCACTGACTATACGAGCTGTCTGATACGAGGGTCTCTTTTGTTTGCTCATACCATATTGTAGCTTAGTTTCTACGCAGTCCATGTGGCAAAGAAAAAATCATAATAAACATAAACCATTCTAAGTTCAGTTAATACATATTCATCAAGTCATAAATTTGTATATGAATATTCATGAGGTAAAGGGTTAACTATTATGACTCCTATTAAACTGCAAAGTCCATGTATGAAGAGAAGATATCATGATTTTTATTTGAAAGACCCAGTAGCATCATCACTTAGGCGAATGCTTACGTCTGCCCCTTCTTGAATACATATTAATTTTTCATGCGTATTAATTTTTCATACATATAAATTTTTCTTACAGTCACATATGTCATTGAGTCCTCATATTCTGAAAATACACGAGCGGTTTACCATCGTAATGTTTCGGACATGTTAAGTGTAGCATATTCCGGGTACTCCAAACGTTCGGATATAAATTGACACACTTTCAGCACATCTAGGCTGAAAGGGTTATTTCGCCAGTGATTGGTGTCGTTTGTATTTATCATATTTTCTTTTCAAATAAGTTATTAATATGTTTTAATATGAAATTGATTAAGTGAGCTAAACCGATTTTAAACTTTGATTTTCTTGAGTTTCCATAGAAACAGCTCAGTAACTCCTCGGTGGCCTGTATATTTTTTCCATTGTTTTGATTAAGAAATTCTATGGGTTTGATCCATTTCTTTGAAACTGAAGTACCTGAGGATATTAAAACCATACATTCAGATAAATTGAACTATCATGAATTAACTATTAGTATGAATGTCTTCTATTTGTAGTTTTTTTTTCTTTTCTTACGAGAAATGTATATTTTAGTTATTTATTTTAAACGGTTACCATGGATATACAAACCTAGCATAAAAACGAGGACGGTGACCTATCATAATATTTAATTTTCGTATACAGCACATCTTTTTACATAACATATGTGAAAATTTGAACATTCAAACTTAAACAAGAAATATCTTTAAAAAAGATATTCGGCGTAGGATGAATGAAAAACGAGATTTTCATTCATACATAAATATACTTTAATTAAGAAACTTATAAATTGAAATATATGCAAAATACATTTCAAAGACTCTAATGTTATGATAAAAGCATTGTTGTAAATAATTGTGTATAACATGTCTAATTTTGGTAGTGAACAATGATGAATGGCAATGTTTTTAACAAGGTTTATTTTGCAAATAAGAAAATAGTCCACGAGATGTGTACAACAACAGGAATGTAGCAAAAAAAAGTACAATTTTAAAATAATGTCTATATATATTCAAAACAAAATGTACAGTAAAGAATGACTAGACTATTATACAAAAGACACGACTGACCATTATCGTAAACAGGCTTACCTGCACCATAAACAATTGTAAAATGATTAAAATCAGAATATGAAATGATTTGATATAACAAATATTTCAGAGTACCTCCAAATGTTCTTATTTAAAAGCAGTGTAATGTTATAAATTATCCTATGATCTATAAAAAAATCTATGACAATCAGCTGCATAAAACCTAATTTAGTTCCAGGCTGATCATGTAATCAGCAGTTATCTGCTCGTTGTAGTTAGGACATACAATTTTTTCTCCACCTTTATTTTATTTCTTACTGACAAAAGCTTGTTCAGGTCTGATTTTATCAGTTGTAAACTGTATCAAAATGGTTTATACAGGCATATACATTAATGATCAGCACCTTAAAGCATAGATTCATTGATAAAGGAAGTTACAATAAACAAGATAGCCATGATGGCACTGAATGACTCGCCTGTGTATCACGGCTACAATTTTATTTTCAATTTCTTTTTTAATATAAAAAAGACAACAATTCTAGTATAACTTAAAAATATTTTACCCCTGATGCAGTGGTGCGAAATTTTATCACCTGAAGTACATGGTTTCATCAATAAACTAAATACCTAAGATCTAGACGACATAGTTTCAAAAAAGAAGAATGTGAATGTTTATCCAATATATGTCTATTATATATATATGTTCCATTAGACAATGCTACATGCCAAATATTTAAGCTGTAGCTTTTCTGATGTTGCGGAAGATTTTTTAAGTGATCCCATTTTAATCTGGAAAAATAAGTGACTCATTTTTTTTTTAAATTGCCAGTGTATGTGTAATTTTTGAGAAGAGTGTTTTAAGTTTTACCCATAGGCTATTCATTTAGACTATAATGCAAGTATACCTAATGGAAAAAGATATGGATAAGCTAATTCTTCACCATGTGGAACATCTGTTAGCCATAAAGGCTGATCAAACTTAGTGGGAAGGAAAATCTTTTTACCAGTTCGAATAATGGACTCAATATCTAGTTCAGGTAAGACGAAGTCATTTGGGGTAACAGAACACTGAGTTGCCTTATTTAACTCTTCATTAATGATTTGTCTTGGTATCTTAGAATTGCAGACGGTGTTGCTTATTTCGATGTTGCAAGACGGTAAGTCTGGAAAATTTTTATACAAATGATTGTGCTCTTTAAGCCACTGTAATGCATTTATTACATGTTTGTATCTAGAACATTCCGAGGAAAAGCGCGCGAAAGACCGACGCACAACAAATTTAGTACGCTCTAGAAATAGTTCAGTATTTTTTCTATGAAATATACTTATTTATAGACGGTAATACAAAATATTATATCTGTAAATAGGCTTGTTTGATATTTGTTCATATCATTATTGCATATGACAATTATGATATAAAAGCGTTATTAGTTGTTTTGGTTTTGGCGAATTAATTTTCAATGAGAGCATCTCGGCAGGCTGGAAGAATTCAATATACATAGTAATTAAGGGGTTTCATGTCATAACACGGTGGATTCTTTTTTGTTGTTTTAAATCATTTTCACAAAGTAGCATTCCTCAATTGATGGAAAAGGATTGTATTTAACTTACTGAAATCACTTTCATGTTTACATCAATAAGAAAAGTAATAACACCAACTGAATGATATATATAAGCTGCACCCCTTATTAACAGTAATTTTATAGTCCATAACGATGCGTTAACCAATAACAGGAGTCCTTTTATTCAACTTAGAATTATTTACCGCTGTAAGCGTACATTTGATTTGTTTAAGATGCGAGTTGAAATCGAAATTATGCAGCTACGCCGAAAAAAAATACGCCCTAAAGTTCAAGATTATGGATACAAAGATTGAATTATCATCTCATTCATTATACAATGTACTTTAGACTTCATTCAGGTTCGGCGCAAACCCCTGCCGAAATAAAACCAACGAGGTAGCTTGATGTTACATTGAATTAATATGTCAGAGTCACACTAAAACACTTATAAACTACATTTATTATAATATTATGATCGATCTAAAATGAATATAACACTGGTTAACAAAAGTTGCATCTGATTTTGTTACATACTTACATATGTTCTTACTCAATGATTTAGAACGTCGCATGCCAAGTAAAACTGACATATATTTTCACGTCGGCGCTTCATTTTTTCCCCTCAAGAAATAGTACTCCTAATCTTCAAATCGAGTTTCTATATCTTCCTCAGATTTGAATCGTGAGATTGTGGAATCAAATATGTGTGTGTGTGTGTGTGTGTGTGTGTGTGTCTGTCTGTAGCAAGTATCTTATATGAGCTACTCAAATGCATCGCTATGTCACTACCAAGGAACTATCGAGCATGTAAGGACACACGAAAGGACGGATTTAAACAACTATAAACTGTGGACATCCTTATGAAGCTGGAAACTATCTTTCCCTCCAAGCTACTAATATCCAAAATAAAAATAACTAACTGGAGTAAATTATTGAAATGTAATTTGTATATAGCACTTGGGCAACTGATATACATGTGTCACGCATCCATATGATTCAATTTTTATATACAACATTTTTATCTCTTCGTTATTACATTGAAACATGAACACATATGAAAATTATATAATAATAGTATTCACAATGAAACGCTCTAAATCGTGAAATGCGACAAGCAATGCAATGCACATAATCTATATACACCCGTGTTTGTCGGCTGCCCAAAGCTGAATGAGCATTGTACACTTTTGCTAAACTTAGCACGAAAACCTCGTGCCTTCAAAACTACTGGCGACACCTACCGGAGATATATATCGGAAAAATGGAAATCTGTTTTCTACTGGTTCATTACATTCAAACTTAGAAATTACATGTACCTTGTCATGCTCCTTAAGGTTGGTCAACATGACAATGGTTGTGGCCTTCTGCTGTGCCACCATGTCCCAGAAGTCTCCAATCGTGTCATCCTGTGGTCCTGGTAAAACAAAGAAAGGCACGTGGAATACATTTAATAAGTTATATTTTTTGTTTCTTTGAGTTATGGGTCCATTCGCCCCCTGTAAATGCAACCTACTGAAACCCCATGTGACTGTAACCCACGAGAACGTTGCATGGAGCTAATTAAAGAAAATTACAGGGTTTTCATGGAAAAATATACCACAGCCACGTGACCGGTATTGACCAATTACATCGCGGCATTTTTGTAGGAGGTCAGGTAAGAATTGAAAGTAATCATTTCTTCGTAAACAATTTTTTTCTGTGTTCGAGCTTTATCAGAAAGTATGTTTTTAATTGTGATATATATAAAAAGTACATATACTCTTTTGCGTATTTTATTTTTGATTGACACACAGCAATAAATAAATGACAACGATCGTAACATTTTTAAATAATGAATTTAGAAAATTCTAGAAAGATTTTCTTTTCAATAAAAGGACATTAATTTACCCACCTTCCGAGGCTATAAACTTCTTTTTCTTTTCAAAGCCCTGAAAAAGCCATGATTAATTAAGCTTGAGATTGACCGTATGGTCACCTAATAGATTAGCATACAATGTTAGTAAGTATCGATTTCATGTTCTTACCCTATCTCAAATATTTTGAAATAAAATATGTTTAAATCAAACTAGTAAAAGATAGTTGCGCATACATAACTTACGATATATCTTAATTTACTCGCATAAATGAAAATATGTTACAGAAGCTTTGGTGCAGGGTCTTCCATACATAACAAACAAGTGAATTAATTTCAATATATTTTACAACAGGGAGACATACGTTTATATAACACGCATTTATATAGTCTGTCTGTCCCGGGTCACATTCTAGGAGACGAACTCTTGAAAAGTCATCTGTATAGGATAGAAATTTGTGAATATATTATAATAATGTTGTTGAAAAGTTTAAGATATATCAATAAAATGACAGGTGACAGTTATAATAATTTATTTATCACGGTATCGATATTTCTCAGTAGATGCCACTCTTGCTAATGCATCGGATTTTTTTTCGAGAAACTTTATATATCATTAAAAAAATGTCGTATACATAATATTTAAACATATATTTAATCTATTAGTTTCAAATAATAAACTAAAAAGAAAAAGAATAAAAAAACACACACACACTATTCATTTTTGTCTTTTAATTTTCATGAAATATCGCTATTTAGATAACAAATAACGTGAACCAATTCCGATGACTAAATCATGGTCCGATTCGAAAATTGAGGGTCGATCTGATATCATGGACTAAAATGATGACGTCATTTCCAGATCTCGGGCCGATTTCGGATACACATTTATCAATGGAAAAATTCAATGATAAACGATTGACTTATCGTTAATAATGATGAGAATGATAACAAATAAGAATGGCGGCAATGCGCATACTTTCTTTCAAATGATTTTTATAAAGGAGTTCCCAGTGTTATTGTAATACCGATACGCACTGATACGCAATAATACGTACTAATCCAACATTTTTTTTCCAAATTCCGAGAATCCATGTATAGCTAAATTAAATGAAAAAAAATAGTCTTTTTATTCCAAATCTATTTTTCACTGCCACAACCGACCGGCGAGTCACGTGTACCGGGGAGATGTAATCTAGCAAGTCTGACCTCATTTCAGCATATTTCAAACAATCGGAAAATACGATCTCCCCACTGATTCGTACAAAGTATCAACCTTCCGATAGTCTAACACGTTATTCTTGACGTGCATCTTGCAGAAAGTTTCTTCTCAGTCACTGTTGGTGACCGTCTCCGTTGTCCCGACTTTTTTGTTTGGGAACAGCATATTGTTTTCATCTTCAAACAAATAGTTTTCAAAAAATGATTTTGTACTTTTTAGCGGAAGCTATACTTTCAATGGATGAGCGTGATGGTCCAAAGTTAAGGTTGTGTGCAACCAACGTTATTACGTTCATCGATTCAGGGTTTAGATCATTGGTCAGCGATTTCTTTTCTTTTTGGAACAAATTTGACGCCGACGTCTACGAGAGCGTTCATTTTTCTGTCATGGTTTTTTGATATTGATATATCACTTCCGCCACTATTTTCGGACGTTTTTTATGATTATTCTCTCTGCTATTTTTCTTTAATTTTGTTAAATATATTTATCGTTTTCTTATTAAACCTTTTATCATTTTTTTTTTCACGCCAGATGCGGTATTTAGTGGGTTAGTTAGTTTGTTTGTTTGTTTGTTGAGTTTAACGTCCCACCGACAGTATTTCAGTCATTTGGAGACGATGTCTACTTGAGACAGATATATTGCTGCCACACTGCAGTATCACGCCGTAGACATGTGGAATGATGCCACACCCAGTCACATTATCCTGACACCGAGCCAACCAGTCCTGCAACTAACCTATGCTGAGCGTCAAGCAAGGGAGCTATAACAGTACCATTTTTTTTACGACTTTGGTATGTCGCTGCCGGGGATCGAACCAACGACCCCCCGCTCCCGAGGCGGACGCTTTAATGGGTAAGAAATTGACGCATGATTTGTAAGAAATCGGCCCACGATTGATTGGAGTCTTATATATAAGTATATATAGCGTTAATAAAAGTGGTTCTTAGTACGGTTTAACTTAAATTTTATCAGAATTTTAACAATTCAAATTATCACGTTTATCCTGTACAACATTTATAAAAAATAACAACACCAAAAAGGTTGATATTTACATGCGAACACCAGCTTGTGTCTATTTTTGGATCTATTGCTTGTGTCGGAAGCAGCCACAAACTCGTGCTGTGGTCCCCGTGGTACGGTCTGTTCAACATACACATAAACACCATACAGAACACATTGGATTTGGAATTGAAAGACAATATAGCACCTTTTACAAGTTTAAGCCTACCAAATGTTCCTTCCAGGGCATTTCTAAACTATGAAGAATGAAGTGAAAGCTGTTTTTCAGCATTTGCATATGGAAGGTTTAACCTTAGAGTACGGAAGAGGTTTACCGTGGTTGAACATTTCTCCAAAACTTTCTTAAGTTCATTTTTTTTTTCTTTAAATCATGGTAGCACAGGAAATGAGAAAGAAATTCAAGGACTTTTTTTAAGGCCAAAGTTCAATTAAAGACGGCATCGTGTTTTCCTTTTTGGGACACAACCTTTAATTCAAACCTACGCGCACCTGCTAGACTACCGCCCAATATTCGCCACTGATTCGCTGTAGACTTAACAGAAAAGCAGTACGTCATCAAAAAAAGCTAAAAAAAAAAATGGCGGATATATGGCGGACTTTGATATCACGTGACTTCAGACTGGATCCCGTCTCATCGTAAGAATCATGAAGCACACATAATACTGAGTGAGCAAACATCTCATCAGGCGCTAATTATATATACAGCAAGTAGCGAATAGATACTCCTTCCCATGGGAAGGAACAATGACAGTATGGCCTCCTACCTACCTACCTAACTACGTAACTAGTCTAAATCCAACAAAAGCAGTCCAATTATCGCAAAGTTGAAGGTAAAAGAAAGTGTATCTTTCAGTAGAACATTACATAACCCTCAAAATAATATCTTAATTATTAGATTAAGTCAAGTAATTGAAATGTTATATGTAAAATGGAAAGGTATCATACATGTTCATCCCTGCCCTCGAAAAGTTGTCTTCCTCGCTCTTCCCCATATATCGCAGGAAAACTGTCCTTTTTGTGATGGGAAACTTTCATCGCAAGCTCTCTCTCTCTCTCTCTCTCTCTCTCTCTTACTGTTACCATATAAAATGCAAACATATTGCTTGAACAATAGACTCTACATGCTACAAAATACAAAATCAGGGCACTAGTTAGAATATTTTGATAAGTTTCTTTGCTTTACCGCATATTCATCATAGAGTTTCTTGAAGTCCTTTGCCTCAGTTGACTTTACGAAGTGCCACAGTTCATGTATCTTGATGCAGGTTCCCTTGGAATTCGGATTGGAACACATGTCCTGACCGGCAGCAATTCGATCCTCTGGAAACGATGATAATCATATGTTCTTCTTCGTACAGAAAAGATGCTTGGAATATAGATAACAAAGAATGAACTTCATATTAGTGACGAGCGTAAGAAGTAGTTAGTATAAACAATGTGTTGTCCAGCCATATCGGAATCGATTGCAATTTAATAGCGAATAACACATATTACAACTTAAGGTCTTCCATCCCTCATTAAATTGTGATCATGGTCCATCACGTGATCGTGGGAATATTATGGTAAATACAAGCCTTTATAGACTTCGAGCATAATAGCCTATGACTCCAAGTCAATGGATATTTGCATCTGATCTAAAGTCTTAATAAGCATTTGAAGGACCGAGATTATAATTCAATGGTGGAGAGCTTACTTTAAAAGAAAGCTATAACGCGGACTAACAATCTCACAAACAGAAGTAAGTACTGACGCATCAATGGCTATTCCTCACATAAGTTACCTAGTAATCGCAATTGACCAGGTAAGTAAAACGAATTGCGCATAAAAAAACGTTTTATGTAATTGTTTTTTTAATTAAAAGTAAGTTACCCTGGAACGTTCCATCTACAAAAAGGTAAGAGGGGTTTGCAATTGCTCCAACTTGAATATTATCATCAGCATCTTCCCTGGTTCCGTTTCTTGTAAAGAGAACCATGTTGTCAAAACCACCTCTATCGTGGGCACTCTTCAAGAAGCTGATGGTCATGCAACATTTGGGTGAAAGATAGCCTTATGTTCATAAAGTACACTTATAAAATAAATTAAGCAAGTTTCTTAAAATAACGCTGTACACATAAAATTATATTAATCTAGTTATCGACGTCCTGAGTGATATATTTCGGAGACATATACGCTGCTCTGTCATGCTTGAAAATCGGATGTTCGTAATTTCTTAACAATGAATAACATACATCATTATATGTATATAAAATCAATGCAAAATATTGATTTCCCCCACGTCCAGTTGAATAGCGAAAAAGTCAAGCTGTGCATATGATCTATGACATTGTATGACAATGCCCCAGAGAGGGCTCTGTACACCAAGGAAGAAGGAGAAGAAGTATGAGTTTGAAAAATCGAGGACCGAATAATGACTTCACACGCCTTTAAAATGATAATCTTATATATTCACGTCAATGCTAGCATAATAAGAATAATAAAAAATGATTGCAAAATTAGGTCAAATAGAAAGTAGTTGATAATTCATGAGGTTATTAAGGAAATCCACCCATCCTAAATTGTGATCAAGGTCCATCAAGTGATCATGGGAATTTTATAGTAAATGCAAGCCTTTGTATACTTTGAACAAAAGAGCCTATAACTCTAACTCAATGGATGCTTGCATATGCACTGAGGTCTGTTTAAGCATTTGAAAGATCAGGATTATAATTTGATGATGGATGGATTACCTTATGAAAAATTCTAATGAGTTCGCACTTTGTGAACTTGAGGAAAATGAACTGCATTTTCGATGGTACAAGATAAATATAAATATTAAAGGAAACATAGAATATTGTGTACCGTAAGATTATTGTTAGTTGTCATAATTCCTATAAAAGTCTCAATAGTTGGCCAAGAACTACACGTATGGCGCAAAAATTTCATTTGACGAAAGGGTTGGCTCAAGTTTGATTGCCTTCACTTATAATTCACACCTTTTATATTTGACCTAAAGTATCATTCTCGAGGGTATTTTCAACATTTATATACATGTATGTCTTGACTTATATTATGTTCATTAATGTTCCCGTTCAGAATCTCAACATTTTCAAACAAGTAAGTTGTGTTGCATGCAACATATGAGTCCCCTACCGGTGAGGTGCACAATTTTTCGTTACCATAGCAACCAGAATTTTGGTCCGAGAAACAAAAACAATGTGCAGAATCTCCATACTGCCATTTATTCAAATACCAAGTTTCAAAATATTATCTTAAACGGTTTTTAAGTTATCGCGAGATCCAGATTTCCGGACGGACAGACGGGCAGACAGACAGACGGATAGACGGACGGACAGACAGACGGAGGGCAAACCTATAGTCCCCTCCCGTGTAAACATCGGTAGGGGACTAAAGGGACCTTTATTAAAGACTAACTGTCACGTTCACGTCATGTACCATCCATTAGAAATAACAATATTAAACAAAATATCAATAATACATTGAGGACGAAAAACTAGCATATCGCAAAAATGCCTTGTATTATTTGTTATATTATATCGAATATTGATTTTCTTTTTCTATTTAATTTTGATTTAGGTTTAAGAAATTATGAAATCTACACGTCGTGAAAATGCTAAGCAATGACGTCATCCTTTCCGGTTAACATTTTATCATATGACATTATGCTTAAGCAGCTGTTTACGGTTTCGTATAATCATCACGTACTTTCTTATATTTAAAACGTTGCATATAAAGTACAGGCCGAAACAAACCACTTTGCTCTCTATACTTTATATATGCGTAGTATTTTGAACTCGAAAAACTGGATTAAATGTATTTGATGCAACTAATTTTGATTGAAAAGATTCCTTTTTCAGATGATGCTGAAAAGGTTTAATGCACACGTTTAATAGTTATTTCAGCTGTTATTTGAAACATTACAAATAGTCATTCGTTCACAATCCGTTTATTCATGTTGACATATGAAATGAATTGTCATTTCATATCGAATTTGACTAAACTCGTTCAAGGAAATGTTATTAGACTCGTTTAGTAAAAGATATGAAATAACAATTTATGTCAGATCCTATTTACATGACCTGCAGCTCCAGTCAGTATAATGAAAAAGAAAGATTAATGCAAATGATGCTTATTATATATAATCAAACGACTATGGCTTTGAACGTCAAATAAATAAATAAATAAATAAATAAATAAATAAATAAATAAAATAAACAGCCTACCCCCTTCTCCGTAACAACAGGATGACCACAATGGCTATGACCACAATAACGACAATGACGAGTGCCGTGGTCACTCCGATCAAAGTTGCCGTAGATTTGTCATCATCCGTCTTACCTGAATTCATTATTTAAGTGAACTCATCTCAACTCATTGTTTTTTATTGGCATAAAATAACAAAATGAATATTCATAGTCATGAACAATAGTAAATATAATCATATTTGTACATGAATGAAATGTAATGAAAAAATCATTTTCAGGGAAGAGCTTTAAGAATGTAAAAATGGAAAGAGAAATTGTCATAGAATATGTCAACATATTTTTTACTTTGTGTACACTTTTTTCATTAAAAAATTTCCGCAAAAAGTAGAGAGAGAGAGAGAGAGGGAGAGAGAGAGAGAGAGAGATCATTTTCTAAGTGACACACACACTATTAAAAGAACGAGCTTTTTTTTTTTTTTTTTTTTTTTTTTTTGTTGTTGTTGTTTTTTTGTCGGATTTGTTGTCGTTACGAAACATTTCTATGTATACAGAGCATCACGGTTATTCAGTAACCATTCCGTATTTGTGTTATTTGTGTTTAAAAATATATAAAATTGCAGTTTGCGAGAATTTATGGTGACTTCATCGAAAGAGGATAAATCTAAAAATAGTAACTTTTCTGGGGAACACCATTTAGTACAAACTCTACGCAGTAGTTACCTCCCCTTACAGTTGAAGACAACCACTGCCACCACAAGAAAAAATTAACAGAATTTAGCTATTTTTTCTTTTTTCCAAAAACAATTTATTTTACTGCGAGTGTCATTTCCCTTAGTATGTTTTCTTTAATAAACATCAAATATCGCCTCGTGGTAAAAAAATAAATCATTTTAAAAAAAAAATTTGTTGTTGTGACACAGCAATCTCGACGCAGTTATCTCCCCTTCATTCTTCGGCATAGATCTCTGCCACCACGAGTGGCATTTATCAAAGGTACTTGAGGACAGGACCCTAGCTGTGACCCTTCCACCCCCCCCCCCCCCCCCCCCCCCCTCACACACACACACACACACACACGAAACGCTTTGAATATAGCGGTTTTCAACTTTAATTCGCCATTTACATTGAGTTTATGTATCAAAATATTCACATCCAAATAAATCTAACGTTAACCATCCATGTCTTTATAAATAAAAAAATCACTATATATAAAACAACAAGGTAACCAACTTCAGCAGGATACAGAAGAGCACCCATCAGGAATTGGTGTCAAAATATCTATGAAAAATGTGCCTTTAAGCGTGACAGCAATGACTTTCTTTTTATTTCATGTTCTTCATATTGTGTGTTAAACTTGATTTATTTTATTTTATTCGAATTATTTAACGCCGTTTTATGCCACCAATGGCAAGTTCACCTAACAACTCTTTCCCGGGATTCTGACAGTACTGAAACTTGAGCATGCAAACATGTTTTTAACTAAGTACAGCGGTGGAATACGAAATGGTAATGCCTGCACATCTAAAAGTTGTGGGCACGAAACTTTGATGATCTTATCGACAGGTAATATGTACTGTCCCCACTAAGAACCGTCGGGATGAATTACAAATCGATATTTGTAAAAGTCGAAACAATTAGTTTCTCGTTCGCTGTTAAATTAAGTGTAAAAAGATTTTACTGGAAGCATTCGGGGTCATGTAACTTTGTTTTAAGTGGAAATAAATTGTGATAAAAGAAGAGCTACAGAGATTATTATTACAATGTATTATGACATGTGTTATTTAATATCAATGTTCATGATGATGATTATGATTGTTATTATTCTTATTATAGACTACTTGATAATTATATAATTGTAGTGAAAACACCAGATGAAATATTTCACTATCTTCGTTTATTTACCTACTTCAAATTAAGAACATAATATTTCCTAAACATGTTAAGAAGATTTTATTATGAATCATATGTGCTGTCTTTTTTGAATGCTAATCAGGCAATTATAATTATTTCAAATTATAAAATTATAAGACACACATTAAAACGTGTTGCATCTTTTGTTATTTACACTGTCTTGTCATCGTGTTGTTTGTCATAAATTGTATATCATGGCCTAAAAACCTGCCTGGATTTGTATATTATCAATCCATCCACTCATTACCTTCATTACATGCCTGTCCCATCCAGCCTGGTTTACATCCGGGCATGGAGCAGGTGCCCGATATTCTATGACAGGGCTTGTTGTCAGCACAGTGACAACTGTATTCACAAGTAGTGCCGTAATATCCAATCATACAGTCTGAAACTGCACGAAAAATATTTATCAATAAAACAATAACAAAAATGAAATTTATTTTGAAAAGGAAGGCTTGCCCAGTTTATTACAAACCTGTCGTTGCTTAACCACCGGTTGCTTTTGTTTGAGTCTTGGCCCCCAGTATAATAACCAAGTACTGTTTGAATTTAGCTTTCAAGAATTGTTGCCACATGCTTGCAAGTGTTGTTTAATACTGTGTATATATGAACAGATTGCATCAATTTTTTTTTTTTTTTTTTTTTTTTTCAAAGAGTTATATATTGATTGCTACACTTGCTAAATTACAAGCCGAAATGTGAAGGCCAGTATAATTATTGGGCTAATAATAATAAATGGTTTCTTGGCATGTGTTTTGCTTAAAATCAAAGCAGAGTACCAGAACAAGCAGCCATGACGCATATGACGTATATACAAACGGATAATCTCGGCTAACTGCCAAATGTAATATGTCCAAAATGTTACGAGAACAATGATGAGGAATAACAAAACCGAGGAAATGAGTAAATTAATAGGCTTGCGGCCGTGATAGCAAGTAAAAAAAAAGACTACACTTCAAATCGAATGTGGCACCTCTGGTAATAAATTTGTGGCAGACCGTCCCCGGTGGACGTGTGGTTAGAGCATCCACCTGGGAAGCGGGAGGCCGTGGGTTCGATTCCCGACCGCGACATACCAGTGGTCGTTAAAATGGTACTGGTTGCTCCCTGTTTGGCGCTGAGCATGTATACAGAGTGGTTCGAGGACTGGTTGATCCAGTGTCAGGATAATGTGACTGGATGTGGTAACATGCCACATGTCTACGGCGTGATGCTGCAGTGTATAGCAGCACTACATCTGTCTCACGTAGACATAGTCTCCATATGACTGAACTAGTTATCCTGGTTATACGTACTCCTATGAATTATGACACTTATAAGAAATAGGCATAAAATAGTCTTACGCATTCGTTCAAACTTTGAAAAATATATTGCTTAAATGATCCGTGAGGTCTTGATATGAAGAAAATATGAGTGTATATACTGCCTACGTGATCTTTGGATATAATGGGCGGAGCTTGTTGTGGCGGCGATTGTTTGCGTCATGTTTTACATGTAGCCTTATAAAATATACCTAGAGATACTGACTCTAAACCACAACGTGCAATTCGGTTCCATAATGAGAGGTCAAAGGCAACGCTGCATGGCGTACGTAACAAAATGTAAATATGTAATATATTTCCTTATATCGGCCCGCAGTGCCGGTCAATATATTAAATGGACCGGATGACGTCACATCGATTTGAGAAATTCGAAATTTTACAGATACTAAGTTCTCTGATGAATCAAAATATGGAGATTTGATAGATAAATAAAAAACAGAAACAAATAAAAACATTATCTACGTATTTAAATCTTAGATACAATATCCTGTTTTCAAACAAATATCAGTTCAGTGTCTCGCTATATTATTTTGCATTAAATGCTGATTTTATTTCTCTTGTGTTTGCTTTGGCTTGGGTTTAATGCCACACCAACAATATTTCATTCACAGTGGATCCTTGTCTAAAAAACAGATATAGTTTTGCCTCTCTGGGATATCATACCGTAGACGCTTAGCACGATACCATACCCAGTCACATTATCCTGGCACCAAATTTGTGTTATCAAATTTTATTTTCAGGTACCCTAAGAGAGAGAGGAATCGGATTCTCCATCATCATACCTTCTTTGTATACCTCGATCTCACAAATCACAAGTTTGTTTGCCCTCTCGATGATGATTGAAGAAGCTACAATGTTCTCCAAGTTCCAGTAAAAGTTGTATGGTTTCCAAGGGACGGAATTTGGTAGTCCAAACGCAGTGCTGCCCGCAAGTGACGTGTTTAACAAGCGGAGGTTGTAATTTCCATTTTCGTCTTGCTTCGTGGGGTCTGCGGTATGGCAAACATTTTTTCATAAACGTTTTGTTACAACACCAAGAATCTGGAGAAGTTTTTGTTATGAGCAAACAGCAGAACGTCATAAGCATAAACACATGAAACAGTATATTAAACACTATTGTATCCTTAAAGGCGAATTTCACAATAGCGCCATATTACTATATAGACAAAGAAGGAAAATCAAAACTAACGAACAATTTTTTTTTAAACTTGCCATGATTATAGAGAATCACACTAGAAACAAATTTATGGGATAAAAAATGGGGGTCTCCGTGCTATTTTTTCAGTTATCTGCCCCTGAAAGTGAGTTTTTGCTCTTTTCTGTCATTTCCAAGGGCAGATAACTCAAAAGGTAGCCTATCAAGCCTATCGATACTTTATTTTATTTTACATTATTGTTTTTTATGTAAGTCTTGGTCATTATGCAAATTTTAAAACAATTCCATTCTATTGATTTCTCACAATGTTTCAGCAAGTAGACATACTGCGTTTTTCTTGAAAAAAAAATCAAGATATTTCTATATATTCGCGTTTGCGACTTAAGTATAAATCTTTTGCATAATTTTCTACAACTTTTACACAGTGATTGGGGATATAGTTCCAAACATCGAGTTGAAATTAAATGAGGCGTTGCTAGCCCATAATATTGAGTTATCTGCCCTTGAAAATGACAGAAAAAAGCTAAAAACTCACTTTATCAAATAAAACTACCAATTTGTCTTTGAATGGTGTTATTGACAGTATAAAGACAGTTATGAGTTAGAAAACACGTACAAATTTATCAATACATAAGTCACATTTGCTCTGCGGTGAGGAAACTTAGCCGTACGCCACCAAAATGAGAGATACGGTACCTGCGGCGGCCACAGACAATGTGCGATGATCGTACGGTCTCCCTAGGGTATATCTTTAAATTTTACAGACCGTAGAAGTCGCCGAGAAGTTACTTATTTTTTTTAATTCATACTGTTGCCGTAGAAATTTGATGCAGGTGACCATACGTCGAGCGTACGGTAGGCTTTCGTTAGCTGTAGGGCTGCGGTCCCCCCAAAAAATCCATGGGCGCCGTATGGTTATCCTACGACTGTCGCAAGGACGGCGTAAGGCAACCGTGTCTGCTTTGTCACATAAGTATGGTCACCATACGGCCACCGTACGGCGACCTTGCCTCATCTTTATCCACAAATCCAAATACGCCGTGCGGCTACCTTAACAAATGTGACTGCTACAGCAAGTGATCATAGAAATTCTGTTTTCATTCATGTAACAAGACCATCGATTGTATTCTAGATAAATCATTGCATCTTTATATATCGATTTACTGTAAATATATATTTATAATACATGCTACACTGTGTTACTCAGTGTTCACAGAAAACTAAATTTCTGAGCTACAGCAGATCGGTTCTGTAGATTACTTGATTTCTTTCGTGAAAAAAATGCTGCTTTAATCAGTTTACTTTCTCTCTTTCATAGCAAACAAACGATGAAACAAAAATTAACAAAGACCAAAAAAACATGTTGACCCAATTCGTTTGTTATCTTTGACCACAATGTCTAAATATGGCCATAACGATGATCGCTAGCCATTACTATAGAAAAAGATGTAATAAAACAGTTGATGATCCCTACCGCTGTTTCCGATGAGTTTGACACCACGTATTGGATACATCTGACCGAGTTCTAGTTTCCACCAAGATTTGCTGGCTTCCGTGACGCTACAGCAATGACAAATGTCCGGCCTTGTGTCGTTCGACCCGTCAATAGCCAAGCTGGCGTTCATATCACCATACGGGGTTGACATGGTTACTGTCAGGTTATCACGTATTGTATGTAGCAAATCCACATCTGCAGAAGAGGCTTGTGTTATGGTTTACCATTTGGAATTGCTATAACATGTTTAAACGCCTTAAATTTTTTTAAAGATATTGTTATGTTATTACAATTGGAAAAAAGACAGAGTCGAATTCACACACACACACACACACACACACACACACACACTCCGTTAATACTTGGCAGTTATCCAGTTAGGCCTAAAAAGTATGTATTATCAATATATACTGAACATTTTTGTTTTTGTTGAAAAGATCAGAGGGAGCATGATCAAAGCTGAAGTATACATATTTGGTAACATCATTTCATTTAAAATGAAATAATAATAATAATACATGTAATTACAATAACATTGGTTTGTGTGTTCAAGATGGATGGATGAATGGATGGATGGTCGGACTGACGGACGACGGCAAGACAGACAGACATAAGAGAAGAGAGAGAGAGAGAGAGAGATCTGAATTACCATACAGGTATTTTGACCAATAACGTGTAGGGGATGAGTGATAGCAAGTCATCTCAGCTACAGAGGACTATTTAAACCAAAATCACGAAAGTAAACCTAAAACATTAGAATATGCTTTTATCTTATGCTAGCTGATGAAACACTGTCTTATATCAGTGAGATAAAATCCATATCCCCCAGTGTGATTATATATATCTGCCGAGAATACTTTTTTACAAATAAAGGAAATGAAGAGGCAGTTATTATAAAAAAAGAAAGAAATTTTGCTTGTTTTGAGTGGATATGGGCTATAACCCAAAGAGACAGATATCCTCTATATATTTGAGAACAGCTTACCATTAATACATTGGATTATCTTTATTAATGTATATCTTAAGGAATGATATTTGAAATGTTGCTTATCACTGCAATACGTGTAGGTTAAGAACAAGTGAATAAGAAATTATTTAAACAGACATGTATCTTTTCTTGGGAACGTTCAATGACATACCCCTGGTCCCGCTGATGACGACGAATAAACCAGCACCAAATAACATATTCAGCATCCGCTCATACATCGCAATCTTTCGGACACTTCGGGCGGGGTAGTTCATGCTAGTAACATATTTATATATTCATTTAAATAAACGAGTGATATATTTTCAATTTGATAATATACACATATATACAGTTGATCCTGTATCAGCGGCCATCTGTATTAAGCGGTCAACACGAATCTAGCGGTCAGTTTTAATATCACCAAATTAGCGTTTTGTTATACGTTTAACCTTCATTTGGCGACCACCTCTGTTAAGCGGCCACTTTTCTGCCAACCCAAGAAAGGTTTAACTTTATACACATATCATATATTCCATTTAAACTATGTTATACATCGTGTACGAGTACAGGATCTGGGCAAGAAAGGTGGTAAGGTAGAAGACCAGTGGAGAAGACCAGGAGAACTAGACATAATGTAAATAGTTAACAGAGGTATTGGACAAAATAGGTTAATCAAAATTAATTAAAACTAAGGCAGGGGTGCCTGGATAGCATAGGGGTGCCTGGGTAGCGTAGCGGTTACGCGCTTCGCTTCTCACCAATGCGTCCCGGGTTCGATTCCTGGTCACGTACGTGAGAGGGTACAGTGGTCGCCCGTCAGGCACGTGGGTTTTCGCCGGGCTCCGGTTTCCTCCAACAATAATGACCACATACGCCGCCACAAGAGCCATCGAGAGTGATCGAGTTGTGAGAACTTGGTTCATAATCGATGTAAAATAAATAAAGTTTAAACCTTTAAACAAAGCACCATCCTTCTACACAAATCTGATCAGTTAAGAAACACATTTACAGAATTTCAAATTAAAGTCTAGAAACGGAAACCATTGACTAAAGATATAACCGACGTCAAAACATAAATGCAATATTCAATAATTCAATATGGAATTGAATGTTCACACTTGACTTAGGTAATAATACAGAAAGAAGGATGTGCATAATGCATTGGAAGCAGAAACAGTTATCAGGAACAGCATTCAATGTAAACAACATGGTAAAAGTAAAACTACGCAAACAAAAATCTATGCTAGAAAAGCTGATATACTGATAGGCTAGTGGAACAAATGAAACCAATTTGAAACTTAGGGTCGTTATATATAATGACATTTGGCAAGCAAATGGAAATGTCCATACCACACACACAAGGGTGATTTTAAATATCCCAATATTGATTGGGATTTTTATAGTTCAAGAAAAGATAACTCAGATGAAAGTAGATTTGTAGAAAACTTTTTATATCAGGCAGTGAACAAACCAACAAGGTGGCGGTGAACAAAGAAACAAAATATACTTGACCTAATTCTAATTAAGAATGAGTCAAATTGGTGAAAGCGATCATTGTGTATTAGTCAATAGAGTTCAAGTACACATGTGATATAGTCGGTAATAAAAACTTAAAAACAAGGAAACACTACAAAAAAACAGACTTTATTGCAATAAAGAGAGAGGCCCTAATCAAATGGAATTGGTATGTATACATGTATCTATCTGAATGGAACGTCGGGGAAATTTTTCTTGAGACAAAGAAACACCAGCTGCAATAAAGGAAAAGAATAGACTCTCAAGAAAACTCATATGAAACCAGGAAATAATATAATCAAAGCGCTCAATGCGCTGACAGACGGCAGCCGGATTAACAGGAAAAAAGCTGTGATTCTTAATTATAGATACAATAGAGGCAAAAGCCACATGACGCAAAAACTCCACACACTCTTCTGCAACTATAGTCGGTAGTAAGACAATCGAATACGCACTCTGTTTGTTACAAAACAATCCGGAATTAGGGTCATGAACCTGAGTGTGTGAACTTCAGAAGTAAGCCATTCGCTAGGACCCGATTTATATACACTTTCTACTGTTACTTAAGTGTAGAACTTAACAAGGTACTTGATGTTTTAGATATTTGAATGTTGTTTCTGTTTCAAAGTTAAGAAATGCACTGGGAGAAACCTAACTCGCTTTCATGCAAAATTACGCGTGAACTACTTTAGGTTAATTACAGACATTCGAAGCGCTACTTTTTTCTTTTTTACAGAAGTAGATTTTCAAGTATGTAAAATGGGTTGCTGTTCTAGTTTATAAGTGTCACGGATATATTGTTCACGCTAAAAATGGATGTTTACAGAGCAAAATAACACGTTTAAAAACAACAGCACGTGAATAGCAGTTACGGTTATGAATAAAAGGTCTGCGTAACATATTCCATTCGTATTCGTAAGTGCAGAATCGCATTGCGTGGATCCGCACTAATCGCGGAGAGGTACAGTTAAACTTGTCATGGAAAATATGCAAATAAGCAAGGTCAGCGATGCCTGGTAAGCGTTTCTAGCTACTAAAGACGGCAAGCTGCCGTCTAAAAAGAGGCAAAGGAACCCCCTTCACCCATACCAACAGATCGAGCAATATATCAACTTAAAAAAGCATCAATTGGCAGAGAGTGTGAAACTTGAGGAGGACAGAATGACTAAAAACATGCCAATTCTAGATAAAAAGGAAATAACTACCACTTTGGAAGGCATTAAGCTCCAGACCAAAGATACTGAAAAGAACTCAAAATAGTTAAAACCATACAAAGCCATAGGGTTAGATAGCATGTACCCCTTTTATCAAGGAACTATGCAACGAATTGAGCATTCCATTAAAATATTATTTACGAAGTCGTTAGAACTTAAACTACTTAGATTTATAGACGACTGTTCTGAGGCAGTGGACAACAGAAAAGAAATGAATTACATATACATGGATTACCAGACGGCGTTTGACTTACTTCCACATGAAAGGCTGATCAATAAACTTGAAGCTTATTGAATAGGGGATAGGGCAATTCTTTGGATAAAAAACTATTCATAAAACAGGAATTAACAGGTAACGGTTAAAGGAAAATTATCTAAATGGCTATAGGTCACTTCTGGAATTCCTCAAGGTTCAGTGTTGGAACCCCTGCTTTTCTTAATTTTCATCAACGACCTCCCTAAACAATGAAACCACCATTCTACCTATTTGCAGACGATACGAAAATAAAATAAAATAAACAACATTATTAACTCATTGGATGACAAAAATAACCCGTCTCTGACATATTGAAAATGAAGCAAAAGGAGGGTACCAAGATTCCATCCACAAAAACACAGGGAGACAGAACATAGAAACAAACTATAAATATAAAATTTTGGATTATGAATTGGAAAAAGCAAAGATATATTAAACAAAGATAGGGAACTCCTGTAAAAGCCAGTGGATATTATTGTTTTAGCACGCAGCATTTCATTGCATATTGCAAACTTTAGATAAATAACGGAAACAATCACAGAGGAAAAAAACAACCATATTATAAAATAATTTTGATTTATTTGAAAAATTCTTTTGAATTATGACTAATAGGAAAACAGCACATTTTATATAGTTATCATTATACAGGTACCCTTCTATTTCTCTTTCTTGACTTATTTTAATACATTCAGTGTTAGATGGTAATGTTATGTTCTATAATAAGATATAATTTACTTTCATACATCTTCGGTAGAATAAGTGATATTTTAAAACATGATTTTGTGTGAACTGGACAATTTGTTACGTGCTTTTGTTTTTGATTTAGTTGCCAATTGTTTTTAGTAGGTCTTTGGAACAAGTAAATAACGAACAAGATATAGAGGTTCTAAAAGATCAATATCTGTCTTTTGAAAAACAAATAGGAGAGACAATTTAAAAAAAGCAACTGCGTTAGCTTTGATAAGAAGGATATTTCAGTACCAAGATGCAAACAAATGATCATTTGTTTCGTTTCACTAAATGTAGACTTTTAAAGTTCAGTATAGGCACAAGATTAAGCATAAAGAACAATTATGCAGAGAAGGAGTCCAAAGAAGAGCGACAAAACAAGGCAAATACCGAGCTTATTACAGCTAAGTTACCCTGAGAGAAAGGAAATTAAATGTATCAATACTTAGCTATAGAAAAATAAGAAGTGTACAACATTAGCAGTGATTAATAGGTCACGGAGGCAGGAAACTTCATAAAAATGTGGAATGAAAATGTCTCAAAGGTCTGGGACTAGGGGAAATTCTAAAAAAAAAACTATACCAACAAAGAGCTTGGCTAGAGTTAAGAAATATTTTTTTCAATGTCAGAACGACTCGGGTTTGGAACAGCTTGCCAGAAGAAATGGTGTGCGCTGAGAATATAAACATCTTAAAAATAACCCAGATAAATTGTGGGGAAATCAGACCTCAAGTACAATAACTACACGTTCGAAATAGACATCACCGGAAGTCACTCAAAAAGAAATATCAATTACGATGAAATAAGGTTGTGTCCAGTGAAGAGGATCCTAAAGGAACATAAGCTGGAAATTACGCCAAATTAAAAAATGATACAAGACATATAATGAGGAAAGAGAGTTTCGTTTTGAATTTCTATCAGAAATTTATCTTTTTTAGATCGCGAAAAATTCCCCAGATAACTATTACAAAGTATATATTTTCAAAATAGAAAAGGAAAAAAATGCACACAATATTTGTCACCCAATGTTAAATAAATATACAGCATAAAATATATTTTAAAAAGAAATAGCATATATAAATCAATGATAACCCGAGTGTACTCTTTGTTTTGCAAGTGAGTGTATGTTATATGCTTTTTAATAGTATCCTTTAATAGCAAACAGAATCACCATAACATACTCAATAGTAATATCTAGTGGTCGTTATCTTTTGAAGATCATCAATAACTTTATAAATAATTGTCAACACTAAATTAACTTATGTCTTTAAACTCTGTTTTCAAGTGTTCTAAATGATTTTGGTACAGACAATGCGATGATGCATCGTAGGGGCCTCTTTATATATGGTTTATCTAAGCAACGTATTAATTGTCTTTTTATGCACTTAATCTGTCATATGTAAAAGGCAAATAAAATTCAAATTAGAAAAAATGCCGAGAAACAGACAGATATTTCGCTAAATTCCTTATTTTACCAACAATCAAAAAGAAATAATAGCTGAATTATATTATCTAAAACTATTACTTACATTGAATAAATCCGATCACTGAAACGAAACAGGAAGATTTGGATTTGAAAGAGAACCAGGAAAATTTGGATACACATGTATTTATTCAACGTCATCAAGCCTATAGTGGTAAACTTCTGAGAACAATTAACTTCGTATTACAAATCGCGAAAACGTTTCCTGAAATTTAACTCGTTTCTTTTTTATATTTTACGAAAGCCTCAAAAGGACCCTGGATGCGAGCAAATGTATAAACATAAAGACAAAATGAAAACGATATAGCTAATTCCTTTTGGTATTTTCGCCTTATATGTTTTGAATTAATTTAAAATATAGCATAATAGCGAGAACATTAAAACGTGAATTGCAATACATCATCAGCATTGCACAAACATTTTTTTCAAGAATGGATAAAAAAAGTTTTCGACAAAGAAAAAGTACATCGCTTTCATTTGGTCGACATATTTAAACTTTTTCTCACATCTGCTGACATATTCTCACAGTCCCTTTGGGTGGTCCTTCACACAAAAAAATGTACTAAAATCATCTATGCAGGATTTTGGTTGTCATGGCAACCAACATTATTTTATTTTAAAATATACCTTTCAAAATATTTTTCTTTGAAACCAATGTCTAAATGTCTATAATCTATTATTTTTTTTTGGCACAGGTGGTCACCTCATGATTGTCTACTATAATTGCTAAAATGAAATTGATCACTATAAAGGGATCTGTTAGTTTCCTGGTATAGAAATTATAAAATTCTCCTATGAAACCAACGGTCAGAATTTATTTTCATTTTGCACAAATAGTCATCTCATGGCCCTCTACCACAAGAGCGAAAAATAAAGTTCATCTCTTGAAAAATTAGCCCATTCTCCTAGCTAGGTCAGCTAGTTTCCTTATTAAAAGTCTATATAGATCAGTACAAAGCGTTTCTCCTCTGAAACCTATCTTCAAAACTATTCCCTTTTTTTGCACTCACGATAACCTCATGGTCCTTTTTTTCTCTTTATAATTTCTCAGGCATTGTTGATTCCTTGAAAAATAAGCCCCCAAAGGTCGGCTAGTATTAATATATGATCCTTTAAGTATTTTGTACATATATATTGTGACAATTACTTATTCGTACTTTCAGAACTTTGATTAGTTTTATTAATGATATATGTTTTATTATTGCTATAAGCGGTAGACAGGAAAGCTAAAAACAAATCTACAGACACTAAAGATAAATAATGATGAACAGGTAACTTTTGAATCAATATCAATTAGATTATTTTAATAGATTTGTTTAGTTATTGTTTTAATGATATTTAGATCCAGTATATTAGAATTTTTACGGGAATAACACATACACTTGGCTCTCCGTTTGTCAATGCCGTGTCGTGACGACAACGATATTAAGTCATAGAAAGTTTTAGACATTTCCCAAAAGCATATAAATAGCGCGGTTTCCTTTTAAATTTGTCATTCTGTTCTTGGTCGTGGAAGAGAGAACATCTCCAGTAAAAAGAACTAAGCCTTTGGTTCTACGGTAAAAACGTATAATATATTATCCGAGTAGAGTCAGCACAGAGAGTGAACAGTGGACTTGTTCCATCCTAGTAGTCTCTGTTGCTGATCTTGAAAAGTAATATATCAAAAGTTAAACTACCGTGGCTGAACGTTAGTATTATTAAGCTGGAGGCTATCTGTCCGGTAGAAGCACGGTGATAAGTGCGAGACATATACCTAATTATATATAGGTGAACAACCCTCGCTCATCTATAGGTTCTTGCTGGAATTTAAGCAAGGTGAACGGTACAGATAGGAAGCCGATCTAGTCACATAAAAGGTCGGGCATCGCTATAGGGTTCTGCAACGTAATTTGCCGATATAGCACCATAGTTACTTTTGTGTATATATTATATCTTTTGTCTCATAATCAAAGGACAAGTTCGTCCCCAAGGAAAATTCAATATATATCAGCTTAATTTTTCTTGATTATTGTCCATCCAATCATTTCATAATCATTTTTGAATCAGTCGGTCAAGATAGGCCCGAGGAAAATTATATGTTTATAATAAGAATAAGTTGATTTTTATGTTTGATCATCATCTACTAGCTTAGCTAGATAGCCGAGCGGAATTTTAACAATTCTCCGAGCATATACACGTTACAAAATTTGGCGCCCAACGAGGGGCTGAGGCTTTAAGTATACAAAGGCTATACTATTTTTCTTATATAGTCTTCCTGTCATATATTGATAGGCTTACCCAGATATAGACTTACCACGATATAACATTATCATGGCTAATCAAAGTACCGTAAGCACTGATCATTTGGATGGGCTTGAACAGTTATACAAACAAGTCGCGGAACTACAGGCACAGAACGATCTTTTACGGATTGAGGCTGAAATAACAAACATCAAGCATGAGCTAACTAATGCATCACTGCATCAGCAGACTTCAACACCCATGCCAGTGAAGCCTGTTTCACCGTCAATGCACAGGAAGCTCATCCCGGAATTACCGAGAGGCAGAGATGACGTCAATCAGAAATTTTCCGACTCAACTCATGCTTATGATCGCCCAGATCGCTTTGTGACTGTCAGGAATCGGCAGGCGAGCCCGAAGCCAAAGCTTGGAGGTACGAGCATGAAACCAGCTACATTTGATGGGAGCGTAGCTTGGCTTGACTACAAGGCTCATTTTGATGCATGCTCTGAACTAAATGGCTGGTCAAACGAACAGAAGGGTTTATATCTTTCTGTCTCTTTACGCGGACAGGCACAAGGTGTGTTTGGGAATCTCGGAGCAGGCAAGCATGATTATGATCAGCTGGTAACAGCCCTAGAAGAGAGATTTGCACCCCCGAACCAAACGGAGCTCTACAGGGTACAACTTCGGGATCGTCGTCAAAAAGCCACCGAAACTATGGCTGAGCTAGGGCAAGATATTCGACGCCTGACGAATTTGGCATACCCCAAGGCACCAGCCGATGTCAGGGAAACCTTGGCGAAAGAACAGTTTATTGATGCTTTGGTGAATTCTGAAATGAGGTTGAAGATTAAACAAGCCAGGCCCGTTGATCTCAACGATGCTGTAAGGCATGCAGTCGAACTAGAAGCATTTTATAGAGCCGAAAATAAGCATCTTGGACAGAGCTTCATACATGCTACATCACCAGTTGTTCAAAAGGATGAGATCGGCTGGAAGGAAGCATTTGCATCTCTCAACAAATCAATGGATGAGATGTCGAAGGCTATGAGCAAGCTAGCTTCTCAGCAACAAAATGATCCTTCAGGAAGACGGCAAACATATCATCAGCGTTATGGCGGGAATAGATCAGGTTACTCGCAGTCACAGTCCAGACAAAATCGACCAGCTAAGACATGTTTTATATGCAAGTCTGACAAACACTTTAAGAGGGACTGTCCACACCGGAAAGACATACCGCAAAAGCAGACTGAATCTCAGCAAAAGGATCAAGTACACATGAGTGGTTCATACCAGGCAGGATTGTTTGTCCCAGCCAGCATTGGGAAATACAACGTTGACTGCTTGGTTGATACTGGAGCAACACTTACTTTGCTGTCCTCAAGGGTCTGGGAGTCTATTAATGACACAGAGAAATTAGGGAGCTTTGACAGAGAAATTATATCAGCTTCTGGCAATTCACTTGTAACCAAAGGCAAAACTAGACTTTGCCTAAAGATCAATGACTTGAGCTGTCATGCTGATGTAGTTGTAGCGGATATGGATGCTGATCTTATACTTGGGGTAGACTTTATGTTAGCTCATGAAATAGTTGTGGATGTCGTCAATATGACAATGAGCATCAAAGGCAAAACATGCCAGATGGTAAAATCGGGGAAGTTGGGTTGCCACAGGGTCGTATTGGTAGACCGAGTTTCAGTACCTGCTAGATCAGTGATGATTCTGACGGGAAAGTTTGTTGATGGAAACAAGACGATAGGCGATGTAGGCATGCTGGAGACAGCAGAGGGGTTTCTCAACTCAAATAGAGGTTTAGTAGCCAGAACTCTGGTCAAATTTAATGACAAAGTGCCTATCCGATATGCTAATTTCACTCATGAAACACAAACCTTGTACCCTGGAACGAACATAGCGACTTTCAGCCCAGTTCACGTCATTAAGACAGTTGAGCAGACGAAACCAAAACCGCCGAAGGACCTTCCAGAACACTTGATTGAGTTGTATGAAAAATCCTCGGAAGGGATGTCTTCTACTCAGAAGAAACAAATAGCAAATCTTTTGAGAAAGTATGAAGGTACATTCTCAAAGACAGATTTCGACTTGGGTCGAACTGGAATTATCAAACATAAGATTGTGACAGGTAATTCTACTCCCATCAAACAACGCTTACGGAGAGTCCCATTTCATATGCAAGAAGAAGTAGATGATCAGCTGGACATGATGCTCGATAATGGTATCATACAATCATGCACGAGTCCATGGGCTAGTGCGATTGTTCTAGTCCGAAAGAAAGATGGATTTTGTATAGACTATAGGCGTGTAAATGATGTCACCATTAAGGATGCTTATCCCTTGCCCAGAATAGACGAGTCCTTGGATCAACTGGCTGGTTCAAAATGGTTTTCATGCCTCGACTTAAGTTCTGGATATTGGCAGGTTGATGTTGATCCTGAAGACAAACCTAAGACTGCATTTATCACAAGACGTGGATTGTATGAGTTCAACGTCATTCCTTTTGGTCTTTGCAACGCCCCAGCAACATTTGAAAGACTGATGGAAACAGTGCTTTCGGGTCTTCATTGGCAGATATGTCTCATCTATTTAGATGACATCATTGTTGTTGGAAAAACCTTCAGTGAAATGGTTAAACATCTGGATTTAGTTCTTGAAAGATTCTCGCAAGCTGGTATGAAGTTAAAACCAAGAAAATGCCAATTATTCAAGAAGGAAGTACACTTTTTGGGGCATGTAATAAATGAACATGGAGTTAATACCGATCCAAGAAAAATTGAATGCGTTAAGAACTGGCCAACACCAACATGTGTTAAAGATGTGCGGGCCTTCCTTAGTCTGTGCAGTTATTACCGACGTTTCATTGCCAACTATTCTCATCAAGCAAAACCACTGACAAAACTTACAGAAAAGAACAAGAAGTTTGTTTGGACAACAGAGTGTTCAGAGGCTTTTGAAAAGCTGAAATACTTGCTGGTAACTGCCCCCGTTCTGTCACATCCGGATTTTGGTCAACCTTTCATCCTAGATACAGATGCTAGTGATAAGGCCATTGGTGCTGTATTGTCACAGAAAGTTGGAGACACAGAAAAAGTTATTGCATATGCAAGCAAGACTCTGACTAAGTCCGAAAGGAAGTACTGTGTGACAAGAAAGGAGTTGCTGGCTCTGGTATATTTTGTCAAATACTTCCGTCATTACCTGTATGGCCAAGAATTCACAGTAAGGACTGACCATGGATCATTGCGTTGGATCATGAATTTCAAAAACCCCGAAGGTCAGCTAGCACGTTGGCTCGAAATCCTTTCTTCATATTCAATGAAGGTTGAACATAGACCAGGAAGATTACATGGGAATGCAGACAGTCTGAGCAGAAAGCCATGTGGTCAGTGTGGGATATCAGATAGTGACAAGGAACATGGTAACCAAGAATGTCCGAATGTATCATGTCTGAAACAAGATAACAAAACAGATATGGAGAGTGATCTGAAACATCTCCAAGAAGAGGATGGTGATATATCTGCTGTCCGGAAGTGGGTTAAGGCAGATAAAAGGCCGGAGTTCAACGACATTTCATCTGAAAGTTATGTACTAAAGTCACTCTGGAATCAGTTTTCGCGGTTTGAGCTACTTGATGAGGTCTTGGTAAGAAGACTGGATGATTTCAACAGTGGAATTGTTACATATCAGACTGTTGTCCCGAGGAGTACGAGAAGAACGTTGCTGAAATGTTGTCATGATATGAAAACAGCAGGTCATCTTGGAGTAAAGAAAACCCTCAGTAAAATTAGACAAAAGTTTTACTGGCCAGGCTTACATTCGGATGTTCGTAGTTATGTATCAGGTTGCGAAAAGTGCATGAAGAGGAAGGGCCCACTGATGACAAAGAGAGCTCCAATGCAGATTGTGAGGAGCGGATATCCAATGGAAAGATTGGCTATAGACATTCTAGGTGAGCTACCTCAAACCGACAAGGGGAGCAAATATATCCTGGTGATATCCGATTACTTTACCAAGTGGACGGAAGCTTTGCCTATGCCCAATATGGAAGCTGTTACTGTAGCTAAGATCCTGGTTGAAGAGGTTCTCTGTCGATTTGGAGTACCTAAAATAATTCACTCCGACCAGGGCCGTCAATTCGAAAGTAACCTGTTTCAGGAAATGTGTCGGCACTTGGGTATAGAGAAAACACGCACTACAGCATACCACCCTCAAAGTGATGGAATGGTGGAGCGGTTTAACCGTACTCTCGCAGCCATGCTTAGCTCATATGTCAGCAGTAATCATAGGGATTGGGATGAACAGTTGCCATATGTAATGATGGCATATCGCAGTGCTGAACATGAAACGACAGGCATGAGCCCAAACATGCTTATGCTTGGTCGTGAAGTTTCAACCCCAGTAGATCTAATGTTCGAGATGCCTAACCTCACTAAACCGATACCAAACAACCAATGGGTTTGGGAATTGCGCGATCGAATTGAATCCGCTCATACTTTCGTTAGACAGACTACACAGCAATCAATGAGTAGGCAAAAACGAATACGTGATGCGCGAACGTCATATGAAACGTTTAGTGTCGGTGACCAAGTGTTTGTGTTCTTCCCAATCAAAAAGATAGGCACGTCTTCCAAACTTACCTCATACTGGAAAGGGCCGTATCAGGTCACAGGAAAGTTAACTGTGGTCACAATCAGTCAGTCCAAGTGATACATTGTGATAGGATGAGAGTATGTAAGCAGCAGATTTTGAGAGGCGAAGTAAGCACAGAACACATTGATGATAATGATGATGAAGATGATGATGATTATCATACTGATGTATGTGTTGGTGCTGGTGCTACTGATACAATGGTGCTTAACAAAAATGTCGAAAGCTCTGAAGAGTGTATATTCGAACCTGAAATGCATGATGACTTTCTTTCGACAGAAAAAGGGTTAGTAGAAAACCGGTTCGGACAAAAGATTACGTCTTGCATTTCAGGGATCCCATGGCGAAGACAAAGATTACCCCAAGAGCCAACCCTCGACCGATATGTCCCGTGTGTAAGACTGCCATAAAGGCTGGTGAGAAGTTTGAGGATCACTTACTACAATGTTCTCAAAGCCGAGTTGAATGTGCAACATGTGGGATGACCTTCAAGAGGAGAGCTTACTTGCTAAAGCATGAGCAAACCAAACACAAGGTGGAAGCATCATCCGAAGTGACAAGGACAGAAGAAACCAGCAGCTCGGATGAGTCAGATTGGGAAGATGTACCCAATATTTCTGTTGATGAGGTTGTCCCTGAAACATTTGAAAGAGAGAAACATGCTGACAAAGAGACATCTTTGTTGGCAGGTAGGATGGTCAGGAAGGCCACTACTCCAGCTTTGCCTCATGCTCCACAAAAGCGTAAGCGGGAAGATGATGACACTGACAAGGAGCCTAGAGAAGCAAAAGTGACTACATCGCAAGATGCACCAGAACAAGCACCCTTGAAAGGTATTCTCGTCAGGTGCGTGAGACAAGGTTCCGGTGGAGACACTGTTGAGCAGAATATAGAGGTCGAGGAAGATGGGGAAATCATTTACAAGAACTCGGTCATGAACAAAGGCAAAGGGAACTGTGTTCAGCGAGTGAATGTTGGGGACATCATACCTGAAGGTAAGATCAGGTCCACAGAGTTAAAGGTGTGTGTTAAGGATGGCCAGGTTGAATTTCAGTTCACCTATGGTCCAGACAATCAAAGTTAAAAAAAAATAAGGTTTCAGATATAAGTTGACTGTTTGTGATGAAAAGTTTCAGTAGATACTGTGTTATTTTGAAGATCAGTCAGGTGTTCGGTCAATCATTCTAAATCATCATCAATCATTGTTTTTGATAGTGTAAGTTGATTCTTTTTAATTCTTAAAAGTATTAAGGATATAATTAAAGTTTGACATATGTGTGTTCGTTCATGTTTTTTTGTGTTTTTTTTGTGCCTGATAATCATGCGGGACGCATGAACCCGGAGGCGTGGGTAATGTGACAATTACTTATTCGTACTTTCAGAACTTTGATTAGTTTTATTAATGATATATGTTTTATTATTGCTATAAGCGGTAGACAGGAAAGCTAAAAACAAATCTACAGACACTAAAGATAAATAATGATGAACAGGTAACTTTTGAATCAATATCAATTAGATTATTTTAATAGATTTGTTTAGTTATTGTTTTAATGATATTTAGATCCAGTATATTAGAATTTTTACGGGAATAACACATACACTTGGCTCTCCGTTTGTCAATGCCGTGTCGTGACGACAACGATATTAAGTCATAGAAAGTTTTAGACATTTCCCAAAAGCATATAAATAGCGCGGTTTCCTTTTAAATTTGTCATTCTGTTCTTGGTCGTGGAAGAGAGAACATCTCCAGTAAAAAGAACTAAGCCTTTGGTTCTACGGTAAAAACGTATAATATATTATCCGAGTAGAGTCAGCACAGAGAGTGAACAGTGGACTTGTTCCATCCTAGTAGTCTCTGTTGCTGATCTTGAAAAGTAATATATCAAAAGTTAAACTACCGTGGCTGAACGTTAGTATTATTAAGCTGGAGGCTATCTGTCCGGTAGAAGCACGGTGATAAGTGCGAGACATATACCTAATTATATATAGGTGAACAACCCTCGCTCATCTATAGGTTCTTGCTGGAATTTAAGCAAGGTGAACGGTACAGATAGGAAGCCGATCTAGTCACATAAAAGGTCGGGCATCGCTATAGGGTTCTGCAACGTAATTTGCCGATATAGCACCATAGTTACTTTTGTGTATATATTATATCTTTTGTCTCATAATCAAAGGACAAGTTCGTCCCCAAGGAAAATTCAATATATATCAGCTTAATTTTTCTTGATTATTGTCCATCCAATCATTTCATAATCATTTTTGAATCAGTCGGTCAAGATAGGCCCGAGGAAAATTATATGTTTATAATAAGAATAAGTTGATTTTTATGTTTGATCATCATCTACTAGCTTAGCTAGATAGCCGAGCGGAATTTTAACAATTCTCCGAGCATATACACGTTACAAAATAAAGATATACAAATATCATTTTAAGTCATATATTTCTTATAAAATAATACCTACATGTCATGTTTACCACAAAATATCAAATTATACACCATAAACTGCCCCCCCCCCTTTTTTAAATAAAAGTGATTTAATTAAACATTGGGTGTTTCCTGTTTTAGTGGTATCATACATGAGTGTGGAGCCGACGGTATTTGGGGTCAGGGATTTTCATGGACTTCTCTGGGGCCAAGCACTGGTCCAACCCAGGAACCGTCGAGAGGGATTTGTAAAAGTTGTAAGAAATTGTTTCCCATTCGACGGAAGCTAAAAAAGTTTAACTATCGTGCTCGAAACACTACTGGTATTACCAAAGTCATGACGATGTCTTTGAGTCAATTTGAAGTAATATTGTTTATTGTTCTAACATTAACATATATCGCTTCTGTACCTGAGTAGTTGGATTTTTATGCTCCCCGAAGGGAGGGCATATAGTTGCCGCTTTGTCATAATTTCGTCCGGCACATAACAAAAAAAAACTATAGAGGTACCAACATGAAACTTCATAGGTAGATAGATCTCGATGAGGAGTAGTGCAGTGTGCAAGAACCATAACTCTGTTTTGCATAATATAGGAGTTATTGCCCTTTTTATTTTTCATACTTAAAATTTGTCTAGAGCTCATATAGTATAATAAAGTACCCATCAAGTGACAAAGCTCAGTTCGGGGAGCATCCACCGGTTCTACCGTCACTTGTCCTGATTATGTCAATCATGTTTTGTGATGTAAAGAGAAATAAATGATAATCTCTTCGATGTAACATAATGTTCACGCATACCGGCTTGAATTTCAATGACCATACCCTTCCCAAAACTATAATCATTTTTTTAAATGTTTGAAACGTTACGGTTAAATAAACAAAAAGTCCCCCCAAAAAGGGTATATCGTTGGTAAGAATTTCATATTGAAATATATTGACGATAAAGAGAAATGTCATTGGACTGAGCCTTTGGGAGATCCTATGAGTATCAATAATTTATCTAGAAATGGTTGCAAACAATGATCGTGGTATAGATGATACATTTTATCTAATGCACATACAGGTACATGTATATTTAAAAGAAACAGCCGTTTGGTCAGCACTATAGAGAATTCTATATACTGGTTTTTTTTTGTTGACCTGTCACATCTTACTATGTTCAACATTAACCATAGGCGAGTACGTTGTACTCATGAAACAGTTTTCGGAGAGAAAAAAAAGGGGGGGGGGGGGATCAATCTTGTTCGACTAACTAAATTGACAATACACTGTATTTATGTGTACTTGTTCTATACTTATGAAATGTTTTATGGGGAGTGTTGCAGTTCAGATTTCATAGCTGAGACGACGTCATTGCGTATAATGTACATAAACAAATAAAAGTCACTGATGAGAGAGAGAGAGAGAGAGAGAGAGAGAGAGAGAGAGAATTTGATCATGTATATTTAGTAAGCAAATATGTATTCTATTCAATGTCTGCTTTAAGGATTATATAGCGTTTAAACATGTGGTTTTACCCAGGTTTATGAGGCTTCAAATTATTTTTGAAATGTTATGGGACATTTTTGAACTTTATACTGTATAATCACCCGTTTCAATCCAAAATACGTCATTTTTGGTCATAGTTCCCAAAGTTAAATGCGTTTACCTGGGTCTAGAAATGTGCATCCTATATAAAACACCTCTGGATCTATTCAGTGTTTACAGGTGTATTCAGATTGTCATAATGACTATCCTAAAGCTGCATGAAGATAATAGGTAGTCAACGGTTGATCTGGTGCATACAAAATAACAAATGGTTTTATTTGTGATCATGTTCCGTGAGCAGCTGACCTAGCAATAAATGGGATGGACAGGCTTTCATTTTCGCTGTTAAGGTAATGCATCTATCATAAAATGTGATCATGGTCCTTTAAGTGATCAAGGGATTTTTATAGTAAACGCAAGACTTTATAGACTTTGAGCAAAAGAGCCAATAGATGCTTGTATGTACACTAAAGTCTTTAAAAGCATTTGAAAGGCCATGTTTATAGCTTTAACAATGGATGGATTACCTTAAGTCTTGAAAGGGGCATTGAATATTCCCAGATTGTAGACAGCCTGAAGTATGGGAACGATCATACGTTCATAATGTCACGAGGTTTGATGACTAAGTATGAGGTTGTGTTGTGAACATGCCGAACACAGGAAATGAACTTTGCCTATCCTTGTCTCAGTTTAGATAGATTTTAGAATTGATAATAGAGTAGCAGAGGGAAGATAAATATAAGAGCAGGCTGGTTGGTTGCGATGTGCCCGTCTGTAGAAGGTGAACTCGAAATGTTGATCATACTAAATATATAATTTCCGTATGTTCATTTATTAGTCAGATGATAAACAGATATACATAAGGCATGATATTGGGATCACCATCATATGTGTTAACGATAATGCTTTTTGATATGTAATTATTATCATTAAACGTTAAAATACCCAAAATAACATGCGGAACAATTTCAGTTTTGTTCTAACTCTGTCTGAGGGTGTTTTTAGCACCTTTTTAACCCTTTCAATTTCACACTATCTTTAAAATACTATAGAAAGTATTTTATGTGACCCAGAGTTACATCGGTACATTATTTGAAATATTGTACAGTATCAATCTAATATTTGAATTGCAGTCCAAGAATAATATTTACTCCGACTGATTGCATAATACAACAATCCAGTTCCTCATGTTTATTACTTTAACAAAAGAAAACATGAATGTATCCAATTCCACGTGCTTTTCGGCGGCAGCTGCTTTTGCTATTGACCCATTTTTTTCACCGGATTTCGACCAATCAGAAATTACTATTAATTAGTATCAGATATGTGTTTATAAGCGCACCTGCTTATTGGCTAATGGTCCAGACTGGTTTATTTTCTTTTCTCAAATGTAACTGGGCATGAAAACTGTGTGCAAAATCAGAAATACAGATTGTTTGCTATGTAACGTTACGGGAATTAAATACCTTCTTACGATACAGCTAGTGCAAATATTTACTTATGTAAAGTAAAATAAGTTGATATTATTAGAGACTTACAAACAGAAATTGGCGGCTTTCCGAAATAACGCGATTTATCGCGTGCCTCGATAGTGAACGAGAGCGCGCCCATCTTTCACACGGGTACCGGACATTTCGCTTACAAAACATGTTACTTTCCAAATACTTTCAGTAAATCTACTGATTTTAGCTAAAAGGAAAGAAAAAGACGAATGCGAAAGTACTTTTTAGTTGAATTATGATTAAGAGAGAGAGAGAAAGAGAGAGGGAGGAAAGACAGATAGATAACTGGTACGACATGACTAAGCGTAGCATGAGAATGATAGTCTCGTGTACATGGATGCATGATTAACCCGTGATATTTGCCCGTAAGGGGTTTTGACTGGTGTAAGTAATACACATCTTCAAAGGCAAACATGTAGAATGATTGCTTACTGATATTACTTTTAATATCCATAGGAACTTACCATAAATGTGTATTTGATTTCCAATCTCGTCCGGGTCTCGTTGAAGTCTCGTTGGCCGCGCGCGACTTCAGGAAGTCGATATGGGCAAACAATAAGCTGCCAATCTCTGTTTATGAGTTTCTGATATTAATTTACAATAGCGCCTTCACAATAAAACTTCCATAACTTACCACCCAACATTCCATATTTAAAGCCTATGTTTATACTTAGTTTTGGGTCCTGAGATTATATGTCCCTACTTTTAGGCTGCTGTCCATTTTATGGATATACACCAATATATAAAAGTGAGGAACTGTATCAGATTAATATTGATCTAAAAAAATCGGTTCTTTAAAAAATATTATCTTTTTTTCAATAGAAGATACTGTTTTCGTTGCATTTGATTATTTTTTATTTTAATCCAATATATTTATTATTACAATCTACTGAAAATTTCATTTTCAGATTTCTACAACCATCTACTCTTTTATTTCAACTCAACTGTTATTATTTGTGTGTGTGTGTGTGTGTGTGTGTGTGTGGAAATGTTTTAAGTGTGAGAAACGTCTTAAACTATCTTAAATTTCATATATGTATTTTCTCTTTGAATATTTGATGGTTTTCTTGTATTAAGTATCAGAAAAATCGGCTCTTTTTTACAGTAATGAATTTAAGTTCAGACCGTGGAACATTAAGCTCTAATCACCATTATTTCTACAAGGCAATGTAAATAGGGTACTTCATTCAGTCAGCAATACAGATTTGAAATGAGCACATTTAAAATACCTTTATCGCAGGAGTTTCGATACAATCCAGGATCACACAGTCCAAGGTCACATGTGCCGACATCAAGGTCACACTGGTAGCTATTTAAAGTGCCATGAGATACTCTTAAACATTGTTGAACATTAAGTACTGGACAGCCTAATTTGATATTCAGATAAAAATGAAAATACGAGTGTGGTCAATCATTTAACGTGCAGTAATAAATTTTAGAGGGACACTTTTTTTGCATACAACTTAAAAAAACGTAGATATGAGTGTACCCCACCGGGATAATCATTGTATTATATATTTGTTCATTGAACAGGACCCGTAACTCTTACGCAAAGGAAGAAGATATATAGTAAAATACTAACTCGATCTATTGCTCATAACACTATCTGTAACACTGTCAGAATTCAAAATCATGTACATGTATATCCCCATTAGTAAGCATAATTTCAAAAATTCCTCAAAAGCACGAAGTAAAAAAAAATTTAAAAAAAAAAAAACATAAAAAAATAAAAAATAAAATAAAAACACATGAAACAAAACACATAAACACACACACACAAAAAGGCATGTATACATATTTTGCCAAAGTGTAAGGTTCTTTATTCGCCAAAATGGATAAACGTAGGAAATTTAAACTTCGATGATAGTTCACGATGATGAGTTAAGTGAAAACATAATCTGGCGATTACTTTATATAATGATGCCGTCACATAGCACCGGCTAAGCCCAACGGGCCCATACCGTTTGATATAAACGATAACCGGTGATAATCTCTCCGTCTGCATTTTTGTTTCAGCCGTGTACGTTTCCATACCGTCTCCACACCAGGTCCATGCCGCTTACAGCGTCCTCGTACCAGCCAGTGTCACCGTGTTAGCCGGTTTTTTTTCTGCCGGGTTTCGCGGAGTCAATGCCAATTCCTCACCCTGTGGTTACCGGCTCTTACCGCCAGGAACGCCCCCATACCGTTCGCTAAACGTTCGCGCCGCCTTGCTGACGTCACACACGGTATATGAATTCACCCGTCCGGTCACACATCAGTTCACAAATTTTACGTACATGTACATGTACTCCTCATAATTTTTCTCACAATGCCTAAAGTTGCTAGCAGAGGGGTGGGTAAAGTAAGAAAGCTTCCGGAACCGCAGGATCCTCCAACCAGACCTATAACGTCAAGGGTAAGAAGCCCAGTCCCAAGTAAGAGTCTTCTGAAATGAAAACACACGGCGCAGTGAAAATGAAAACACACTGCTATCGAGATGTCATAAAGACGGTGGAACGGTAACATAACGTTATTATGTTGTTAAAAGACCGGATAAACGTTAAGAGACCGATAAGGGGCCTGTAGGTAACTGGTATATAGTCGGTATGAGATGGTGAGACAACGTTGAGCGGTTATAGTCCGGTATGAGGCCGGTATGAACACGGTTAACACATCGTCACCGCCCAATGAACGGTCCAATAACGGCCTAACGCTCGGAGCGCTGTGACATAGCTTGGGATCGATAGTCACAGTGAGGTTTCATGATAGGGGCTGTGAACAGCAAAACTCAGGGGTTTGATAATGGGTCTGTGTATGAGGTGTGTGATCGTAGATCGTAGATCGAAACTATAACTAATTTTCTTTGTCGAGCTGGATCGTAGATCGTAGCTCAACCATTCAAATAAACCAAAATAAATGGTTGAGCTGGATCGTAGATCGTAGCTCAACCATTGAAAAAGTTCAAGGAATGGTTGAGCTGGATCGAGATGTAGCTCGACCATTGAAAATTTCAGAATGGTTGAGCTGGTCGTAGATCGTAGCTCAACCATTCAAATAAACCAAAATAAATGGTTGAGCTGGATCGTAGATCGTAGCTCAACCATTCAAATAAACCATTAAAATTGGTTAAGCTGGATCGTAGATCGTAGCTCAACCATTGAAAAAGTTAACGGAATGGTTGAGCTGGGTCGTAGATCGTAGCTCGACCATTGAAAACTTTCATAGAATGGTTGAGCTGGGTCGTAGATCGTAGCTCAACCATTGAAAATGTTGATGGAATGGTTGAGCTGGATCGTAGATCGTAGCTCGACCATTGAAAACTTTCATAGAATGGTTGAGCTGGATCGTATATCGTAGCTCAACCATTCAAATGAACCAAAATAAATGGTTGAGCTGGATCGTAGATCGTAGCTCAACCATTGAAAAAGTTCACGGAATGGTTGAGCTGGGTCGTATATCGTAGCTCGACCATTGAAAACTTTCATAGAATAGTTGAGCTGGGTCGTAGATCGTAGCTCAACCATTTAAAATGGTTTATTTGAATGGTTGAGCTACGATCTACGACCCAGCTCAACCATTCCGTGAACTTTTTCAATGGTTGAGCTACGATCTACGATCCAGCTCAACCATTTATAATGGTTTATTTGAATGGTTGAGCTACGATCTACGACCCAGCTCAACCATTCTATGAAAGTTTTCAATGGTCGAGCTACGATCTACGACCCAGCTCAACCATTCCGTGAACTTTTTCAATGGTTGAGCTACGATCTACGATCCAGCTCAACCATTTATTTTGGTTTATTTGAATGGTTGAGCTACGATCTACGACCAAGCTCAACCATTTATTTTGGTTTATTTGAGTGGTTGAGCTACGATCTACGACCCAGCTCAACCATTCTATGAAAGTTTTCAATGGTCGAGCTACGATCTACGACCCAGCTCAACCATTCCGTGAACTTTTTCAATGGTTGAACTACGATCTACGATCCAGCTCAACCATTTATAATGGTTTATTTGAATGGTTGAGCTACGATCTACGACCCAGCTCAACCATTCTATGAAAGTTTTCAATGGTCGAGCTACGATCTACGACCCAGAACAACCATTCCGTGAACTTTTTCAATGGTTGAGCTACGATCTACGATCCAGCTCAACCATTTATTTTGGTTTATTTGAATGGTTGAGCTACGATCTACGACCAAGCTCAACCATTTATTTTGGTTTATTTGAGTGGTTGAGCTACGATCTACGACCCAGCTCAACCATTCTATGAAAGTTTTCAATGGTCGAGCTACGATCTACGACCCAGCTCAACCATTCCGTGAACTTTTTCAATGGTTGGTCTACGATCTACGACCCAGCTCAACCATTTATAGTGGTTTATTTGAATGGTTGAGCTACGATCTACGACCCAACTCAACCATTCTATGAAAGTTTTCAATCGTCGAGCTACGATCTACATCCCAGAACAACCATTCCGTGAACTTTTTCAATGGTTGAGCTAGATTACGACCAGCTCAACCATTGTGCTTTTTCAAGGGTTGAGCTACGATCTACGACCCAGCTCAACCATTCTATGAAAGTTTTCAATGGTCGAGCTACGATATACGACCCAGCTCAACCATTCCGTGAACTTTTTCAAGGGTTGAGCTACGATCTACGATCCAGCTCAACCATTTATAATGGTTTATTTGAATGGTTGAGCTACGATCTACGACCAAGCTCAACCATTTATTTTGGTTTATTTGAGTGGTTGAGCTACGATCTACGACCCAGCTCAACCATTCTATGAATGTTTTCAATGGTCGAGCTACGATCTACGATCCAGCTCAACCATTCCGTGAACTTTTTCAATGGTTGAGCTACGATCTACGATCCAGCTCAACCATTTATTTTGGTTTATTTGAATGGTTGAGCTACGATCTACGACCCAGCTCAACCATTTATTTTGGTTTATTTGAGTGGCTGAGCTACGATCTACGACCCAGGTCGACAAAGAAAATTAGTTATAGTGTTGATTTACGATCTACGATCTACGCGCTAACTTCACACACCTCTGTGCATGAGACACGGTGTTTTAAGGCTCGTGAGAAAGCCCAGCATTCGGTTTTATCAAAGGATCTTCACTAGTTAGGGAATCACTGGTTTGGGATCGCTCAGCACAGTAATAAGCTGGGTAAAACGACTAGCCATCTTGTTGGCATGGGACTCGTATATACTTTAGTTCTATATTTTGTGTCCCATAGCTGAGGAGTTGTTTAGTTAGGTTATTGTTCGCCAAGCTTTTATATAAACATTGTGTGGGGGTTGTTTTCTAGAGTTAGGTAGCTCATGCTCATGAAGCCTTTGTATAACGTTTAGCTAAGAAACTTTCACCTTACAGAACGCCCGAAAAATTTCATTAAGGTCTGAGATCAGGGTATTATCATAAGGATATCACCAGCATCCTGACAAGAGTCGTGGGGTCGATCCCCGACCACGGCATACCAAAGTCGTAAAAGATGGTAGTGATCGCTCAGCTTATAAAAAGTAAAGTATTTCTCATTATAGTGTCACCTCTATTGAAAGAGCCAGCCATATTTGACTTTTGAGACACCTGTTTGCTTTCACAATTACCTCCCCAGTTCCCTCATATATGCCAGGTACCAGGCAGGAAAACAGCCGGTAACCATTATTTAATATTAGCGTGGTTATTAAGTCCTTATTTTGGGCTGTAATATAATTATTTGGAGATCAAATGCCATTTTGGGTGGTGCAGTTGTCCTATTATGTCCACTTGACTACTGGGTGGTGCAGTTGTCCTATTATGTCCACTTGACTACTTGGTGGTGCAGTTGTCCTTATGTGATGTCCACTTGACTACTGGGTGGTGCAGTTGTCCTATTATGTTTACTTGACTACTGGGTGGTGCAGTTGTCCTATTATGTCCACTTGACTACTGGGTGGTGCAGTTGTCCTATTATGTCCACTTGACTACTGGGTGGTGCAGTTGTCCTATTATGTTTACTTGACTACTGGGTGGTGCAGTTGTCCTATTATGTTTACTTGACTACTGGGTGGTGCAGTTGTCCTTATGTGATATCCACTTGACTACTGGGTGGTGCAGTTGTCCTATTATGTCCACTTGACTACTGGGTGGTGCAGTTGTCCTATTATGTCCACTTGACTACTGGGTGGTGCAGTTGTCCTATTATGTCCACTTGACTACTGGGTGGTGCAGTTGTCCTTTTATGTCCACTTGACTACTGGGTGGTGCAGTTGTCCTATTATGTCCACTTGACTACTGGGTGGTGCAGTTGTCCTTTTGTGATGTCCACTTGACTACTGGGTGGTGCAGTTGTCCTTATGTGATGTCCACTTGACTACTGGGTGGTGCAGTTGTCCTATTATGTCCACTTGACTAAGCTCTGTCGTGCAGTTGTCCTTCTGTTATGTTCACTTGACCTTGTGATTGGTTGATTAGAATTATATCCTGTTCATCATCAAGACATGTACGGGTAGTATGTTTGATCACAGTGATCTCCTTTGGAAGCAAAAATCACTGCCGTCACAAATGTCACGTGATGGTGGTAAACTAACAAAATGGCGTCTTCGTCTGCTGTTACAACAAAAATATATTTTAAAATGATTTTTTTACCACGAAGCGATATTTGATGTTTATTAAAGAAAACATACTTAGGGAAATAGCACTCGCAGTAAAAAAATTTTTTTTTTTTTTTTGAAAAATTAGCTAAATTCTGTTAATTTTTACTCGAGGTGGCAGTGGTTATCTACAATTATAAGGGGAGGTAACTACTGCGGCGGAGTTTGTGCTGTGATGTGTGGTCCATTCGGCACATGTACTGTTAGGATGAAGTCCAAAATGTTGCGCAATGACGACACCAAGTTGGTCATTTCCTGATTTGTTTTACGTAGGGTGTTAAAGAACAACCCAAATTATATTTCTCCTGTGTGTTACATTAAAAGTATATTTGCCCACCTTTTAAGATGCAAAAACTCACATTCTAGTAGTATTTCAATGCAAATTCTCTATAAAAATACAGTTTTTGTGTTACCTGCTGTAAGCAGAGGTGACACATACGGATCACTTTTCCGTCGTCTGTCTGTCCGTCCGTCCGTCTGTCAGTCACACTTTTCCGTCAAGCTTCAGCCGGGGACACACGTGTTCCAGAGAATACTATTGCAGTTTAAAAAAAGCAGACATGTCTCATTATCCATTTTATTTTTACATTTTCAGAAAATTCTGATATCAGTGGATCTCGTCTGGAAAGATAAAGGAAATATATCCTTTATTTATTTATTTTTCATACTATATATATGTTGAGTATTATGATAATTTTTGTATACGTTTTGATCCTGTATCACTGGAGAATTCATGATCGTTTTGTACTTTCCAAGCATCCTTAACAATAGTTTTACCCGTAACCTATAGAATACAGCGTAATTTACAACATTTGATGAAAATTTCTGAAAATCTTATTTTATTTTGTTCTTAATGTATTTAGAATTGAAATATTTCTTCTTGTTTTGACAACAAATTTTAGTAAACACTGATGTTCTACCATAAACTCTATCTAAAAACGTGTAGGGTGACCCATATTTTAAATTTGTATGTTAAAGTACTTATGTGCAACAGCTTAGAAAAAAATTCACTAGAGATAAAAAGAAAACACCCTTTGAAACGCCGTTTTCTTGTAACTAAAACTTTATTTTTATTTAGAATTAAGTAAACTTTGCATAATAAAATAATGATAATGAAACCAGCTCGTCGCTTAGACAATTGAACATAACAGACAGACAGACAGACAGACAGACAGAACATTTTATTTTTTATTTGTACAAAGTACATCATCATTTCAAAATGTAAATATACATATAAATAAATATCATTACTCAATCATTTCATTTTAAATTATTTCATAAATACAACGCATGTCAGGCATAAACTTTTTTTTTTAACAGAACACAATTTCTTTTTTCTGCAAGCTCCAGTTTCAAGAGGATGTGGCATCATAGAAAGTATCGTAAATATATTCAAAAATATCTAGAATGCGAAAAAGAAAGAAAACAAATAATCACACTTTTTGTAATTTACTTATAAAATTCGACGTAGGTTTTATTTAATTATTATTATTATTACATTATGATATTTTTTTTATTTTTCTATTTATTTTTTTTTTTTATTATCATTTTTTTTTAATTAAACCTGTCTTCATACTCAGGTATTCATAAGCACCCCCCCCCCCCTTCCAACCTGTTTACTCACGTGGTTGTGTTTACTTCCGGTTTACTTTACATACACGTGTGACATGATTGAAACATGAATTAAAGGGATCTTTCAGTATCATTTGATATCCTGCGATAAAAATAATAGTTTGTTTCATCAACTGGACTTCGTTACAATAAGAAAAGAAGATTGTCACATAATAGAATTCCCGGAAAAGAAAGAAATCTGAGAAAATATACCTTTAATATTACGATTGAACAGAACAAGTGGACAGTTTAACCACTACATTTATATTTAATATGATCCCTTTATAATGACTTTTATGAGTCCAATAAATGACATGAAGTAATAAAATTTTTATTAATTATATTCAAACTGTGGATATTACCATTTTGATAATTTTCACTGTTTTGTAATGGGACTACTAAAAGACACTATCATATTTTTTTAAAGACATTTCAATATTGTTTTCTACATTGAAATAAAAATTCTTCAAGAAATACCCGAGAGAAATGTTGATTACACAATTTCTTTGTATTCATTTATTGGACTATTTTAGACCGAAAAACGATTCATGCGACTTTATATGGAGGCTATTCGTTGCCAAAAATCCAGCCTTGTTGATCTGAGTTGAACAGTTTATTTTCCGACAAAATACACAATTCATTTGAATTTCTTAGTATTTAAACTCCAGAGATACATTCTTGGACTGAATTTGCCGATGCAACATTGTAAATACGTATTTCAAAAAAATGCATTTTGATAAACTACAAAACGCCTTCTTACTTTAACGCTCGCAACTTTACATTGTCCGACCATCATGATTCGGCTCAGCTTAATCCAGGTTTACACGTTTGCAATGTTGATAAATAAGCTCCGCCCATTTCCCCGCCCACTACACCATCGTAAATAAACGTAATTGTCCGCTCACTTTCGGTATTTTCCGACAACGACTGGCAAATCTCCACGCAGTTATCTCCCATGTACGAATAAGGGAAGTGTTGCAGCGTGTAGGTCTACACATTCAAGGTAAATGCATTATGAGAATTAAGCAGTATCACAATTATTTACTAAGCATCATGTGTTTCACTTGCGTGAGTGCCATTGTATGCAGGTATTGAATCAACATCAGAAGATATAAAAAAGATTAGTTTTTGAAACGTACCCCACCTACATTGTAAAGCCAGCAATATAAGCGCAGCATGGCGTAAATTCATATTTAGAGTTTTATATCCCTGGCCAGGATTTTAACTTTGATGTTTGTTTTTTTAGTCGAGCCACCAAAGCCACATGATATGAGAACCCACTTCACCACAACTGAGCTTTTTTCAAAATTTAGTATCTAGCTACTGCCATTACTGGTGTTGTGAATTCGCTCTCAATGCCACTTTTATAAAAAAAGAAAGAAAAAAAAGTCGATTTTATATTCAAAATTTTCAGAAAAACAATGCATAATTTTCACAAACAGAGCTGAGGTGTACCGGACTCAATTTTTTGAATAACAATTCAAGAACACATCCAAAATTAATGTGCCTTAAGTAGTCAATATTGACTATTGGCAGTATAAAGTTCAAGTTGAAGTATTCATTATCACCTGCTTTAATAAAGATTGGTCCTTTGATTGTCACCTAGTATATTAATGTTTAAATGCAAAAAAAAAAGTGTTTTTTCTTTAAGAAAATACACAAAAGTTACATGCTATCAACTGTCTGTGTCTTAATCCAACTCTTAATGGGTTTTTTCCAGACAGTAAAAATTACTGCTTGAATATAAATCAAGATTTTTTATGCAAAACAAATATATTTATAGAAGGAATAAGTCAAATTGATATTTAAGGTTCAGTTAAGTTGCTGCTTTACTATTGTCCAATTTTCAAGTCAAAACAGATGGAAGATTTGCTAGAGATAGATCTATACAATAAGTTTTACAGGCCAAATTCTGGCTGCTGCCTTTCCGAGTAATATTAAGTAACATTTAATTATTATATCACAAATATAACCTTAATACTAGGGTATGACTGGATAAGAAAATAGAGAAAAAAAATCTATGCAGTTTCTAATGTAAAGCTTTCAATTCTTAATATTCACTTATAACGTTAGTAAAATTAAAACCAAAATTATGAAGCTAAAATGTCTACATAGCAACTTCCCTTTCATGGGTCTACATAACAATTTTTCAACCATATTTTTTTTTCGTTTTCATTTTACCATGTATATATTAAAAGAGTCAAAAGGTAAGTATAATGATTAACAATTGATGTATATAAAATTATTGTATCTACAAAGTATCATTTTCAGACTCAGGTAAATACGAAATCTTTCTGTACTTACCGATTTATCATAGTGTAAGAGTTACCTCTCTTTATTTTCCGCTCGTGAAATTTGGCTCCGCCTTTAAATCTTCGCCTATTTCCGTGATACTGCCATATATGGAAGTTGCAAAATCGTCTACAAATGTTAATCGCGTAGAAATGTAAAAGTCAAGTATTCAGTTGTAAACCTGAGAGTGTTATCTGATGCGGCTCCATTCTCGAACGTCGTGATGTACGGCGTAAAACGTGTCGTGTATGTCGTTGTACATTTCGTAAATTTGAGTTTGAAAAATTATAAATATTATTTGCATTTTATCTTAGCTGCATGTTACCAAATTACATTCTAGAAATAAAAACGTTACTAGTTAAATCGAGATAATCAAAACGCACAATACGAGCACAATATGTACCTCTCGGATAAACGTTTATACTTTTACAAATCTGTTTAGTTGAACCGAAGTATAAATTGTCATGATTACAAGGCTGGATTTTTGGCAACGAATAGCCTCCATAACTTTGGGATTTGGGGGCTTTCCACAGGGTAGAATTTATTCTGAACTTAGTAACAATGTGTAAGGCGTCGCAGAAAGGCATTAAATAAAAAGAAAATCTGTTGGTTTCAGTGGAATATGATTTTTAATTCATCTCGTGAGGAGGAAAATCAATGTTTTCACTGCTGTGCCACTCATGAAATTATCGATTTTCCTCGTCACTCGATAAATTAAAAATCATATTTCACTGACACCAAAAATTATCCTCTATGTTATTATACCCATAATAATGATTGTATTATAATATTGGAACGGATGCTAATTTTTTATTTAAACAAAATCATTAATCTATTAAGACTATACAACCATGCCCGTATAGCAATTTGTACCATATATCGGCTATGAACATAAAGACGTGAAAATAGGTGATAAGGCATTGATTTTACGCAAGTCAGCCGGGAGGCTTTCCACCAAAAACGCCTGAGTGACCATACCGGAACACAAACCCACAACGGTGAGAGTCAAAAATATACAAAGTCAGAGACTGTGACCACTCGACTATGGAGACCCTCGCTATTTAAGGCTAGAATTTGTTTCTTATTTCTATCACATATGTATAAGACTTAAAAAATTCTTCGTGACCAGGATATGTACATTTTTAAAACTACCCAATTTCAACAATCAGAGTTTCAGTAAACATTTAAATTGTGGAATTACGAAACGAGAAAATCCAGTTTTAAGATAGTGATATTAAAATGTAATAAAAGAAAAGTTAGCATTGCATTTCTATAGGTCAAGGATAAAAAAACTGCATTTTGTTGCCGGGGGCATAAGCGGGGATTATAATCGGTTCAAGATTCACTTTGTTGATAATCAAACATTCAGCACTATTAATTGACTCTAAAGTCAATGTACTTATCACGTGACGACACGACGACGACATTTAATTATAAAATATTCCATCCCAGGTGTTGCCACTATGGTGGGAAAAAAATCTGCAAATATTGACATCTTTACAGTCTCGGTTTCTAATTACTACTTCAAATAGTCTCTTCTGATCACTAAATACATGGATAAACATTTGTGTAACTACACTTGGTCTACTTATACATACATTTTCAGGCAATCTCCGTTTTAGATTTATTTATCTAACAGTAAAAACATGTGTCGTTACTCAAATTTGAAGTAGATCTTATATGTCAAATATTATATACTGGTATAGCTCACTTGTTTGGCGCTCAACAAAATTGGGTGCAAGACTGGACTGTTCTATTAAGTCAAATATCTTCAATATCATCCAATGAAAGATCAATCAGCTTCTTGATTGTTTAAACTCAAGTAATGAAATACAGACTTTTTGCCGATAAATTCTAAAAACTTCCGATTCATATTTTTTATTTCACGCGAGGCTTTTTTTGTACGAGTCGGCTACTCGTGCGATCATTTTAGATACTCGTGCGATCCTTTTGGATACTCGTATACTCGAACGATCATTTTAGATACTCGAATGATCATTTTGGATACTCGTGCGAGAGTTCGGTAAGTCTTAACTCTGGGTTAAGGTAAAGGCTCTGTAATGATTCCGCTATATTTCGGACCTCATGGCCTTTCACGGAGATAACCCAATCGGAACGCCCCGTTGATAAATTCTTCACCATTCTCGGATGTATCAAATAAGCAGACATCGAGACTATTTTCGGTCACATGATTTAGACATGGCGTCGAATGTAACACGCCACTAAAACATGAAAAAAGAAATGGTTTACTTTGCAGTTCGACTGTAAAAAGGTTGATTAAAGTTTTCTGAGTCGGACATTTTGTTTACACCCAAACTGCGTTCGTAGCGTTCAAGAGGAACTCTTTACTCGCGTATTCTTATTCCGGCAGACAATTTGCTTTGAATTTGAGCATATCCTTCCACCAGATACATCCGAGAGATGATGCAGAATGTCGGAATAACCCGAGAAGTTCTGACTGGGAGATAATCAATGTTTCATATGTTTCATTAGGGTACCTTGGTTTTCTTGGTACTAGAGGTTAAGTGATCCAAGACGTAGCGAAACCATTACAGGGACTTTACCTTAAAGTTTCCGAGTCCTCGTACGATTTTCCATAGTTGCAGCTCGCAAGAG
>CM037787.1:46309846-46319470 GCA_021229015.1 Solen grandis | reverse complement strand
ATTTCTCAACGCAACAAGTTACTGTAAAAACATTTATTTTCGTTGACATTAAATTTCGTCATACACCTGAGGGACTTTCGTGAGTACATTTATTCGTGGATCTGTGTTCTTTAAAACGTGAGGTCTATATAAGGGACAAGTTTTCGCGGGGATAATTATTCGTGGATAAAACCTTCCACAAACTCGACGAAAATTGGTGTTCGAAGAAAACAGATGATTTTACAGTAGCGGTTTTAATTACAGATATATAGAAAATAATGTGACTAACCCTTTGTATAGTGGTCGGAGCTTTCCGGGTGATGTGTCCGCTTGTCTCCGCGTGCGCTACTCGCCGTGGAAACCATCTCTGCGCTCACCCGTGACGACCGTGTCCTGCCATAACGCGGTGTCCAACGTCAATTGAGGACAATAGACGTGACGTGCGTTGCGAGGCGACGTTGCCTCGACGAATGCACGTCACGGCTATTGTTAAAAGATCACGTGATAACACTGAAAACCCTGAAAAAGGAATAAAACACATACAGAACGTGTATGCGTGCGCATTTCTATTTGAATAACATTAAACATTGTATCAGATATGCACGCGCGCCTCTATGTAGGCGTTTCTACATCATATTTTCTATATCATAATTTTCATCATCATTTATCATTTCACAGTCATATTAAACAATGTATTTCTCTCACTTTTAATACCTGCAAATCTTATTATATTACTGTTAAAAGGACTATATGGAAGAATGGCATTGCCAGATATGTTATCCTCTAAAAATAAATATTTTATTATTATTATTATTATTATTATTATTGTTGTTGTTGTTGTTGTTCTTGTTGTTCTTGTTATTATTATTATTATTATTATTATTATCATTATTATTATTTAAATAACATTAATGATTTAATAATAAAGGCGCACTTTCATATAATAAATAAATAAATAAATAAATAAATAAATAAATTGTTGTTTAACGTACAGGCGCCCAAGAGCGCAAGATAAATATAATATTTCGCCACATCTGTTCTTCTCCTTTTTTCTTCTTATACTTACACACGATATCTCAAAATCATATTTATTTCTTTCTTTATGTCTGTCTTCTTCTTTTGTATTTTTTTTTTTATTATTTTTTTTTTTTTTATTATTAATTATGTTTTGGAACAGGGGTAAGCGCGAACGCAGACCCCCACACGAATAAATTGCGTACCCGAGTAGCCCACATTTGGGGCTATCGCAGGCATCAGCCAACGAAGTGCAATGGAAGGGCCTCCTCCTGGGGAAACCGCCTGGATGATCACGGTACTCCCTGTACCAGGTAAGTATGCCTCCGAACCCGACGCAACACCTTAAGAACGGGCCCGCTCTAACATACACATGGAAGCACGGAGGTTCGCTGCATCACGCGGAACGTTTTCTAAGCGAGAATTCCATGCCCAATCCCATTCAAACGTTCCGACCAGTCACGGAAATCGGCGCGTTTACGCCGGATGTAGTATCAACTTCTCAAAACAGGTCAGATTCTAGACTCAGAACGATTTCTCAACGCAACAAGTTACTGTAAAAACATTTATTTTCGTTGACATTAAATTTCGTCATACACCTGAGGGACTTTCGTGAGTACATTTATTCGTGGATCTGTGTTCTTTAAAACGTGAGGTCTATATAAGGGACAAGTTTTCGCGGGGATAATTATTCGTGGATAAAACCTTCCACAAACTCGACGAAAATTGGTGTTCGAAGAAAACAGATGATTTTACAGTAGCGGTTTTAATTACAGATATATAAGAAAATAATGTGACTAACCCTTTGTATAGTGGTCGGAGCTTTCCGGGTGATGTGTCCGCTTGTCTCCGCGTGCGCTACTCGCCGTGGAAACCATCTCTGCGCTCACCCGTGACGACCGTGTCCTGCCATAACGCGGTGTCCAACGTCAATTGAGGACAATAGACGTGACGTGCGTTGCGAGGCGACGTTGCCTCGACGAATGCACGTCACGGCTATTGTTAAAAGATCACGTGATAACACTGAAAACCCTGAAAAAGGAATAAAACACATACAGAACGTGTATGCGTGCGCATTTCTATTTGAATAACATTAAAACATTGTATCAGATATGCACGCGCGCCTCTATGTAGGCGTTTCTACATCATATTTTCTATATCATAATTTTCATCATCATTTATCATTTCACAGTCATATTAAACAATGTATTTCTCTCACTTTTAATACCTGCAAATCTTATTATATTACTGTTAAAAGGACTATATGGAAGAATGGCATTGCCAGATATGTTATCCTCTAAAAATAAATATTTTATTATTATTATTATTATTATTATTATTGTTGTTGTTGTTGTTGTTCTTGTTGTTCTTGTTATTATTATTATTATTATTATTATTATCATTATTATTATTTAAATAACATTAATGATTTAATAATAAAGGCGCACTTTCATATAATAAATAAATAAATAAATAAATAAATAAATAAATAAATTGTTGTTTAACGTACAGGCGCCCAAGAGCGCAAGATAAATATAATATTTCGCCACATCTGTTCTTCTCCTTTTTTCTTCTTATACTTACACACGATATCTCAAAATCATATTTATTTCTTTCTTTATGTCTGTCTTCTTCTTTTGTATTTTTTTTTTATTATATTTTTTTTTTTTTTATTATTAATTATGTTTTGGAACAGGGGTAAGCGCGAACGCAGACCCCACACGAATAAATTGCGTACCCGAGTAGCCCACATTTGGGGCTATCGCAGGCATCAGCCCAACCGAAGTGCAATGGAAGGGCCTCCTCCTGGGGAAACCGCCTGGATGATCACGGTACTCCCTGTACCAGGTAAGTATGCCTCCGAACCCGACGCAACACCTTAAGAACGGGCCCGCTCTAACATACACATGGAAGCACGGAGGTTCGCTGCATCACGCGGAACGTTTTCTAAGCGAGAATTCCATGCCCAATCCCATTCAAACGTTCCGACCAGTCACGGAAATCGGCGCGTTTACGCCGGATGTAGTATCAACTTCTCAAAACAGGTCAGATTCTAGACTCAGAACGATTTCTCAACGCAACAAGTTACTGTAAAACATTTATTTTCGTTGACATTAAATTTCGTCATACACCTGAGGGACTTTCGTGAGTACATTTATTCGTGGATCTGTGTTCTTTAAAACGTGAGGTCTATATAAGGGACAAGTTTTCGCGGGGATAATTATTCGTGGATAAAACCTTCCACAAACTCGACGAAAATTGGTGTTCGAAGAAAACAGATGATTTTACAGTAGCGGTTTTAATTACAGATATATAAGAAAATAATGTGACTAACCCTTTGTATAGTGGTCGGAGCTTTCCGGGTGATGTGTCCGCTTGTCTCCGCGTGCGCTACTCGCCGTGGAAACCATCTCTGCGCTCACCCGTGACGACCGTGTCCTGCCATAACGCGGTGTCCAACGTCAATTGAGGACAATAGACGTGACGTGCGTTGCGAGGCGACGTTGCCTCGACGAATGCACGTCACGGCTATTGTTAAAAGATCACGTGATAACACTGAAAACCCTGAAAAAGGAATAAAACACATACAGAACGTGTATGCGTGCGCATTTCTATTTGAATAACATTAAAACATTGTATCAGATATGCACGCGCGCCTCTATGTAGGCGTTTCTACATCATATTTTCTATATCATAATTTTCATCATCATTTATCATTTCACAGTCATATTAAACAATGTATTTCTCTCACTTTTAATACCTGCAAATCTTATTATATTACTGTTAAAAGGACTATATGGAAGAATGGCATTGCCAGATATGTTATCCTCTAAAAATAAATATTTTATTATTATTAATAATAAATAAATAAATAAATAAATAAATTGTTGTTTAACGTACAGGCGCCCAAGAGCGCAAGATAAATATAATATTTCGCCACATCTGTTCTTCTCCTTTTTTCTTCTTATACTTACACACGATATCTCAAAATCATATTTATTTCTTTCTTTATGTCTGTCTTCTTCTTTTGTATTTTTTTTTTTTATTTTTTTTTTTTTTTTATTATTAATTATGTTTTGGAACAGGGGTAAGCGCGAACGCAGACCCCCACACGAATAAATTGCGTACCCGAGTAGCCCACATTTGGGGCTATCGCAGGCATCAGCCCAACCGAAGTGCAATGGAAGGGCCTCCTCCTGGGGAAACCGCCTGGATGATCACGGTACTCCCTGTACCAGGTAAGTATGCCTCCGAACCCGACGCAACACCTTAAGAACGGGCCCGCTCTAACATACACATGGAAGCACGGAGGTTCGCTGCATCACGCGGAACGTTTTCTAAGCGAGAATTCCATGCCCAATCCCATTCAAACGTTCCGACCAGTCACGGAAATCGGCGCGTTTACGCCGGATGTAGTATCAACTTCTCAAAACAGGTCAGATTCTAGACTCAGAACGATTTCTCAACGCAACAAGTTACTGTAAAAACATTTATTTTCGTTGACATTAAATTTCGTCATACACCTGAGGGACTTTCGTGAGTACATTTATTCGTGGATCTGTGTTCTTTAAAACGTGAGGTCTATATAAGGGACAAGTTTTCGCGGGGATAATTATTCGTGGATAAAACCTTCCACAAACTCGACGAAAATTGGTGTTCGAAGAAAACAGATGATTTTACAGTAGCGGTTTTAATTACAGATATATAAGAAAATAATGTGACTAACCCTTTGTATAGTGGTCGGAGCTTTCCGGGTGATGTGTCCCGCTTGTCTCCGCGTGCGCTACTCGCCGTGGGAAACCATCTCTGCGCTCACCCGTGACGACCGTGTCCTGCCATAACGCGGTGTCCAACGTCAATTGAGGACAATAGACGTGACGTGCGTTGCGAGGCGACGTTGCCTCGACGAATGCACGTCACGGCTATTGTTAAAAGATCACGTGATAACACTGAAAACCCTGAAAAAGGAATAAAACACATACAGAACGTGTATGCGTGCGCATTTCTATTTGAATAACATTAAAACATTGTATCAGATATGCACGCGCGCCTCTATGTAGGCGTTTCTACATCATATTTTCTATATCATAATTTTCATCATCATTTATCATTTCACAGTCATATTAAACAATGTATTTCTCTCACTTTTAATACCTGCAAATCTTATTATATTACTGTTAAAAGGACTATATGGAAGAATGGCATTGCCAGATATGTTATCCTCTAAAAATAAATATTTTATTATTATTATTATTATTATTATTATTGTTGTTGTTGTTGTTGTTCTTGTTGTTCTTGTTATTATTATTATTATTATTATTATTATCATTATTATTATTTAAATAACATTAATGATTTAATAATAAAGGCGCACTTTCATATAATAAATAAATAAATAAATAAATAAATAAATAAATTGTTGTTTAACGTACAGGCGCCCAAGAGCGCAAGATAAATATAATATTTCGCCACATCTGTTCTTCTCCTTTTTTCTTCTTATACTTACACACGATATCTCAAAATCATATTTATTTCTTTCTTTATGTCTGTCTTCTTCTTTTGTATTTTTTTTTTTATTATTTTTTTTTTTTTTATTATTAATTATGTTTTGGAACAGGGGTAAGCGCGAACGCAGACCCCCACACGAATAAATTGCGTACCCGAGTAGCCCACATTTGGGGCTATCGCAGGCATCAGCCCAACCGAAGTGCAATGGAAGGGCCTCCTCCTGGGGAAACCGCCTGGATGATCACGGTACTCCCTGTACCAGGTAAGTATGCCTCCGAACCCGACGCAACACCTTAAGAACGGGCCCGCTCTAACATACACATGGAAGCACGGAGGTTCGCTGCATCACGCGGAACGTTTTCTAAGCGAGAATTCCATGCCCAATCCCATTCAAACGTTCCGACCAGTCACGGAAATCGGCGCGTTTACGCCGGATGTAGTATCAACTTCTCAAAACAGGTCAGATTCTAGACTCAGAACGATTTCTCAACGCAACAAGTTACTGTAAAAACATTTATTTTCGTTGACATTAAATTTCGTCATACACCTGAGGGACTTTCGTGAGTACATTTATTCGTGGATCTGTGTTCTTTAAAACGTGAGGTCTATATAAGGGACAAGTTTTCGCGGGGATAATTATTCGTGGATAAAACCTTCCACAAACTCGACGAAAATTGGTGTTCGAAGAAAACAGATGATTTTACAGTAGCGGTTTTAATTACAGATATATAAGAAAATAATGTGACTAACCCTTTGTATAGTGGTCGGAGCTTTCCGGGTGATGTGTCCGCTTGTCTCCGCGTGCGCTACTCGCCGTGGAAACCATCTCTGCGCTCACCCGTGACGACCGTGTCCTGCCATAACGCGGTGTCCAACGTCAATTGAGGACAATAGACGTGACGTGCGTTGCGAGGCGACGTTGCCTCGACGAATGCACGTCACGGCTATTGTTAAAAGATCACGTGATAACACTGAAAACCCTGAAAAAGGAATAAAACACATACAGAACGTGTATGCGTGCGCATTTCTATTTGAATAACATTAAAACATTGTATCAGATATGCACGCGCGCCTCTATGTAGGCGTTTCTACATCATATTTTCTATATCATAATTTTCATCATCATTTATCATTTCACAGTCATATTAAACAATGTATTTCTCTCACTTTTAATACCTGCAAATCTTATTATATTACTGTTAAAAGGACTATATGGAAGAATGGCATTGCCAGATATGTTATCCTCTAAAAATAAATATTTTATTATTATTATTATTATTATTATTATTGTTGTTGTTGTTGTTGTTCTTGTTGTTCTTGTTATTATTATTATTATTATTATTATTATCATTATTATTATTTAAATAACATTAATGATTTAATAATAAAGGCGCACTTTCATATAATAAATAAATAAATAAATAAATAAATAAATAAATAAATTGTTGTTTAACGTACAGGCGCCCAAGAGCGCAAGATAAATATAATATTTCGCCACATCTGTTCTTCTCCTTTTTTCTTCTTATACTTACACACGATATCTCAAAATCATATTTATTTCTTTCTTTATGTCTGTCTTCTTCTTTTGTATTTTTTTTTTATTATTTTTTTTTTTTTTATTATTAATTATGTTTTGGAACAGGGGTAAGCGCGAACGCAGACCCCCACACGAATAAATTGCGTACCCGAGTAGCCCACATTTGGGGCTATCGCAGGCATCAGCCCAACCGAAGTGCAATGGAAGGGCCTCCTCCTGGGGAAACCGCCTGGATGATCACGGTACTCCCTGTACCAGGTAAGTATGCCTCCGAACCCGACGCAACACCTTAAGAACGGGCCCGCTCTAACATACACATGGAAGCACGGAGGTTCGCTGCATCACGCGGAACGTTTTCTAAGCGAGAATTCCATGCCCAATCCCATTCAAACGTTCCGACCAGTCACGGAAATCGGCGCGTTTACGCCGGATGTAGTATCAACTTCTCAAAACAGGTCAGATTCTAGACTCAGAACGATTTCTCAACGCAACAAGTTACTGTAAAAACATTTATTTTCGTTGACATTAAATTTCGTCATACACCTGAGGGACTTTCGTGAGTACATTTATTCGTGATCTGTGTTCTTTAAAACGTGAGGTCTATATAAGGGACAAGTTTTCGCGGGGATAATTATTCGTGGATAAAACCTTCCACAAACTCGACGAAAATTGGTGTTCGAAGAAAACAGATGATTTTACAGTAGCGGTTTTAATTACAGATATATAAGAAAATAATGTGACTAACCCTTTGTATAGTGGTCGGAGCTTTCCGGTGATGTGTCCGCTTGTCTCCGCGTGCGCTACTCGCCGTGGAAACCATCTCTGCGCTCACCCGTGACGACCGTGTCCTGCCATAACGCGGTGTCCAACGTCAATTGAGGACAATAGACGTGACGTGCGTTGCGAGGCGACGTTGCCTCGACGAATGCACGTCACGGCTATTGTTAAAAGATCACGTGATAACACTGAAAACCCTGAAAAAGGAATAAAACACATACAGAACGTGTATGCGTGCGCATTTCTATTTGAATAACATTAAAACATTGTATCAGATATGCACGCGCGCCTCTATGTAGGCGTTTCTACATCATATTTTCTATATCATAATTTTCATCATCATTTATCATTTCACAGTCATATTAAACAATGTATTTCTCTCACTTTTAATACCTGCAAATCTTATTATATTACTGTTAAAAGGACTATATGGAAGAATGGCATTGCCAGATATGTTATCCTCTAAAAATAAATATTTTTTATTATTATTATTATTATTATTATTGTTTGTTGTTGTTGTTGTTCTTGTTGTTCTTGTTATTATTATTATTATTATTATTATTATCATTATTATTATTTAAATAACATTAATGATTTAATAATAAAGGCGCACTTTCATATAATAAATAAATAAATAAATAAATAAATAAATAAATTGTTGTTTAACGTACAGGCGCCCAAGAGCGCAAGATAAATATAATATTTCGCCACATCTGTTCTTCTCCTTTTTTCTTCTTTTCTTACACACGTTTTCTCAAAATCATATTTATTTCTTTCTTTATGTCTGTCTTCTTCTTTTGTATTTTTTTTTTTATTATTTTTTTTTTTTTTTATTTATTATAATTATGTTTTGGAACAGGGGTAAGCGCGAACGCAGACCCCCACACGAATAAATTGCGTACCCGAGTAGCCCACATTTGGGGCTATCGCAGGCATCAGCCCAACCGAAGTGCAATGGAAGGGCCTCCTCCTGGGAAACCGCCTGGATGATCACGGTACTCCCTGTACCAGGTAAGTATGCCTCCGAACCCGACGCAACACCTTAAGAACGGGCCCGCTCTAACATACACATGGAAGCACGGAGGTTCGCTGCATCACGCGGAACGTTTTCTAAGCGAGAATTCCATGCCCAATCCCATTCAAACGTTCCGACCAGTCACGGAAATCGGCGCGTTTACGCCGGATGTAGTATCAACTTCTCAAAACAGGTCAGATTCTAGACTCAGAACGATTTCTCAACGCAACAAGTTACTGTAAAAACATTTATTTTCGTTGACATTAAATTTCGTCATACACCTGAGGGACTTTCGTGAGTACATTTATTCGTGGATCTGTGTTCTTTAAAACGTGAGGTCTATATAAGGGACAAGTTTTTCGCGGGGATAATTATTCGTGGATAAACCTTCCACAAACTCGACGAAAATTGGTGTTCGAAGAAAACAATGATTTTACAGTACGGTTTTAATTACAGATATATAAGAAAATAATGTGACTAACCCTTTGTATAGTGGTCGGAGCTTTCCGGTGATGTGTCCGCTTGTCTCCGCGTGCGCTACTCGCCGTGGAAACCATCTCTGCGCTTCCACCCGTGACGACCGTGTCCTGCATAACGCGGTGTCCAACGTCAATTGAGGACAATAGACGTGACGTGCGTTGCGAGGCGACGTTGCCTCGACGAATGCACGTCACGGCTATTGTTAAAAGATCACGTGATAACACTGAAAACCCTGAAAAGGAATAAAAACACATACAGAACGTGTATGCGTGCGCATTTCTATTTGAATAACATTAAAACATTGTATCAGATA
>CM037787.1:46290886-46302246 GCA_021229015.1 Solen grandis | reverse complement strand
TACTGCTACAATAGTATCAAAATAAAAATTTGTGTGTTCTTTTTTTGTAAACCAGGTCAACCATGACTCCCCATTATCCCATTGAAAGCATTGGATAAAACTGTAAAGTATTTAATTGCCGTAGAAAGGTCCATTTACTCACAGCCAATAAATGATGAGAAATGGAATGTATCGGATATGGTTTTTCGATGATTTAATGTATCTGTCAAGTGGAATACAAATAATTTTGCTTTTCATGCATCTTTGATTGTCATTTGTTTTAACATGGAATACAAATTTGTGATTGGCTTAATTAATGAAAATTGTTTATATTCTTAAGCTTAAATGGCAACCATGACTAAATGGTGTAGCAAAAGAAAAACTTGTATAAACCCATGAAAGACTGTGAGGTTGACCTGACACCTGGCCACCTCATTAATATTCATAAGTGTAAAACCAATGGAAAGCTGTATATGAACACAAATAACAAGATGTACATGGCCTTTCATTTCAATAGATTCTTTTATCAAGTAACCTTTGGCAAACAAATATACACTGATTTTGTCATAATTTGAATTTATTAAATTGTCAACAGAAAATAAAATTTGAAATATGTGTTTTACATGCGTTTTGTCGACTTTGTTCCAACATCCTGTGTGTGTGGAGTGACCTCCCTTGGCCTGGACCACACCTCCATACTGGCAAAACAAAGGACAAAATAGCCTGGCATAAAGCTGGCATCTTCAAGGTTGGTCATTAATGTAAACAACCAGTGTCTGCCCATATTTTCAAGAGGTTGTAAGTTTGATCCCTGGCTACAACAGCCAAAGTTGCTAAAAATGGTTACTGCAGTGTTCTGCCCAGACTTTAAAAAACCATGGCCACTTGCTTATTAAGCTCAAAAATGGTGGGCCGTTTTAAATTTGATGTGTCATTCCAGACACTTTGTTGGTACGAAAATGGTGATTTGCCTCAGATTAAATTAATGATTTCCCAGTACACAGTGTCATTAAAAGGAATGAGAAAAAGATGATCAATGGGCTCCAATAATTCAATGATATGGCCTTCATTATAGACTGGCACAAATAAACATACAAAAATTGTTTGCATTTCATTTGCTTTCGCTGGTTATTATCATGACATTGTCTTTAATGTTGGTGGGGTAGATTTACTTTAGACATTCTTTTTGCCAATTATATTTACTCTTCAATCGAATTAAGAAATCCTCTGATGATATTTCTTGCAAAGGATTTATTGTCATATTAAATTGATATCTTTCTAGTCATTTCAGTACTGTTAACTGCAGTAAAATGTTGGCAAGATGTTAACTTTAACATGACCCTTTTCTGTCCTTCACATTTGAACTGTCACACTTTTTCTGTTATACTAAAGTAAATGATGTTTTTAGCATGCAGAATATTAAATCATTTATTTGAAATATATAAATATGGTTTTCTTACCTGTATATCAGCCAGGTGTGCCAGCATTTACAGTTCCCCAGTGTCCAGAGGCCATGGAGGTTCTACAGCAGCGGGCCCAGGAAATAGGGGTGGGTACTACATGTATATGTGGTGGTGGATTATATGTTTGTAGTTTGTATGTGGTGGTGGATTTTATGTGTGTAGTTTGTATGTGGTGGTGGATTTTATGTGTGTAGTTTGTATGTGGTGGTGGATTATATGTGTATAGTTTGTATGTGGTGGTGGATTATATGTGTGTAATTTGTATGTGGTGGTGGATTATGTGTGTAGTTTGTATGTGGTGGTGGATTTTATGTGTATAGTTTGTATGTGTGGTGATTATATGTGTATAGTTGGTATGTGGTGGTGGATTATATGTGTATAGTTTGTATGTGGTGGTGGATTATATGTGTATCTGTGTTTATTGTGTGATGGTGAATTATATGTGGATCCATGTGTATATGTGTGATGTGAATTATATGTGGGTCCATGTGTATATGTGTGTGATGGTGAATTAAAGTGAATTTGTGTATGTGGTAATGAATTGCTTATTTGTGGGTGTATACATATAACTACACCCACAGATACACAATCCACCAATAGTTTGTTGGTTCACTGTCTGGCTACCTCATACCCATTATTTATAATGGTACTGCCATACATATTTACATTGCGCTTTGTGCTTTAAACATAAGGGTAATTCCACATGCCTCTTGCTTTCAGCATCACTCAAATTTTTCATGTGAGGAAGCCTTCCCGCTGGCTTTAATAGGTTGATAGTTCAACCCAGCTGTAATTAGCTGGACTTCCTATATGACTTAAATACTGTCACAGCGACAGTTCACACCAAGACAACAGCAGTAGATATACACATGTAGTTGAATTCAACCTCGACATTATCCTACAGCTGCCCTTGGTCATTGATTGTCCTCACGTAAAAGAGCACATGAGTTTCTTTTCGATCTATTTGAATAAAGCTGACCTATCTTGAATGAAAGTAATCCAAGAACAAACAGAAAGGATGGGGTTTAAATTGTCTCAGCTTTAACTGGAAAGGTCCATTACCAATGTCTCATATTCTGTTACAGTGCCCACTGTCCTTGAGCCCAGACATGAATTGCTACGAGACTCCGCCCAGTTGGGTATTCAGGGGTCTGACAGTCGACAAACGCTTCTCTCGCCCTGCAACTCTGTCAGACCTGGATCAGCAGGCACAAACGTGAGCATCTCTACACATTACTCCTCCCCTAAAAACAAGATATAGGAGATTTCTATGGAATCAATAGGCTCATTATATATTGTTATTAAAAAAGAAAACTTCTTTTCAGCTAGTGATATTGAAATTTCATATTTCTTCTTCTCTGAAACAAATGGTAAGATTTAAATAAACTAGGACCTCAAGTCCCTTTACCATAATGTTACAGTATAGTGGGTCTGTTTATAAATGTGCCTCCCAAGTTTTAGGGCTAGTTTTCTCTTGTAATCTTGATACTGGCTGATGCTGTGGATGATGGACACAAGTCTTTAAGTGTCCTATATGGCCATATTTAAGTTTACGGTACCAAAGTGATGAAACAGATGAATTGTTTTATATTCCCCGGTAAGCAGATGGAGAGGACGATAACCAACCATTACCTGCCCCTAAGACAGAAGGGTATGACACATCCCCACCTTAGCTGCCCCTATCCATGCTTACCCCGCCTTATCTTCAGGGGAAGTCTAAAATTTTAAACTCTTGACCCAAAAAAGTTTCAGTATATGTTAAGCAGTAGTTTGATTCCCCTACATGGGATTTTTCCATACTGCAATCAAATAATAATTGTGTGATTTTTGTTTTGAAAACTGGTTGATTGTTGCCATAGTTCCCTTTGGCTATAGAGTGTTTTTGAAAACTGTTTGATTGTTTGCTATAGTTACAGTGGTGCTAACGTATCAGTTGTCAAAAATAGCGTATATCGTTCGTATCGCATCGTATCGTAAAAGTATATATTACTCAATCGCATCGTAACGTATGGAATCGTATTCTATCCATTCAGTCGTATTAGGCATAATAAACGGGATTGGGTATCGCACACATCGTGGGGGCAACCGAATATCGGTAATCGTATATCGTAAATCGCATAACGTATATCATATTGAACCACCCAGTGGTTTAGGACAGTTTAAGTTACGGGACACCATCGTTTATTTCAGAAATAATTAATGTTCATGTCTTTAAATTAATTTTTTGCTTAATTTTTATTAATGGTGGATCATTAAACCCATTATGCAGTACATTTTTTCATATTTTAAACCAATTACAATAGTTAATTTCTTTTACTTTATTATTTTATACATGTTTTAATGGCCTACGTGACTTTCAGGACAGACCGCCACGCGATGTTATATAATTTGATGCCATGTAAAAAGTACTATATCAGAGACGTAAATACCTTTAATAATAGCTTCGTGACTATATCAGTATTAAAGTGGAATAATTTTAAAATATTGAAAATCGATATGTTTGATCAATGTTTCTTTATTAACCTGTCTAAAAACTTACAAATTAAAATTTACCTACTTATGCAAGACGTCCGAAATGTTGCTTTCGTGAAAATTATTATTTCCCGGGACATTTTTTAACTTTTTGTATTTACTCGAATGCCCATTTTTCTTTTTATTAATGAATTCGTGAACAAAAAAATAATTGTAATTACGAATAATTTTTATTTAATTATTTCCTATTTATTTAGGTTTCTCTATCTCTCTTTCATTACGCACACGCGCGCAGCGCACCAACACATTTCCCCAAAAATTGGATGAATGAGTGCAAATTAAGTTTCTTTTCCCCCCTTTTTAGCTCGACTATTCGAAGAATATAAGACTATTGTATTTGCCCTGGCGTCGGCGTTGGCGTTGCAGCTTTTTGGGTTTAAAATTTTACGTGCAAGTAACTATCAACCTTAAAATCTCAATAACCATTTATGGTATTGACTTGAAAGTTTATAAATATGTTCAGGGCATCAGACAACCAAGGTAGATAACTCTTTACTGAATTTAATATGAATTATGGCCCCTTTTTAACTTAGAAATTTTGGTTAAAGTTTTGCGTGCAAGTAACTATCAACCTTATATCCAATAACCATCATGGTATTGACTTGAAAGTTTTTTAAATATGTTCAGGGGCACAACAACCAAGGGAGATAACCTTGACTGAATTTAATATGAATTATGGCCCCTTTTAACTTTGAAATTTTGGGTTTAAAGTTTTGCGTGCAAGTAACTATCAACCTTATATCTCAATAACCATTCATGGTATTGACTTGAAAGTTTATAAAAATGTTCAGGCATCAGACAACCAAGGGAGATAACTCTTGACTGAATTTAATATGAATTATGGCCCCTTTTAACTTAGAAATTTTGGTTAAAGTTTTTGCGTGCAAGTAACTATCAACCTTATATCTCAATAACCGTTCATGGATTGACTTGAAAGTTTTTAAATATGTTCAGGGCATCAGACAACCAAGAGGTAACTCTCGACTGAATTAAATATGAATTATGGCCCCTTTTTAACTTAGAAATTTTGGTTAAAGTTTTGCATGCAATAGAAAATTTGGTTAAAGTTTTGCGTGCAAGCTACCATCTTTTTTGTATCTAAATAACCATTCATGGTATTGTTTGAAAGTTTTGAATATGTTTAGGGCATCAGACAACCAAAGTAAAAAACTCTGAGGAATAATTACAAAATTATGGCCCCTTTTTTAACAAAAATTTTTTGGTTAAATTTTTGCTGCAAAACCCATACTTATACTCAACCAGCATGAAATTTGTTTTAAAAACATTTTTAAATATGTTAGGACTATCATACAAGTAGATAATTTTGATGATATATTTTAAGTTATGGCCCCTTTTTAAATAAAAATTTTTGGGGTTAAATTTTTGCATTAAGACTTTCTCTTAATATCAGATTCCAGGCAGGGGTTTGATTTGAAACATTTTTAATATTTTAAGGGTATCAACTTTCAGGGTAAAAAACTTGATAGAATATTTACAAATTATGGCCCCCTTTTTTTAAACTTAAAAATTTGGTTTAAAGTTTTCATGCAAGGTACTTTCCAGTTTAATCCAGAAATTCTTTGGGAATTTTGACTAAAAGTTAAGGAGTTCTCGGGGGCATCAAAAAACAAAGGGAGGAAAATTTTTTGGGGACGAATTTTAAAAAATTATGGCCCTTTTCTAATTGAATTTTGGTTAAAGTTTTTGCATGCACATGTTTTGTCTTATGTCCAAACTAGGCAGGGATTGTTTTTAGACACAAAAAATTTTAAAGGGGGTACAGACTTAAGGTATACTTTTTGACTTTTTTTAGTACTTTATGTAAAGGGGAAAAGAACTGAAAAATTTTCTTTTGATTTACCAGCAACTTTTTGAATATCGAGCGTCTGTCCTCTGACAGTTTTGTTCACATACGAGAAAATAAAAATCGGGTGGGTGGGACGAAAACCATACCGACATTTTTTTCCGATGATCGCGAAAACCCAATACGTAAAAATTGTGTACAAATCTCATTGCTTTGAAACACGGAGCTCTAAGTACTATTTCTACACAGACATTTTTTACGAAATCGGTCAACCTCGACACGTATGTTTCGAAGACATTTTTTTTTTGCAAATTGCATGGGTACACACCCGAATTTAAATTTGTATCCAACAACTGTCTCTTTCATATGGAAAAAAAAAGCAAGAAAAAGGGGAACATTTTCGTGATATGCTTCACCATTTTTAAATATTTAAATGAAAAACCAAAATTTTATTGCAAGCCATAAAATAAAAAAAAAACATAAAATCTACAGGGAATGAAAGATTTGTTATAAAAAAACTGATGTTTTTTTATTCCGTGATAACACAAGTCACTGCAGATAAAGTTAAAAGAAAATGATTTTTTTTCCATATTTACATTTCCAAAAGATCCCCTTTTCCCATATTTTTCAGTTTGCTAAGATATAAAAGGTTTAAACATTTTTCAAATCCCTAATCTTTTATTATAATTAAAATGAAAAAGGGTTCCAATAACGGAGGCATGCCTAATTCTTACCAGCAGGGAAAGCATTGTTTATTTTGACCGGATATTTTTCCTTTTTTGCTCGCCGCTGCCGATCCACCCCCAGAGGGGAAGACTTTGACACAACACAAGTGAATGTTATTTCCGGTACAAAAGATTTCAATTTTTTTGCAAAAAATTTGAATTTCTATTTTTAAAAAAACCCAAAATTTAATAAAAAATAATAATAATAAAACGTTTTTAATCCAGTATGAGCACAAATATTTTCGAAAAAAAAAAAAAAAAATCTTTAAAATTCCGATGATTAGAATAATGATGAACATGTATCAAAAATACATTTTTTAAGGAGTTTCGGCACACAGTGTGTACTTTGGCTTATTTTATACACAAATGAGCAACTAGGTATTCTTTAAAAATTTTTATTGTTAAAACGGCGATAAAATACACAATTTTTAATAGATTTTTTTTTAATTTGTTTTTTCCATTGAAAACCCCGTTCTACAAATCAAAATCCTGCAAAATTTAAAAAATTTTCTCAAACCACATACATAAAATTAATGACCATTTGCTCAAAATAAGGATAAGAGAGGGAGGAAGAAAATGCAATTATCGGGAAACACAGTGGATTATGCGGGTAACAATCACACAATATAAATGTTAAATCATAAATTTTAAAAAAATTTAATTAAATATTTTACTTTTAAATAATTTACAATAAAACTTGGTAAAAAACATGGATACCTTTAAAAAAATATTGAAAGCCCAACACAGTGATATTCCCTATTTAAAAAAGGACAATTATTATACATGTTACCTTACTTTAAAAATGCATTGTTAGACAATCTGAAACTTCAAAGGGTGTGAAAATAACTTTATACAGGATAAAACTTTATCCCAACCCCCCATTTTTTTAATATTTTTTTCCCAACGTCCCACTAAAGTTTTTTAGCCCCTTTGCGGGTGTTTTTGAAAAGGGGTTTTATAACTATTTCAAACTACAACACTTAAAATGAATTGAATTTTATATCTGTTTTTGTTCTGTTTTTTTTTTTGATTTTTATTTTAAGAGGAAAATTTTCATGTTTTAGTTATTGTATTATTTCTTTCTAAAAGTGTTTATTAAGGTCCATTAATTTGGGGTTTACAAATTTAAATTTGTAATTTATATGAAAACATGCATTTTTTTGATCCTGGCTTTAAACTTATTGAATTGATAAAGATAAAAAATAATTTGAACTTATTAAGAAAATTTATCCCCTCTGCTACTTTTTTTTTTTAAAATTGTTTTAAATTGATTGGGTCCAACAAAGTCCATTTTACCCCTGTATATTTTGCTTTTTTATTGATTAAAAAAAACAAACAAGTCCTTTGATCTACATTTACACTTAAGGAAACAATTTGATTTGAAGTTTTAAACATTTTTGGGTTTCATTTTTTGTGACTTTCAAACGGGGATATCTCATTATGAACTAACTTACAATACAAAATTTTTACATTCGATGTAAAGTTTTCATTTGATAGTAAAATTTCACTAATAACATCTCAAAATTATAACAAAAAAGGGAAAATGCACAAGGAGTGTGCATTTTGTCAAAAACCAACGTGTGGATATCTTTTACAATGGATTCGATACCAGGCAAAAACCGAAAACCAAAAAGGGGTGTACGGGCGTCATGCCCCGAACCTTTCGCTAAATCAAACACTGAAAAACTTTCCCAGTTTCTGTGACCAATACCCAAAATCTGCGCCAAACACATGGAACTGAAGCGCCAGAAATAAATAACCATGCGAAAAGGGCACCGAAGAAACCACCCCATTCCGTCAATATTAAAAAGCAATCCATTGAGAACAGAGAAGGGGGACAAGATGCAAACAAGTCTGCAAAGGTTTACCAACCTTTCCCCCCACCAATCATCTCATCAGGGAAAGAGGTGCTTGAGCCCGGGGGAACCCAAAAGCCCGGGGTGACATGATTTGGATGAAAATGACTGAAACGCACACGGGAGCATTCCTACTGGTTGAGGAGAGAATGACAACAGGATGCTGTTTTTGCTACAAGAACAAAACTCCAGCACTGGGACAGAACCCAACCATAATGGAGACGGGAAAATTTTATGTGTGCCCAACAATTCACCACTACACACTCCATGAATATTGAGGACAAAAATTTCCGTTATTTTTCCCTTCGCCTGGGGAAAAATGAAAGGTTTTCGCAACTTTTTCAACATCTTCAACAGAAAGCAGGGAAAAAGGAAGAACTGGGGCCAAACACACCCTGATAGACTTGAGGGAGCAACCAACAGGGACTCCAGAGTGTTTCCCAAATGAATGTAAAGGGTGTTTTTTTTTATTACACACGGGGTTTGGCGGAAGATACAGAAGCTTGGCTTAGTGGGCTGTATTTTGAGAATAGACTTTTGAAAAAGGAAGAAACGCAGTTCGCCCCTAGTCCCCATAAAAACATGTGAAATGTGTGGTTTTCGCACTGACGGGTGCTGAAAATGCAGAATTCCAGTGGATGCAAGGGTTTAACTATTCACTGAACATTGGGTTGGGACAAGGGCAAATGGGAACCATTTTGAACAGAAGGACAAAACAACAAAAAACTTTGGGAAAGGGCCCCAAAAAAAACTAAAAAAAAGTATAGACAGTCACATCCAAAAAAATTACAAGTTTTTGGGAAAAAAAAACAAAGGGTTAAAATGCCAAAGCTATCAAAAATTTTTCGCACGGCCGGGGAGGAGAGAAAAGAAGAGGAGGAAATCCGCAACTTAACGAGCTGTCTGCCCTGAAACACAAGAAAATGGCTGAAGAAAACACTGGTGGAGTATGCCGATTTTGGGAACGCATTTGATTCTTTAAAAGAGTAACCTGTATAGAAAGACAGTAGGGGGGGAATGTCACAGTTTTTTTTAAAAGAAAAGCTTTTTTTCAAATAAACAAAATACAAAAATTGTACCACATCCAATATAGCCCTGCTTTATTTATTGTTTATGACACATGAAATAAAAATAAAAATAATGAAAAAAAAAAGTTTTGTTTTCTTCATTTCAAGGAGAGAGAGAAATACTGACAACATCCTAAAACATAATAAGTAATTTTAAATTATTATAAAAAATTTTTCTAATCATATAACTTATTTTAAATACTAATCAATATTTTATATGAAAACAAAAAGATTTGTTTTTTTTCTTTTCAGAGAGAAAGAAGAGAATATTTACAACATCCTAAAAAAAAATATTATAAAAACTTATTAAAAATAATTTTGCTAATACTATAACTTTTAAAAATCAATGAAATATTTACTAACCTAAATATTTTTCAAATTGCCTTAAAAAATAAACAAAAACAAATAATTGCACTGAAATATTCCATCCATTTAGTAAAACTATAGTCCCCATCCATGACAGCCTATTTTTATCCAATTTAAGCAGATTCCCAACTGCCCCACCTTTTTTTTTACTTTTTTATATAAAAGTGGGACATTGGGGAAACACCAATGAACTGGGGTTGTCAAAATGAATATAACCTTTTTGGGCAACTATTTTATTTTGTACCAATTAACAAACAAATCATTTTAAACGATACCCATGGCGGCGTAGACTTTCTCCGAATACCCGTTAAAGGGCGTTCTCTTCACTCGGGGCTCTTTTCGACAAAGAACTTTTCGACCCATTTTAAATTTACATGTATTTTAATTGTTTGATTACCAAGGTAAATTTTCCAACAACAATTCTTCGGCTTGGCTTTTTAAAACAATAGCGGTTTTTCCGAGCTTCGGGTTAAAAGTATATGAAAACTTTTTTATTTTAAAAACTAACCTTACATTTTTACCTACTTGAATAATACAAAAACTTATAAGAAAATAGATAGGGGCTTTTTCCCCCCACATCACCCGCATTTTTTTGAATTTGATCATCCAATAAATTAATATACTTTTATGTTTGATGGGTTTTAAAAGCAAAGTTTGAAAAAAGCCCGAAGATTTTTTTTAATTTCACAAAGACAGCGTACAGATTTAGAGATTATGGTATCATTTTTTTTTTTTTTAATTAAAAAATACAAAAAACCCTAATAACAAACAAATTAATACATTTTTTTATGAGCCCATTAGGAAAAAAAACATTTTTTATTACACTGCTTTGGTGATTTTTTTTTTAAAGACGGGACAACAGAGTCCCGTAACATTTCTAGAGGAAACCCCAATTTTTTTTTCCCCATTTCCTGTTCCCGTTTTTTTTATTTCCGCGTTTATTTCAGAAAAAACCGGGTTGTGATAAATATTGTTAAAAGCTTTTTAATTTCATATTTGAACTTATTGTAAAACTATTGTTACATTTTAAAAAATGCCATTTAACCCTTCTTTCCTGAATCGTATATCGCATAATAAATCGCAGATCGTAATCGATTCGTATGGTATCAACAAAGAACGCTCCAACGCTCGAAGGTAAAACAACCCTACGCATACCAAACGTATATCGCATATGTCCGATTTCTATCGATTCCAATCATTTTTTTGACAAATGATACTTAGCACCATTACCAAGGCTGGTTTTGTTGAAAATAATTGATTTTTTCCATTTTACCAACACATGAAAAAATAGTTTTAACCCGTTGTTGCCCTGTTCCCTTGGCTAGAATTTTTGATGAAAATGGATTGATTTTGCCAATTAACCAATATAGGAGTGTTGTTTTAAAAATATTATTGTTTTCCATATAAGTGGGGGTTTTTTAAAAAGGGAACATGCTTACATGTCCTTCACCCACTTTTTACTAAGTAATTTGAAAAAAGTATAAAAAGTTTTTTTACTTAAGCAATTTTGGTAAATAATTTAAAACTGGTTTTTTCATATTACACGGCTAAACGGTCAATGCTTGGGC
>CM037787.1:46240786-46290786 GCA_021229015.1 Solen grandis | reverse complement strand
TGTATCTTAATGGCTTTTCTATCCTACAAATATAGCATGTGTGTATTTATCTTAACACATCCCCAGCTGTACGTCAGTTATATTTCATTCTCGTGTAACATAAGGATAAATATATGAATGCAATTCATTTTAATTGACTAAAGAGTCATGTTGCACAGTATCGTGTTCGTTCGAATTTAGCTCAAAGATGCCTATACTAGTATATAGCAAAAGTTTTGTCTGACTTATTTATTTCTTGAAATACCTCTTAAAAAATTTGATTTACAAAATATTTTGAAAATCCACATAACGAATATATGTATGATGTTATGTAATAATCTAAGATTTAAGACGGGGTGCACACAGATAGACAAGTCATGATTTAAAAGACGTGTCACTGACAACATAAGAGAAAAACAACATATAGTCACCATCAGGGCTATACATACAGGCTGCCACAGTATTGGTTATATTTATTAGCATACAGTTTTATTTAGCCTCATTAGGAATTTGCCATTTTCAAAATATCAAATGAAGCAACGAAATATAATGAGTATAAATGAATATAGGTGTGTATAATAATAAAATTTATATTGTATATAGTATATACTGTCATATAAAATATATTATATGATTCAATATATAACTATGTAAATAAACTTGAATGGGTAAACATTAACATACTTCTTATTTCAATACATGTACATAATAGTTTCATTTTAATGACAAACTTAAATATCATTTCACATAAGGTAGTATATTAATTTAGTACATACATGTGTACATTGTTTGTATAACTACCTTATTAAACCCTATTTTCTAATGAACGTGCATCACACGCGCTTTTAATGAGCTTTGCTGTTAATGAATATATATGCATGTCTAACAGGTCTAAATAGCGGAACAGCTTGAAGTACAAAAGTTATATACCACAAAGCTGTGTTGAATATACATACAGAGTGATGTCGTACACACAGGCTGTTGTAAATATTTTACATGATAAAATGACAGGTGGGTTTCATTACACGGTGGTTGTCATTGTCGCTGACGGTGTGTCAGAAAACAGCAACATTTCTTTTTTTAAGATCGTAAGAATTTGGAGACAAAATGCACTTCATTGTGCATCAAGGCTTTAAAAGTTTAAAACAAAAGATTATTATAAAAATGAATGGTCTGTTGTTATTTAACGCACATGTATGTGTATGTTATTGCTATGTTACTAAAGTAGGTCAGAAATCAAACAATGTCCTACATTTAAAGTGATAAACACTTTCACGCGAGAGCTCTTTATATTTGGATAAATTATCACCAGTAAAACATAGAAAAAGCACAAATAGAAGATTGAATATAAACAAAAATATTACATTTGATGTATATGGAATAAATTGGTTATCTCTGATGAATATATGACTTTATCAAAAAAATGTAAATTGGCAAACTTGACACACTTTAAGTCAGATGATAACTGTCTTTATGATCAAATATGTAATTTTGTATGATAAATGCTACTTTATTCATCTCAAATATTCATGTGATGCATCTATAATATAGCTCATGTATAACTAATCAACTGTATATATTTGTTGTCCCGGTGGGCTAGTGGTTAGAGTAATCTTCTGGATGTCCTGGGTTCGATTCCTGGCCATGAAAGTCGTGCAGGTGTAACTTGATGATAATTAACGTTTAAGGGTAGTTCTAGGATTGGCCGGCCTGGTATCAGGTTTACAAGTGTATTGATACAAACTTAGCACATAAACATGTGATATAAAGTATAATAAAGTACAGTCAAACCTGTATATAACGGTCAGTCAAAGGAACAAGAGAAAGTGACCGCTTAACAGAGGTGGTCGCTAAATAAAAGATAAAAATGAAACAAACTGTTATAGTTTGGTTATATTGAGACAGATAAAACTGACCGCTAAACGCAAGTTGGCCATTTATTACAAGTGGCCGCTAATACAGGTATACTAATAATGGGTGTTGGGTGTGGTATCACGCCACTTGTCTTTTGCACAGGTCAACTAGATAGAAATTCATAAACCCATATCTGGTAAGGCTCATTTATCAATAGTAAACCTAGAAAACACATACACATGCTTTCTTATAGATTACATACATAATGTAAATTATGTAATATGCTTTTAAAGTATCCATTAAGTTTTTTGTAAACATTTTACTCTAATTAACTGAACGCATTTCTTCATAATTACTATATAATGCCTGAGGCATAATTATATATACTTGCATTTTAGCATAAAATTATAACTGAATGCTATAAAACAAAATACTATTTGATAATAAATTGTATAGTATATATTCGACTACTTCTGCTTAATTTGAAAAATAAGACATTATAAGAAATAAATATCACAAAATGCATAGTATCTGGACTAACTCCTTTCTACATCATTTTGTTATTCAGTCATGCTTATTTTTGCAATAAATATATTATCTGATGCAAAATAAAAGAATATATATGATATGTCAGTGATGCAGTTGTCAGTCTCAAAAAATAATTTGAAAATTAAAATCAAAATTTGACCCCTTTGAAGCAAGTGTGTCTTAAAGTAAAGTTAGAATTCCAGTTTGGTGAAGAAAAGAAAACCTTTAAGAAAAATTGCGTTTATAGTTTTTGTTCAAAACGCTATTTATATTGTCATATTTATTAAAAACTCGGGAGGGCAAGATTTATTTTAACCAGTCATTTTGATGACAGTACTGCCTCATTGCGATATCAGCCGTAGACAAGTGGCATGATACCAAGTCAAATTATTGTGAAAATTGTAATCAAATATGAAAAATATGTTATCTAAAATAGTATTTTATTTTCTATATTAAATGTTCATTTTACTCCCCCTTAGTTTTATTTTTTAGGACTTCAGACATCAATGTTATAGACGTGGCATTCTTAACATTTATTTTAATTATTTCGTTACTGAAGAAACATTGCCTTTGTTATAACAAACAAATATGTCATCACATGCTAAATTAGTTTTACTATCATCCAATATTTCAGAATCTTTTACCCAATAGTAAAAATTAATACATGTATAAATCCCTACACAGCTCTCCCCGCGACTTTTAACTTTTTAATTCTTGATACTCATTAATATGGGCGAAACCGAGCGTTTTTATGGGGATGTGTTATGAACACAGACCTCACTGTCATTCCCCAGCTGTTGTGTCACTAGTGACGTCATAAGGGGAACCAGACTTTCTAAACCACAACTTATTTAATGTGGGGAACCGGTGTTTAGTGAAGGAAGTCCGTTGTCGCCGGAATTGAAATACAGGTGCAGAGGCGTGCATAAAATACCAAGTGAATAAATCAAGGTGCTGTGAAACGAAAACGTCGATGAATACTTAATTAAGACTAGACCAGACTATTTGAGTTTACCGTCGCTTCGACAGTATTTCAGTCATATAGCGACGTCCAGCTAATTACAGGTGGAGGAAGACCCGAGTGCACGGAGGCATCTGGGTAGAACCACCGACCTACCGCAAGCCAGCTGGAAGGCTTCCTCACATGAAAATCCGAATGACCTTGCCGGGATTCGAACCCACAGCAGTGAGGGGCTGAGTGAGTGCTAAAGTCAACGACTTTACCCTCTCGGCCACGGAGGCCCACACTTAACTAAGGCACCAGTGAAAAGTCTTTAATTATCAATTTTGCGAAAATGATATTCAATGTTAGATATTGCATGTATGCTAAATTTACCTGGTTTTAATATGTGGTATTAATGAAACCATTAAAATAGCAATGACACGTTAGATACACTTTTTGATTTTAATGTAAATGAGTTTTGATATCGATTTATCAGATTTATCATAAAAAAGAAGAACGCTACATTTGTATATTGCATAATTACAAGTCAAAACACGTTTATTATTCATTTAATTTTCACTGTTCGTGAACCGAAAAAGTTTGAAGCATCGAACAACTCTTTTCAATATTAACTTTTTTTGTTTAATCTGGAACTGAATTCATTGAAATAACACACGAATATTACTTCAATACATAATTATGAGGTATTTATTATATACATGTATTACACATTGTTTGTAATCATAAATAAAAATTAAAGTCATTTTAGCATTAACTCGTTATTTTATTATAATAACAATATAAATATCGCTGTTGGTGCACTTGATGTACCAAAAACTATATAAAATGTTGATATAAAAATAGAAAATGTAATATACGAAACGACATATATATACAAATGTATTGCTGCATACTTTGTGGAAGGTATGACGTAAGAATACACAATTGGCCCAAGAGTATGTACTTTTTCATATGCAATGGTAGTTTTTGACGTGTTTTTTTTACCTCCCCCCCCCCCCCACTTTCAATTGATACAACTAAACTAACCCATCTTTATGTGGGTGTTTCCTGAAATAGATTTCAGCGAGTAGATATGTCTGTTAGCAATCTAGTAACAATATAATATGAGATATATAAGATGGCTACTTCCAACTGGAAAGATATTATTATGTATATATAGATGTACACATATGCATGCAGGACACATACATACATGCATACATCAGTGACTGGGAACTATTTTTTGCATGTTTTTTGCATTTTTCACACATACACACAAAAAATCATAAGACATCTATTATCTTAAAGTGTCTTCTTTGAAAAAATATGTGACAATGTGCCCTTCCTTTCCCAGTCAATGATACACATACATACATACATACACATTTTATTTCTTAATGTATTATGTATCTCATATGTATTTGAAATGTGAAGTACAATGGATGAATTCATTTAAATTCTAGACCTTTACGTTTGTGCTAACTTTGCATAGGCATTCTTAACGAGACGTCTCAAGTAAGAAAGGCAAGTTTTGAATGCAGGTCGCAAAGACAGCTGTTGCATGTTTGCTCTGCATTTACATATCTGGAAATGTATTTGAATTCATGCATACAGTAAAACCTTGCATGGACAGCCCGTTATTCAGACCATTGTTTTCTGGTCTGTTTTTTACTCGAAAATCAGATCTACCCCTTATTCAGACCACCTAACTTTATATACCACTGTTTTCTGGTCAAAATCTCGCATATTTATTTACACCCGGTAAGCAGGACCAGTATTGAGGATTTATTTTGTTAATACTTGTTCAACTGGTTATGAATGTTTAAGTATATATATGCTCTATGCTTATAAACTTTATGTTATGTTGTGTTTACACAACGCACAGATATGATTCATCGTGTGTATTAATTAATGCGGTAGATAACCCTATTTCTCATATTGCCTCATTGTGACACATCTGCAAACAGAGCAGACCCAGATCAGACAGCTCCTCTATTTGCTCATACAATATTGTTTGCTCAGATTCTATACAGTCTGACGGCAAAGAAAAATCCATTGATTCATATACTATTTAAAGTTCCGTAGAATCATATATTTTGTAAATGAATATTCATGAGATAAAAGGTGTATATGATGTTTGTATATATATATTTGGATAATTCTAAAATGGAAATGTATTTTCACGACGTTGGATCTACATTATAACATAAATCTGGAAGAAGTATGTACTTTCATTAAAAAATGTGGAATGGAGCTGAATTTTTCACTTTACCTTTCTTAAAATTTGATATATAATAATTTCATCAATTCGATTTTTTTTTCTTTGACAACTTTTATATATATGTTTTTCACATCATTCTAATATCAACTATATGAACGTATCTACATACATTCAAACAGACATGTTTATCTGAACATACATATGAATTAGCCATTCTAATTGAAATGTATAGAACTAGCACTGATTTCTGCCTGACCTTGTATTCTAGGACTATTTATACTTTCACATAAAACCTGTTTCTTAAAATTTCAAATTATTTTCACAGGAATTAAAAACAGGTTCAATTTGCAAAATTGCCCAGATAGATTTAGGGAAATAAAAAAAGTGGGACTTTACTCCTTGCTTGCATCTTTGCAAATTAACCTCAATAAATACTAATAAGACAATAAAGAACTATTGTTACGCCTATTGAGAAACAAGAGTTCACAGTTTATGCTTATTTCCTTCAACAGTTCCTGGGTTGGACCAGTACTTTGTGCATGAAAAAGTCTTTAAAGTATTAACCAACCCACAACGGGGATCGAACCTCAACCTTCGGTTCCGTGGTCAATGATCACAACCACTGAACTTCGGTCACGTTATTTTATAAACTTTCTGTTCTTGGTTTTAATCTAACATTTATACACGATTTCTACCGAGAATGTCTCACGGATATTTGCAATGTTTGCAATTTGGAATGACTGATCGTTTTTTGGCAGTTGAACTCTATCCATGTGAGATATATTTCAACAGACTTTAAGGTATTCATCCGTCATTATGGTGTATGGTAAGCTTACATGTATTTCTTGTACCAACATATGCCATCCGTACCAACCATCTTGTACCAACATATACCATCCGTACCAACCATCTTGTACCAACATATACCATCCGTACCAACCATCTTGTACCAACATATACCATCTGTACCAACCATCTTGTACCAACATATACCATCCGTACCAACCATCTTGTACCAACATATACCATCCGTACCAACCATCTTGTACCAACATATACCATCCGTACCAATCATCTTGTACCAACATATACCATCTGTACCAACCATCTTGTACCAACATATACCATCTGTACCAACCATCTTGTACCAACATATACCATCTGTACCAACCATCTTGTACCAACATATACCATCCGTACCAACCATCTTGTACCAACATATACCATCTGTACCAACCATCTTGTACCAACATATACCATCTGTACCAACCATCTTGTACCAACATATACCATCCGTACCAACCATCTTGTACCAACATATACCATCTGTACCAACCATCTTGTACCAACATATACCATCTGTACCAACCATCTTGTACCAACATATACCATCTGTACCAACCATCTTGTACCAACATATACCATCCGTACCAATCATCTTGTACCAACATATACCATCTGTACCAACCATCTTGTACCAACATATACCATCCGTACCAACCATCTTGTACCAACATATACCATCCGTACCAACCATCTTGTACCAACATATACCATCCGTACCAACCATCTTGTACCAACATATACCATCCGTACCAATCATCTTGTACCAACATATACCATCCGTACCAACATCTTGTACCAACATATTCCATCTGTACCAATCATCTTGTACCAACATATACCATCCGTACCAATCATCTTGTACCAACATATACCATCTGTATCAATCATCTTGTACCAACATATACCATCTGTACCAACCATCTTGTACCAACATATACCATCTGTACCAACCATCTTGTACTAGCTTATATTTTATAGCTTTTAAAATTTGCAAAGTTGTCGATTTTACATTCGTGTTGTGTTCAACTGAAATACAAAATAAATAGATAAATACGATAATACGTTATTTAAAAAAGGATAAAATAAGAATTTATTAAGCATTGAATTATCATTTCATTTGACTTAGATTTGCAAATTATCTTGTGGGATAACCTGATATCAAAAGTATAACCAGAAATCAAAAGTTAGCTTTATAGGTATGGTATTTGGAGATTAATATGAGAGAAAATAGCTTATTGATGTATTGAATTTTCATCATTTTCGAAAAAATATGTTCGAGTCAAATCCTCCGCTTTTTATTTGATACGTTCTTTTTTCTAGTTTTGATATTCCAAAATAGTATGACAAAATAATTTTAAGAAAATTAAGACATGTTCAACTCACATTATAGACAAACTGTTTTTTTTTTTTTAATTCTATTTAGATTTATTTATCAAAGTAAACTATGTTTGCAACGCGAATTAGACCTTAACCAAAATTAAGCTATAAAAGTTTTAAATGTTTAAAAAAACTGCAATCAATGCGTCCAAATTACACGTTTATTCTGAAAGACAAACCGTGAGAGAAGACAGACTGACACAGCAACTGAAGACATGATGATCGTAATTCGAGTGTATTTCTCCAGATATTTAGATGTACATGTATTCAGTTTTCTTCTTTATTTATTCGTTTGGTACACACATACATAAAGACACATTTATTTCAAGATATACATACATATACGACATAATGTATGTTTATTCTTACCGGTTAGACATCATGATGACGTCATATAAAACAATATATTTCATTTTGTGTGTAAACTGTTCGTATGGTGTCAAAATATTAAATTATTATCCCCCTGACTCGTAAGTAAAATTTCCTGATAGAAATAAGCTGAAACTAGCTCAGCTACTTAAAGAAGTTTAATCTTTGGGACTGGTAATATGGATATTCAAATAAATGATGAAAACTTGTTTTCACAAGGTGAACTACATCGCAATATCGTGCTACTTTCTCCTCGCTGGTTACTTGTCTCGTTGAATGCAGCGATGTCCGCCCTCGGGCCGTTGTTATAGTGAGAGTGGGGAGAAAATTACAGCGTATCAGTGACAAAGGGTGGGAAAACTAATTTAAATAGGGTAGTTAACCGTATGGCTGCTACTGCGGTTGAATTAAATTAACGCACCGGGGACGCCTTTGAAATAAATCCAATATAAATGACAATGGGGTGAGAAACATCAATCATTTACCTTAACATCCAAGGCTGTCCGAGTGGATTAGTCAAAATGGCGGTAATGGCGGATAGTGCAGTCAATTAAACGGTTACATCTTTATCAGATGACAAGTTAGTCACATGAAAATCAGATCTGAATTCCGGGGGAGCTGATAGTAATATAACAGTAGCAGAATCTATAGTGCGGTAGATTTCTCAGATTTTTGAATTATTGGCCTCCATCATTGATTTCACGCTGGGTGTTAGCTGTATGAATTCAATCAATGCGGAGATGGGGTTTACATTAGACTTATTACTTGTAAATGTTTGTGCTAGATATAGGTTTTTTTCCCCTTCTGAAACATTTCTTGCTGCTGAATCTTCTGCATCATCATACATTATACATATAGTCAACGCAGTATGTTAAAAGCTGATCAAAAGGTGATATATATATAGATGTATACGTCATTGATTTCTTTTATTGTGCAAGGTTTAGAAATATATTTATTATATTTAAGCTTTCCCGTCCCTCTCAGGCAGCCATTTTTATTAAGTTCACGTTCTAAAATCTTGACATAAATGAAAATTGAATACCGTGTAAAGGTTCTATAATGAGAGATATCTCTGAAATAGTCGTAAATACAAATTCAGGATTATCACAAAGCCCTGTAATCGGATGTTTTTGCAAAGTCTTGGGCCTGTAAAATTTCTCATTAAATGGATAGTTTCTAAAATTGAAATCCCGGGTATGTTTATTGATTTGCAGGTTTGACTTCATGATGAATTTCACTGGTAAAGGTAAATCTTCACTCGACGAAATTAATGTAGACTGTGTCTATCCAACAGTAAATCCCCTCAGGATAATCTCAATATATGATAATTATTATGCATGACTTTCTTATCGCTTATCTTCAACACAAACCATCAGTCGTATGTATTCGGCAATCCCCGGTCTGACCCGTTCATTCGAAGAAATGGGCGAAGTGTTCCGAATGCAAAAAACTTGACAAGCTGGTTTACTAGTCCATTTTCCCGAAAATAACCGAACTTTATCGAGTCTGAGAGGTCTCTAAAGTCACATTTATTTTCTCTGAATATGCGAAGTAACACAATTGTTTCCTCTATCTCATGTCTAAATTTAAACCCAAAAATTACCAAAAAACATCTCGGCAAACTCCGACTTAATGAATTCGCTTATTGTCGCGTTCTTCTGGAACTAGAATTTTTTTTATTTAAGTGTCCTCTTGGACATAACCGGAAAATATCGGCAATTTCCGTACATTCAAGATTAACTTTCGGCAATAGTCGGATACTCGGATATTGAAATGAGAAAATCGTCGAGTGCTTGGAGGGATATGACATCAATAAATTCTGATGAACAGAAGTAGGCAGTGCCCCACGCGCCATTGAGTTTGATTCAGGATAGCAGATAATAGCTGCGTTATTTACGGCACACATACGAAAGGCGTACTTCATGGTTAGGATGACTGAACGTGTCACATTAGCTGGATTGATGACCTGTAACACATAACTACCATTATCCAACAGTAAAGCGACATATAAAAATCAATTGAACATTTAATAGTTGATCATTGCTAAATTTATTTCCAAATAAAATACTGGTGAAAAAGTATATGGTTAATTGGTTATATATTGTTTGAATGTAACCGTGTATTTCATTTTTTATCTAAATTTCTGTTTAAAAAAACTAACTAACTAACTAACTAACTAAATAAATAAATAAATAAATAAATAATAAATAAATAAATAAAAGGGAAAGGATAGAATAATTAAATGACTCTTATGAATATTTTACGGCACTTGATTCATATATTTATTCCATAATATTTTTTTTTTTTTTCAAATTGAAGAATCTTGATTGGTAACACGTAATATGTCGTGAAATGATATTGCAATTTTTTTTTTGTTATATTCCAATAATTTTACGTACAGTTAACTGTTGTCATCTCTCTACAATCCAAAAGTTAGTTTCCAAATTTCACAAAGTAAATAGAATAAATAATCAGTACTAAAAGAATATGGCGTGGTTATAAAATATTTTTTATTAACTGTAATTATATTAATCATCATTCAGGGAGTAATGTTTGGAAATATGATTTAAGAGAAGCAAGAATGGTATCATTTCGCCCCTAAATATTAATGCAATCCACCCATCACCAAATAATAATAATGGTTCTCCAAATGCTTAAAAATCTTCAGGGGAGATGCAAGCATCCATTGACTTGACGTTAATTTTTTTTTTTTTGCTCAAAGTCTATAAAGGCTTGTATTTACCGTTAAATTCTCATGATGACTTGTGGGATCATGGTCACAATTTAATGATGGATGGATTACCTTAAGGTCCATATTTATATATTGCTTGACATCTATCACATTTAGTGGAGAGAGAGAGAGAGAGAGAGAGAGAGAGAGAGAGAGACAAACAGAGGACGGACGTCCTTTGTACAGATATGTGATACGCGACATCTAAATCACGGGTAACCTGTCATGTCGCACCCGGTAGGGTTTGACTGAACGGCTCGGTCCATTCGGAATATTTTGGATAAAGACGACTATATTCGTACCAATCGAATATCTCCGTTTAATTACGCATGCAATATCAAGAGAGAGAGAGAGAGAGAGAGAGAGAGAGAGAATACATATTGACTTTAATCCCGGTGTCAATAAAAATTCTAAAGCATCAGACTGTTTAGTGTTAAAGAGACAGGTGATGCACAGTAACATGCATATATCATAATGAAATTATTGATTTACACAGCAAAGTTTTATACTCGAAAATGAAATATTTTAGAATAATTACATTTCTCAATTTGTCAACGGAATAAAGAGATAAATTACCGCCGGTACAAATAAATGAGAGTTTTGGTCTTAAAATGAATAAAACACGTTTATCAAAACACAGAGTTGATCAATATTTAAACATATACATACAAAGAGTATTTCATGTATTTATCCTGTACAGATGAATATAAGAAAAAGTGCAGAGAAATGCCCACGCGCAGCAACATTTTCACCCTGGTTTTACATCTATTTCCAATCTTCTTTTACCTTTACCATAAAACATTAAATTCTTTTTTTCTCTCTACCCCCCACCCTTTTTATTAGATTTTTTCTACTTCAGATATTTTCGTGGACTTTCATTCATTAAGATAATGACACGTCTTTCAATATCATCTTTATTTTTTTAATATTTTTTTAATGTTATTTGGATCTTTAATCTTCCCTTTTCAGACGGAGGCATTGCTTAGAAATGGTTTGGAATGGCCATTCCCGAACATGGTGAGTATTATTTATTGATTAATCTATCCCCCATATATCTGGTCCGAAGATGAAATAAAAAAAGCTAAAGAAAAGATAAAAGCTCTCTCTCTCTTTCTCTCTCTCTTATAATTATTACACTGTATTTTATAATATAAAGAAGAATAAAAAGTATTGCTATTCATTTATTTGTCAGTACTCGTTTTTTTCCAAACAGTTGTCTACTGTTTAAGTATTTATGATTTGCGGGGAAGAAAACACACAAAATCCCCCCACTAAAATTCAAATACACGCGTGGATCGATATTTGTTACTTTCAATTTCGACGATTCACGAAATTCAATCATTTGATCAGGACTGTTTAACCACGTGTTGACATTCGTCTAAATCACAAAATATTCAGTTATTTCTTTACCAGTTGTAATTATTCATCAAGCTTGAAATTTCTTCGATGTTGTTTAAGCACTTGTTATCATTCACCAAATTTACAATTTTCTCAGATCGGTTTAATCTTCTTATTATTCACCTTATCAGGTGCGTTATATCATTCACCCGACTTTAATTTTCACAGGTGCGTTATATTATTCACCAATCACTAATTTTCACAGGTGCGTTATATTATTCACCCAACTTATATTTTCACAGGTGCGTTATATTATTCACCCAACTTATATTTTCACAGGTGCGTTATATTATTCACCCAACTTAAATTTTCACAGGTGCGTTATATTATTCACCAAACTTATATTTTCACTGGTGCGTTATATTATTCACCCAACTTATATTTTCACAGGTGCGTTATATTATTCACCCAACTTATATTTTCACAGGTGCGTTATATTATTCACCCAACTTATATTTTCACAGGTGCGTTATATTATTAACCCAACTTAAAATTTTCACAGGTGCGTTATATTATTCACCAAACTTATATTTTCACTGGTACGTTATATCATTTACCCAACTTAAATTTTCACAGGTGCGTTATATTATTCACATAACTCACTCTGTCTTCAGATCTGTTAACCATTAATTATTATCCATCAAATTTACATCATCGACCCGTGTCACCATACACAATTCGCAATGCCCGGATATCCATTTAACTACCACTTGTTATCATTAAAACATTTACAATAACTTTACATCCATTAAACCTCTTCCTCTAATTCACAATTTCATCGAACTGTTTATTACTATGTTATCATTCACTTTTCTATATTCTGTTCAACCTCACTAAACTCACAATGTATTCAGTTCTGTTTGACCACTTGTTATCATTCACCAGACCCCAAACCCTCAGATCTGTTTATCATTCACATAACTCACAATGTCTTAATATGCACTTAACTACTTGTTGTCATTTATCAAACCCCAAACCCTCAGATCAGTTTATCATTCACATAACTCACAATATCTTAATATGCACTTAACTACTTGTTGTTTTATCAAACCCCAAACCCTCAGATCAGTTTATCATTCACATAACTCACAATTCTTAATATGCACTTAACTACTTGTTGTTTATCAAACCCCAAACCTCAGATCTGTTTATCATTCACATAACTCACAATGTCTTAATATGCACTTAACTACTTGTTGTTTAATCAAACCCCAAACCCTCAGATCAGTTTATCATTCACATAACTCACAATGTCTTAATATGCACTTAACTACTTGTTGTCATTCATCAAACCCCAAACCCTCAGATCTGTTTATCATTCACATAACTCACAATATCTTAATATGCACTTAACTACTTGTTTTCATTCATCAAACCCCAAACCCTCAGATCTGTTTATCATTCACATAACCACTTAATTCCTTAACCACTTGTTTCATTCTCACCCATCACTTTCATCCATCTCACAATTCATTCATATCCATTTAACCACCTGTTATTATTCATCAATCTTCAGATCCATTTAACCACCTGTTACCATGCACCCATCTCGCAATATCTTCAGATCCATTTCACCACCTGTTATCGTCGCCAATCTTCAGATCCATTTAACCACCTGTTACATTCATCCATCTCGCAATGTCTTCAGATCCATTTAACCACTTGTTATCATTCACCCATCTCGCAGTGTCTTCAGATCCATTTAACCACTTGTTATCATTCACCCATCTCGCAATGTCTTCAGATCCATTTAACCACTTGTTATTATTCATCAATCTTCAGATCCATTTAACCACCTGTTACCATGCACCCATTCCACCATGTATCAGGTCTATTTAACCACTTGTTATCATTCACCCAATCCACCATTGTATCAGGTCTATTTAACCACCTGTTATCATTCACCCAATCCACCATTGTATCAGGTCCATTTAACCACTTGTTATCATTCACCCAATCCACCAGTGTATCAGGTCCATTTAACCACTTGTTATCATTCACCCAATCCACCAGTGCATCAGGTCCATTTAACCACTTGTTATCATTCACCCAATCCACCAGTGTATCAGGTCCATTTAACCACTTGTTATCATTCACCCAATCCACCAGTGTATCAGGTCCATTTAACCACTTGTTATCATTCACCCAATCCACCATTGTATCAGGTCTATTTAACCACCTGTTATCATTCACCCAATCCACCAGTGTATCAGGTCCATTTAACCACTTGTTATCATTCACCCAATCCACCATTGTATCAGGTCTATTTAACCACCTGTTATCATTCACCCAATCCACCATTGTATCAGGTCCATTTAACCATTTGCTATCCTTCGCGATACTCGCAATATAACCTGCCGTTATCATAAAATGTCTTCAGTTCTGGTAAACCTTTATAAATAGACCTAGTTGAATCGCTTTTTATCCACATTCTTAATAGCATTTAGGCCCAAGATCGATTCTATGTTTCCAGAAATGCCTACTTACACTCAATATGAGAGCTTTTTTTCTAGCGATTTCCAATATCAGATGTTTTATGAACAACAGTTTTGAACGGCTGCCACACTGAGTTACTTTACTTGAGATGCCTACCTATATAGCTTTTATGACATTACTAGATAAAATATTTTTAAGCCCTTACCAAATGTAACTTTAACTCTAGTTAGTATATAAATAGCTATATTTTGTAGGAAAAACATATCTGCGTTGTTCCATAACGAAATAATGTCAATTTAATATTGAAATCATGAAAAAAACTGATTTAAATTGGATCTTCTTACAATCTAGAAAACAACATAGTAGGCTGACTTTATTTCATGAGAGGGTCTATAATCATGTGGATCCCAGATAATATCTAACTCCATACACAAGAGAATCCAGGCATTACCAACATTTAGCTTCTCAGATACGGTTTACCACGGTTGCCTATTACAACAACTCATGTTTCCCTTGGACTGCTGTCCAGTGGAATGTATTACCACCATATGTAGTCAGTGCTGATACGATCCCCGGATTTAAATAAAAACTGATTACATCGATGTTCAAACCATAAATACTATCCTGTTTTTAACCCTACTAATATCCTTCTTCCTGCACAGGCTGTATGGGACATTTTTTTACAGGAAGGGATTGCAAAGTGTTCAGTTGGACTTAGTAGCTTGGGAAACCTGACAGTCTTTACCCCCCCCCCCCCCCCCCCCCCAACACATGCATGCCATATTGTTTCAGCATTATCATACTTATCATAGAAGAAGAAGAAGCAGGCGAGGTTGTTTGTGATGGTGGTGGTGATGTGTTTGTGTGTGTGTGTGGTGGTGGTGGGGGGGGGGGGGATAAAAATGGTAGACGATGGCGCATGTATTTCAAAACAAATCGATATGAGAAGACGGGGGTTTGGCTTCAAGACCCAGTCCTGTGGATGTACCGTATAGGATATGAAACGTCTGTATATAATAGTTAGTGATAGGCCGTCTCTACATGGAGAGAAATATTGATTCGTCCTGAAATATGGAGGAATAATAAGCCGAGCCGATTCAGTTAATTACGATGCAAATTAGCCGGCGGTGGGCGGAGCTTGATAGAGGTTACTGGGACGGATCGATATTTTAGCCGTGTCGTATTTCATAAATGTGGAACACGTATATAATTGCAATAGAAGATGAATAATCAATAAAATAAAAAAGATGTGTTCATATGTATGTATGCGCTTGCACTTGCGTGCGCATGTTCTAGTTCTTTATGTTATATTTCTTTCTTCTTTTTCTTTCAGTCGTTCTGTCTTTATTTTTATCTTATACTCGCCCCCTCCCTCTCTCCTCAGACTGTGTTACAGTATCTGTATGTATGTATGTATGTATGTATGTATGTATGTTGTGTTTTCTGTCCCTTCTGTATGTCTTTCTGCCAGTCACGTCACAGACATTTCAATATGCTGTACATATTCCAAAATCCGTCTGAGTGAAAATTAGACCAGGGCAATGGACCAGACATATGAACATGCCGTAAAATGGAGGAAACTGTATTTTTATAGTCGACATCAAAGCTTGACATTCTTCAATTAACACTGGATCTGCGAAATCCTCTCTAAAGAAGATCCGAAAGTTGCTAGGACCAAGTCTCTCGGTAACAAACACGCCCTGTGACCTATTCAATGATTCCGCAGTTTTCAATCACACCAAAAATGAAGACGGGTAAAAAGGTGGAAACAACAACAACAACAACAACAACAACAACAACAACAACAACAACAAACATTTTTTCCCACCATGTCTCATGTTACTTCTATGTTGTAGCAAACCCCTACATTTTCCCACTTATTACCTTCATTCTCTCTTTTATTTTTCTACTTACATAGCATTAACAGTTTAAGTTCTTGTCAAGTAAGTTACCAGATTTAATTGATTTAATTTACTTCGTTTAAATAACAGATGTATAAGCTATCTTTTCCATACTTTACACTATACACGTATATAACGATTAACTAAGTGATGCCTTAAAGGTGTTGCAAGGGTTAGTCATCCCCGACCCCTTTTTACCCCTAATGTCGGCATGTCTTGGAAGCATAGTGGTAACGCGCTTCACTTCTCACCAATGCGTGCCAGGTTCGATTCATTGTGGTACAATGGGGGCCCATCAAGACACGTGGGCTTTCTCCGGGTTGTCCGGTGTCTTCCCACAAAAATGACCATACAGAGTGGAGTTAAGTGATAACTTGTTTCATAATAATTGTGAAAAAAGTTCAAATTAATGACGGGGAGAATAAACAAGATATTTAAAGAAAACTGATTGATCCTCGGCAAAGCACCCCCCCCCCCCCCCCCCCCCCCCCCCAATGCTTCTGGTCACGTAACCTCGAAAATCTCATATCATGCTCAAATCCCTAATGAAACTAATTGGCCTAGTTTAAGTCTGAGAAAGAGTATCACAATTATGTACCATTTCTATTTTTTAGGACACGGGGTCTGGTTTGCTTTTTGATAATCATCTCAAATGGAGATTTTCCTGAACTCAATATTCTGATTGATTGATTGATTAATTGGTTGACGTTTTGAGTTTACCATCGCTGCGACAGTATTTCAGTCATATAGTGACAGGTGGAGGTAGACCCTGAATGCACTGAGACATCTGGGTAGAACCACTAACCTACCGCAAGCTCAAAATTCTGAAGATCTATGTCTACATTATTTATTGATATAAATATTCTTTTTTTTTTGCATCTATGCTGTTATGAATATAGTTAAAGAAACGATTGGATTTTTTTTTCTTCAAAATTCAAAACTGTTGTGATGCAAAATTTTTAGTTTAGAATTTTTAATAGAGAAATCTCTTAAATATAGGAAAACAAGCGATCTGTTATAACATGCTCAATTAATAAGTATTCTGTATTGAAAATTTGGTCTGGCATGCATGTGAGCAACAATATTTACAGCAGAAATTATCACATCTGAATGGTATTTTTCTCAAAACCCAGAAGTGATCTTTTTGCTGCAAATATTTAAAACCACAGTAAACCTAGATCACACCGAAAGCAATGCAAGTCTGAAATATTTGCAATGTTGTTTTTTCTTTCTTTCTTTCTTTCTTTCTTTCTTTCTTTCTTTCTATTACATCAAAGCTACAAAGAGCGTGTCTGATTTTTTTCTCCGGGTACTCCAGATGTCTTTCATTTCAAGGAGTGAATGATAATTTAGGATCTTTCACTATGAAAAAATAAATACTCTCTATGTATCTTCTAATCGAAAAGCTCCTGTCGCTAGAGGAGGGTTAAGCCGCGCTTCGTTTGTTTTAAATTTAGTTGCCCCGCATCTCATGTCTATAGAACCAATCCTAAATTTGAATCATATGCTAGCAAGGACTAATAAGGGACCAGACGGATCCATATCAATCTGATATATTAAAGCCACACTAAGTGCGATTTTATCATGTATTCAATCTTTCAAATTCTTTTAATTTTTAAGCAAACTAATGCAGTTCAGATTTCTATGAGTAACTCATTTATTATGCAATACATTTAGCTTTTTTTATTTTTTCTTTCTATCTCCGTTACCGTCTGGTATATACTGTGCAGTCACGTTTACCCCCGAAATTTGCATACGATGATTAAAATTTTCAACTTTTCGTCGACTCAGTTTTTTATCTTTAAGTTTCATTCTGCATGTTTGTTCAGCTTCGTTGATTACCTTAATGAGATTTAGCCGGGGAGAAATGAAAACACCCACTCAATGTTAACATCAATGGCGGGTCTATCTTAATATATATACATCTATAGAAATGAAAAGAGGCAAGCAGCCATTTCAAATATTCAAATCCATGCAGTGGAATTTAAATGAGTGAAATGATACATTAGGAGGTCACCTTTATATATATATGAAATTTCCTTTACAGGTGTACACGCAAATTGTATTAAGATTTCAGATGTTTGATTTCATGACAATATTATGTGTTAATCAATGAAAAGGTATGAAACTTTGCAAACGTTCTATTCAAATTCAAAACGATTACATTGCATTTAACTTTCAAAAATTTCGCCTGGCTCAAAGGCAAAGAAAGGTAAGAAAACGCGACTCAAAACATGTATATGCACATATACATAGATAATTAGAGTTACATTTATAGTTTATAATTTGTTTGTTTGTTTGTATAGGTTTTACGTCCCACAAACAATATTTCAGTCATTTGGGATTTAGTTTATGATATGAACACTAATGAAAATTTAATTTCCATCATTAAGTTTTTACCTCAGTGATATTTTTTTTTCAGCAATATGTATCGGTAATCGTAAGGCATTGAGTATGGTATCACGATATATCATATCCTTTGGCGACATAGAGGAAACTTCTGTTCAAATTGGCTAAAACTCAGGCCTTATTGTTCTTTTTTACAATTATATACTTTAATATATACACGAGCATATACGGCTACAAAGTGTATTTTCACAATATTTTGTCCATGGAGGAAAAACCTAACGGTGATTTTTACTTGAATACCGCACAGATAAACGAGCAATTGGCACCCTTTCACTACCTGGTCAAATCCCAACTTTTAGTACTGACATAAAGAAAGTTGGAAAGTGGGAACAACGTGCGTCAGTTCCATGGTTCACCATTTTGGGAAAAGAAATGACACAAGGATGCCTAATTTAGTATTACATGCATGATCTGGTATGGTTTCCATTCTGCAGCCAGTATCATTTTTCCTGTACGAAAATTGTGAATTCGTTCTTATTGGGGAGAAAGGTCCATAACCAGTTTACAATTACAAAGTGCATTGTCTGGACAACTCTACATGAAGGATGCGAGGAAATATAATCGGGGATAGAACAGCCCGTTATACTCTCGAATGACCTTGATCGGACAATTCCAGATTTTATATTCATAGTGCTTCCTATTTCTTGTTTGTTTATACACATAAGATTTCGATAAAATCTTTATGTTATTATGTTTTAGGTTATCTAAAATGGCTTTAAATAAAGGGCTTACACTGCCTTACGATAAAGTTACGTCACAGTCAGACGACATTTTTCAACTATTTTAGCTATTCAATCAATTATTTCTTGTACATGAAGTCGCGAATTCCCCCGATCGTTTTATTCTACTATTGCTATTAATATCATTTAAATTTAGTATTTAGTTATTTTTTGTACATGTATAGTGTTTCTAAAAGAAATTCAAGAGTTTTTTTTCTCATATTTTAGTGGTATCATTAACAGTTAAGGTTTTATTATCTGTCCAATCTTATTTTAGAGCACGTGTATTACGTGTGTATGTATATGCATGCGTTTTTTAACAAGCTTATGTACGTATTTTTTTTTTTGTTGTTTTTTGTTTTGTTTTTTTTGCATGGACGTTTTAATTCATGCATGTATGTACACGTGTATGTATGTTTCATTTGTATAGAGCGTCGAGTAGTTTTACAAGAGCGTTTGTAATAAGAAGTGTACACTGACTTTTTTTTTGTTGAAAACACACACACACACACACACACACACACACACACACATGAACACGTGTGAAATTTATACAGCGTTAATTTTGTAAAAGCGTTAAAACTTGCAGTTTTTCTTTACATGTTAAACACGTTGTTTTGATATAGTTTTTTTTCTTGTTTTCGGGTTACCTGTGTCGCATTCAATGCTTTGATGCAAGGGAAGTAACTCCTTCCACGTAATCGATGCTCTGGTAATAGAATAATCTCCCCACTTGCTTTTTCAATGTCTTGTGTGCGTTTAATTTATTTAACAATTTAAGCCAATAACATGGCCATTTTATAATCTGAATGCAATATGATACATTATCTGATGATACAATTCTTTATTTCTCTTTGTTTACTTTTTTATAGGGGGTGGGGGTCTTTGTTGTTGTTGTTTAAATGTCCAGACGGTGATCGTTTTTTCAGTCATTTCGGTTGGGACTTTTAAAACTTTTTATACCATAGTGATTTTATAGCATAGTGCTTCTTAAGTGCAACATTACACCGTTCTGATACTTTACTTTGTAACATCTTGCTGGGACTGAACTAGTAACTGTGTTGTCCTGGAAATATTGTAAGTTGTTAAACGATAGCTAACGTTTCGCTGAAATAACCAGTATCTTGCATATGTACATATTTATATAAAAACTATCATTTTTCACTCACATAACATGCTACTTGGGAAATTAATTGTACCTTCAAAAAAAAAAAGACGAACGAAAAAACACAGCAAAAACGACGACGACACATTACTCGTACAGTTACAACAGCAATTCCTTTACAACAACAACAATTTTATAACAACAATAATAACAACACTCGCACAGTTACAGCAATGATTCATTTACAACAAAAGTATACTAACGTACTACATTTTATACATATACGTTTTTTCCCCGATAATCGTGAATTTCTAATCACTGGATTATAATTACTAGTTCTGTGAGATATAATGATAAATAACTAGGGAGAGAGACGTGTCTTTCTAAGCTCAGAAATAGCCTTTAGAAATATCACACATAAAAGAGCATCTGAATCATAAATGTTTGATACATGTGAATATATTGTTCTGCTGTCTGTTGAAGTAATTTGTTGTTATTTTCCAATAGAATGACTAAGCGCTAGATGAACTAACATACTTTTTTTTATGAAATTTATTCTGTTTTCAGTTATTACAAGATCTACGGCCCGCAGTCATGTTTGTCACATTTTAATTTTGCTTCGAAGAAAGTCACGCGTATTAATGGTATGGACAAATTCCGAATTTCAGTATTCTTGAAGAAGCTGGGAAGAGGAACTGAACGGGTAAATGTGGTTTGGATTATCACATGAAGATATTCAACATCCTTTTGACGCCATCGCACTGGAGTTAATTTTTGTACATGGAATCGCAATGACATGGAAACGGTGCCATAGCAACAGAGGGAAGCCAAAAACGAAAATGGAAACCGGAAACCGGACATAGAACCGGGCAACTAAAGGCATTGATTGTCCAAACGCAATTCTTGTCCAGTTTAAATCCAAGAACTGTGTATGGACATCAGTGCTTACATTTTCATGCAGCTATAACTTAAGAAATGCCCACATACTTCCAGAGATACCGGATATAGCGTAATGAAGGCATCAATTTGATTAACGTCGATCATTGGTAAGCAATTTTCTTATCATTGTTAGTAAATCAATGTGATTTGCATTGTCATCAAGATATGCTTTAAACAGTGTTGGCTTATTTTTCGTTCTCTTTGTCGTGGCATGTCCTGTTCTGTTATACACGCCAGCAACCAGACAAACTATTTCCACGAGTCGTTATGGCATCCTTAAAAATGGCCTGGCGGCGTCATCTCATTATGACAGCAAAAATCGTAATTGTCATATTGGTATGTATAGTGAGTGCCGTGTTTAGACATTGATAGAAATAGGCCACCATAGTTAAACGCGTATGGAAGATACCATAACAAGATGGTGTTACGATCTTTGTTTCATCTGCAGTAGTTGATGGTTTCCATATTTAAAGGTCGACCACAACGGTTTCATATTCGTTATTTTCTGTTAAAATATGTTAGTGTAAGGCCTATTTTGCAAACAATACCTAAGGACTTTGAAAACGCACGCCTGTATTGATTTTTTCCAACAGAATACGAAAGAAGTCCAGCAATCTATATCATATGTTTATTTTGTAAAACATACACTTAACAATTTAAATTGATAGGTTACAACGTATTTGTATGAATAAAATTGTATAATAAATGCTTTTATTGAAAAAACACGCTTATCTAAAGCGTGCGTTTTCAAAGTTCTTAAGTATATTTTACAATTACATGTAGTCTGCATGAAATTGTCAATTAAAATGCATAAGGTATAACCCCCTAATACCCATATTCAATATCTTACCACTGGATGGAAACATTTCTATGAAACTTTGTCACTTTGAAGACATCCAAGAATAAAAATGTTTCACCGAGAGTTTTTCCAGATTTTATTAATCTTAGGGGAGATAATCTGTATTTTACAGTGAAGTCTATAGGAAATATACAATTTTTGTGAATATGAAAAACTGAATTTGATTTTCGATTAAATCTCACGGAAGAAAGATGCATTATATGATTCTGATTCAAATTTCATGAACACATCTAAACTGCACCGTAGGAAAATGGAGAAAATCACTTTTTTGTAGTTTTCAGGGCTTTAAGATTTCCATGGTTTGACATTTTAAAAGCTTATATTGTATAGTTATATGCGTGGCTTTGATGGTTATAACGGGGCATATACCTTACGCGGAAGTGAAGTACAGGGCATAAACCTTAAATGACACAGGCGAGAAAAAGATTGACTAAATGTATAATTTAATGTATGTTTATTTCTGAATTTCAACTTTTTATTTCACTGTGTGATTTTCGTAATCGCAAATATACCATCTTTTTAATCAAAATCACAAATAAGATTCATTGGCACAACCTGATAAAACGTGAGACATTATGCTAGACAGAAAGTACATATGTGTTTTGTTTAATTACGTGTACACCACATTTTGGAGATGGTTTTTAACCTCCGTCTGTATTCATGAAATTACGAAGGATAAGGTATGCATATCAATGACGTCATAGGGATCATGTGACCAAGAATGTGTTAGCTGCCGAACACCTTACTAAAATAGCACTTAAACAGGGAATATTATGTTGCAGTAGCTTTCCGTGGCTTTGTCTTTTGCTCCGAGCAGCGTGGGAAAAAAGATATCTCGCGAGACCGAAGGTCGAGCGAAATATCTTTCTTCCTACGCTGCGAGAAGCAAAATACGAAGCCACGGAAAGCTACTGCAACATAATTTACCTTTTATTATATACCTTTACATTTTCAAAACAGAAGAAGTCAGTTTTTAGGGTTTTGATGGCTTTATTACTTTTTTCTTCAAAAAAAAAAAGAGAAAAAAAAAAAACCCATCAATGGCGGATGAATTTTACAATGGAATTTAAGCCACGCCCCCATCTCTTCTCATGTATTTAAGAAAAATGGCGGCCAATACGCTAACTGTAATGCTAAGTGGATTTTAACAAAATGAAAAACATTAACATGTGAACACTGAATTTGGAATAAAACATGTCTGCTGGAAAACCTTTCATTTTTCAATCACTGTCAGTGTCAGATGTGATAACGGGACAGATTCTTTTCCGGCGTTTGGGCAAGGTAGGAGAAGTATCGTCAGTTTTCGAGGTGTTGTTTATGATTGTGATAGGACAGTTCATCAGCGTTGCATTTTGAAAGATCTGACCAGCGTGCATTGAGACACATTCTATTTCTGGCATGCTGTGGATATTTGATGACACCACAGACTTAGATGTTGAAGGAACGGGTTCAAGGGCTGGACAGGGATGACAGGAAGTGGAACTGGAAGTATGTTGATATTTGCTCATAGGCTGATTAAATTTTGTAAGAGCTTTAGCCACATGAGAAGGATTTGGGTTTAGAGACAGTATGTCTGACATTTGTTCTTGCATTTCTAGAGATGCATTGGCATAATTATTGATGATTTGGACATTTCTGTGAGCACTCAATTGAAGAAAGAGATAGTCAGCGTTTTAGACCTATCCTGAAATGTAAACAATTGCTGCAGCCGACAACAATGAAATAACGGTGAATCTCGAAAACGTGTCTGTTATTTGTGATAAGTTTGTAAAGAAATTTAAAGAAAAAAATAAAAACAATGTTTCTTTGATAATAATTAAAAAAACAAGAACATCCTTTTTTATCGTTTATTAAATAAATTTGACGAGAGGATTTCTTTGATAAAAATAGAAACTGGTTCTCCCAGTAGTATTGGTTCTCGTCTCTATTTACTACGTAGCGACCACTTACAGCGGGAACCATACCGAAAGTAGTCCGCACAGTGTGACGTCATACTATGTATTAGACGCTGATATAATACGGATTTTTAATCTGTTGATTTTTTTTTTTAGGGCCAGAAAATGTATAGGTATATAATAAGTATATTTAAGTGATGTTTCGGCGAAAATAAGTACATGCGTGTTCATGTTTTATTTTACTTAAATGGACGAAATTTGAAGGTTTTTAGAAAAAGTAAAATCTTCGTTGTGACTCACCTTTAAACAATACCATTTAATTTTTGTTGTATTTGCGTCTTGTTTTTCACTGTTTTAATTTCAGTCATTTGGAGACTATGTGTGTGTGTGTGTGTGTGGGGGGGGGGGGGGGTCCAACAGAGATATATTGGCCAACTATATATTTGCCATACTTGGGGCGTAGGATGGGAACGTTTTATGAGGGAGGGGTGCCTTCTTCCATACTTTCCTCTTCTTCTTCTTTTAAGGACGTTTCAGCGTTTTTTTTTTTTTTTTTTTTTTTTTTTTTAATTTCTGATTTATTTTAAGTAGAATGATAGAAAAAAGCCCAAATTTTAAGATATATGTGCTTAATATCATTAAAAGAATATTTGCCAAATTTTGGTGAGGTATGTCTTTTTTTACATTTTCAGGAAGCATTCATATCAAAAGAATGACTCTGAACAAATAAAGGAAATCTGTCCGTTGAAATTTTTTTTTTATTTAGAAAAATATATATAAAAATTAACAGTTTTGGGATAGTGTTTGTATACATTTTCGTCCGGGCACAAATGAGATTTATTTTCCGTTTTGTATTTTCAATGCATATTTGACAGTATTTTTATCTGTAACTTATGGAATACTTTATAAGTTACAAATGGTGATAAAAATATTTTAAAAATATCATTTTAATATGATGTTACATTATTTAGAATAGAAATCTTTCTTATTTTTTAACGCCATGTTTTTTCAACAAATTTTAGCAAATAATGATGCTCTACCATAAGCTTAATCTCTAAAACAAGCATGGTGACCCCTCTATTTTTAATTCGTATATCTTTTAGTTGAAGTCTAAAGTACTTATATGCAATTGTTTAGAAAAATCTGTCCGTTAGAAAAAAAAACCCCGCTGAAACGCCTTTAAGATATGTACAGGGGATTGCAACGTCTTTTTTCAGAATGTTGGGGGTGGGTCCTTTTCTTCTTTACTTTTAGCATAGGAAAAAAGCAAATTCCCAGCGAGGGCCATAACCCCCTACACCACCCCCTCTGTATCTGCGCATTCTATCAAAATAAAATTTAATCATGCCCGCAATTTATTGGCGAAAGGGTGGAGCGCAGTGTGCGTATACAGTAAAATCATTAATATTCGTTGATATTAAATTTCTCGGAATCAGTAATGAGTCATTATTTGTACATATATTTGTGGATTCATATTCTAGAAAGTGCGAGGTCTGCTTCCTACTTAGTGAACTGTTTCCGTGGGATTTATATTCATGGATAAATCCATCCACGAAATCGACAAAAAATACCCCCACCCATCAACACGAAAATAGTAATGATTCTACAATATGTTAATTGAAAAATATGGTCGTTTTACTTTAATACCTGCTTGCCTTATATCTTAAACTGAATTTCCCGAGGTATTTTCGGTTTTACAAAGTACTTGTAAGTGAATGTTGTCCAGTGGTAGGACATACGCTTCGGGATCGAGAGGCCCAGGGTTCGAGATCTGCCAAAGGACACTGCTAATTTCCTGGAGAAGTTTCACTTCACTCAGATGTAAATAGGTACCTGAGAGGGCGGTATAATTCCGTGGCGCCATAATGTAGGCTCATCACGGAGATCGATAGATGGACACTAGTACCCCGATGACCAGGTGTAAAAACTGTTAAGTTGGTGAACGTGCCCATGGCATGAAACTTAGGCTATAAAATGCCTTTACTTTATCAATGTTTGGAACATTTCTAGACGTATATATGCTTTATAGCTGTTAGATGTTTGCTATTGATATTTTTATCCCCCCCCCTCAACCACCAACTGATTTTGTAGTAGAGGTATTGAACGGTACATATACTGAAGCCAAGAAGTCAGCTATTGTGGCGACGTGGTAGAGAGCATATCGAGGGTCCCGATTTTCAAATTTCACCACATGTTTCTACATCTGTAGATAACAAATATGTTAGAACTGTACTATTCTCATCTGTTTTGTTATAGAAGATGTTTTTGTTTAGTTTAACGTCCCTACAACAGTATTTCAATCATTTTGGTGACTATGTCTGCTTGAGACAGATAGTGTTGTCATACTCTAGTATCACCTCAAAGAGGACACACAGTTATATATTCATGATATCAGGGCAACATGACTATGTATGTATGCTGAACACCAAACGCAAAATCAATTCTAACGACTAAATGGTATATGGCGGTCGGGGATCGAACCCACGATCTCACGCTCCTGTATTGAAGATATACGAAATATGTGACTTTATAACTATAATGTACTAAAATCTATAAACTAGAAGTACGTGTAGCGTTTTCAAGATAACCAACCCTTTTTTTAAAATTATTTTCTTAATCATTTGATAATAAAGTAAACAAAACCTAATATAGCTGTCACAAACATCTGATCAGGAGTCCTGTTTGACGCATAACCTTTCGGTTAACTTAATATCAATAACTTTCCTATAATATCAGATGAAGCAAGCTTTTAAAAGCAGCTCGTTCACAGATGGACATTGATTAAGAATTCGATTTTTTACTATAAATGTGTATTACGTCTACAGGCGCAATGGGTGGTTTCCCCACCACAGGTAATACCGTCACGAACGATATTGAAACTATAATTAGAATAATAAAACCTTTAATAAGACTTTTAATTCTGGTTTGTCGTCACTTGGCTGATCCCATTCAATCTTCGTTTATCCGCTCACTTCAAAGGCTGATCTTATGAATTTGCTACCCGGAACTGGTTAAGACGCCATGTTGCAGAACGTGTTATGTGGTACTGCACCCGTATTCTACATCTAACCAATTTCCCCGAGGTGGCGTTTACAAAAATAGCGCTTTCCTTTCAAAGCGACCTACACTTGTTGAGTTGATTTGTCAGGAAACAAAGACTTCATCAAAATTAACAAGGGAAAGAAGAAAAAACAAACTTTCTTTTATTTCTACCGATCATATGTGAACGAGCTGCTTTAATCCGCAAACTATGTCTATCAGTAAACTCGAATCTATTTTTCAGTCTGCCAAACAATGTCATATTCCCCGGAATATTTTTGTAAAAGAGTTAAAGCACGCACACAACTGACAAATCGTGCCCACGGCAGAGTAGGTGACTTGAGACAGGTATAGTGCTGCCACACTGCAGTATCACGCCGTAGACATGTGACATGATACCACTTCCAGTCAAATTATCCTGACACCGGGCCAACCAGTCCTGGAATTACCCTTACCCTTATATTCTGATCGCCACGCAGCACCAAGAAGAGTATTTGCTTTTAAAGCCAAATTATACTTCCTAAATTACATTATATATATATGGTAAGCCGCTGAAACGCGTATAAAGGTATTAGCACCCTAATATCCCTATTCCATATCTTGCCATTGGATGGCAATATTTCTATGAAACTTTGGCACTTTGAAGACATTCAAAAATGATAATATTTCACCAAGAGTTTTTTTTCAGCTTTTATCTAAATTGGGGTAGATATTCTGTTTTTAAGTTAACATTGAAGCCTAAGGGAAATGTGAATATGAAAAACTGAATTTAATTTATGAGAAAAACTCATGGTAGAAAGATCCATTATATGATTCTGTTTCAAATCTCTTGAAAAAAATCTAAACTTTACCGTAGAAATATTGAAAAAGTCACTTTCTTTTTTTCCCCTCTTAGTTTTAAGGGGAGATAGCTCATAGCAGCTATATTATCAAGGGGAGTTAATAAAATAATTTCTGTCACATGTTATAACATGTCAATTTTTCACCTAAGATTTCCATTGTTTTACATTTTAAAAGCTTATATTGTGAAGTTATTTGCATGGCTTTGATGGAATTGATGGTTTCTAGGGTGCAAAGACCTTAAGAGAAAAAGAAACACTGGAAAAACTTTTGTGTCAGACTGGCGTAATTTATTAGAATAATTTAGATAATGTTGATAAAGGTATATAAAGAGACGAGAAACAATCCCTTTAAATTGTTGTGAAACGGGTAAGCAACCAAGTCAGATGATACAATATTGAATCTTGCTACAGAGGTTAATAGTGCATTTGCGTAACGCACTTAGGGGTTAGACCCTATAGTGTATTCCTGCAGTGCTGTTACACTACAAAGCACCCGGGACCGGTCGCATATCAAAGAGGCGAGGATTGAAGTGGCCCGAACTGAACTCCATACTGTTTCCTTTTGAAGTGATCTGAAGAAAACTGAGGATCTTACCAAGCTGTTCTGGTGTCCGGTTAATACCATCCTTTAAACAGGCATCCCTTAATACTGATAATATTTTTTATTGATTTTTCTATGCTCAAATGCTGGAAAATCATGTGATATATTTTTGACCCGAATTACAAAAAAAAAAAAAAAAAAAAAAAAGAAAGAAAAAGAAAAAAACGCGTCAAAAATATTTACATAAATACATGTCAAAATATATCATCTGATATATCATCTGATTTAATAAAATAAATTAACGGGTCAAAATATATCACTGATTTAAATAATTAATTAAATAAATAAATAAAAAAATAAAAAAAAAAAAAAAAAAAAAAAAAAAAAACGGGTCAAAAATATATCACCTAAACTGATTTACATAAAAAATGTCGCTGACTTTAACACTCACTCAGCCCCTCACCGCGTGGGTTCGAATCCCGGCATGATCATTCGGATATTCATGTGAGGAAGCCTTCCAGCTGGCTTGCGGTAGGACGGTGGTTCTACCCGGATGCCTCAATGCATTCAATAGGGTCTCCCTCCACCTGTAATAAGCTATATGACTGAAATACTGTCGCAGCGACGGTAAACTAAAAAAATCAATTAATCAATCAACATTAAAACACACATTTGGATGTTGATTGTTAAATTAATTGTCAGCAGCTGACCTTGTAATGAACGAGAAAATAACTAATTTTATTAGATAACTAGAGGACTTAATAACCCCTCCTACTCCTCCTCAGCATTCGGATTTATTGGCCAATCTAATAAGCTTGATTTAATTTAAAAATAAATTACAATTACTTCTCTGTTAAATCATTTTTTTTTTTTTGCATTTCATCCATATCGTTTTATCAAATTACAATTTACGCGTATACCTATGCCTAGGTACATATATGAACATTTATTCATGATACCTTTTATATTTTTGCGTCAACCGTCTCGCTCTATTATTTATCTTGATATTTTTATTTTGTAGTTGAAACCAATCCGGTGAGCTCCTCCTTGTATCCAAGGTCGTAGGTTCGATTCCCGGCCGCACTATACCATAGCTTTACGGCATGTGTTGTTTCCTTGACAGGTCGGTTATATTTCATGATAGTGTGACTAAGATATACACCACACCACAGTATTGATTTCATGTAAGCTAAGTCCTTTAATGACTGTGAGACGTATTTAAATGTATATGGGTTTTTGTAAATGATAGAATGCATGGACATGTATATATACAGTATTTGAAATACATGTACAATGCACGTGGTCGAATGGTATATTAATTGTGGACCTGTTCAACCCTTTTATAACATTGAATTAATCAATTCAGTATTCGTCGAGAGAGGCAAGTAAAAAAATAAAAATAAAGTGTATCAAAAACTATAGATAAAATATGGACTAAATCTAATAAGGGGAAATTACTGCTTAAGCGAATTCTAACCACTCAAACACAGTCACCTCCCTTTACTGGCAATCGCGTGATTTGAATGGCATTTTCAACTCAAACTGAATAAATAAATAAATAAATAAATAAATAAATAAAATTAAGAAATACAGAGTAGGGCGTCATGTTCAGTGGTAACATACTCGACTCGCAAAGTACTGGTTGAACCCAGGAACCGCCGAGAGAGATTAGTATAAATTGTGTTTCTTAATCAACGAAAAATAAATAAGTTTTAGTTAAGCTAAATACAGGGAACCTTACCAGATACTGGGTTTTCGTAACATTATTTATTTTATTTGAAAGAAAAAGATTACTTTAAAGGCCCATTATTTCTCCGAGATTGTAAAAAATTCAGAAATGCTACGCAATCAAACGAGCATATAACGTTACCTAAATGGTATTTAATGAACACATATCCGATCTTCGATGACTTTGTATCGCATAAAAAGTCATCAATTTTAATATTTTGGAAGGATGTTAAAACACTATCTTTGTTTACATTTTGTACTTGGCGAGCATTTCCGACGATGTCCCGTCAAGCTTCGGAAAAAGCGAACATATTAAGGTGAAACACAGCTGAAGTGGTGGAAAGGATGTGTGCACGGAAGATTTAAAGACATCTGCCCTGCGTTCTGTTGAGCATGACGCTCGCAACTGTTATGGATTTGTTTCCCAGCTTAATATACCCGATACGCTACGATAAAACATTCTAATCCTATTTCATTTTTTTAAATATGTGTAAACTGACTACGAATTAGACTTCAACTACATCTTTGTAAATACTTCTATCAAAACCCATCTACAGAAGCGTGGTTATCCAAATAGTCCGTGATTGTAAAATATAAATGGGTGGTTTCTCAATCACAGGCAAAAGCGTTATGAATGTTATTGGACATATATTCTAAATTACAGTTAGTTTAAACATATTTTATTTCAAATTAAACATTGAAATGGGGTTGGGCCACAAGTTCTAGCAACATTAGTTACGGCCCTTCCCCTATACATTTATATAACAATAAACAAGGTCACATGTTACATAATTTGTATGGTACCCAAATCCTGCACATTAAAAAAAAAAAGAAAAAAAGAAAAGCCACATTCAAAATTAAACAGCTCGTCATATTTGAATCATAGTCATGAAGGAAAATAAAATATAATAATAACAAGAGCTGTCAGAGGACAGCACGCTCGACTATTCAAAATGCAAATCAAATGAAATCTATTTCAATTCTTGCCCTTTCACATACCCTGTACACAATAATAGTCAAAAATGATATACCTTGATAGACTGATACCCCTTAATATTTTTATGATGTCTAAAATCAATCCCATGCCTAGTTACTGAGACATAAGCACAATAACACTGTGCATGCAAAACTTTAACCAAAAATCCAAGTTAGAAAAGGGCCATAATTTGTATAAAATTCAGTCCAAAAGTTATCCTCCTTAATTTTCTGATGCCCCTGAAGACACTCCTTAACTTTCTAGTCAATTCCACAAACACTTTCTGAGATATATGCTGGATAGTGGCTTGAATGCAAAAATTTAACCAAAATTCTAAGTTAAAAAGGGTCATAATTTTTAATATATTCCATCAAGTGTTATCTTCCTTTATAGTATGATAACCCTAAACATATTAAAGATGCTTCAAATCAATCCCATGCCTGGACTCTAAGATATTAGCATGAAAGTACCTTGCATGCAAATTTTTAACCAAAATTTCTAAGTTTAAAAAGGGGCAATAACTTGTAATATATTCCATCAAATGTTATCTACCTAGATAGTATGATACTCCTAAACATATTAAAGAGATGTTTAAAATCAATCGCATGCCTGGATACTGAGATATTAGCATGAAAGTACCTTGCATGCAAATTTTTAACCAAAATTTCTAAGTTTAAAAAGGGGCCATTATTTGTAATATATTCCATCAAGAGTTATCTACTTTGGTTGTCTGATGCCCCTTAACATATTCATAAACTTTCAAGTCAATACCATGAATGGTTATTGAGATACAAACTAAATAGTAGCTTGCACGCAAAACTTTAACCAAATTTTCTATTGCATGCAAAACTTTAACCAAAATTTTAAGTTAAAAAGGGGCCATAATTCATATAAAATTCAGTCAAGAGTTATCTACCTTGGTTGTCTGATGCCCCTGAACATATTTATAAACTTTCAAGTCAATACCATAAACGGTTATTGAGATATAAGGTTGATAGTAACTTGCACGCAAAACTTTAACCAAAAGCTGCAACGCCAACGCCGACGCGTTGTAAATTACAAAACCTATGTTAAGAAATTCTATTTTTGTGTGCCGTCACATGGCTGATCACATTTACTCTTCGCGCATACGCGCATTTCACAAGTTGAACTAGCCGGAACTGGTGAAGACGCCATGTTGCGGAACGTCTGATGAGGTACCGCAAGCACCTACTTCGCGGATACCGATTTCCCCAAAGTGGGAATATACGGAAAAAACATTTCCCTTGCAATGTGACATATACTTGCCGAGTTTATTTGTCAGGAAACAAAGACTTCACCAATATAAATGAAGGAGAATATTTTTTTTTCATTTCTTCCGATCATCTGTGAACGAGCTGCTTTAAGTATTTAGGATTGAGGAGGGAAAAACATTCTTCTGAATTTTCCGTGTGTGCATGCTTCCCACGCTTCAGTCATGTTTTATCCGAGCATATTCGCATTAACGAAGTCTGACGGAAATTCTCGCAAATTACAAAATGTAAACAAAGGTAGTATTTTAACATCCATCCAAAAAACACTAAGAAGAGATGAATTTTCATGCGATGCAAAGTCAACGGAGATCGGATATGTTGTCATTAAATACCATTTAGATCATTTTAAAATCTCGTTCATTTGCGTAGCATTTCTGGTATTGAAATTATGTCAATTTCTGAGAAATAATGGGCCTTCAACAGATTAACCAAATGGGTGGACAAACATAAAAAAGAACATTATTGAAAACCAGTTTTGCTTTCTGAGTAGTATATCTACAGTTAATGGTATGTTTGCATTTCACACCAGTGTAAATTTTGGAAAAATTTGCTTTGTGTGACACTCAACAAATGTTATTATCTACTACTACTATTGATAACTATACTCAATATCCTTAGAAGCATAAAATAACAATTATTATGCTTATCTACAGCTATAAACAATGGTAAGTATAAACTCATGCGCGAAAAGTATTGGAAATGCAATTTTCAGAGAAGAGTAAAGAGAATTTGAGAATGGAAAATAACTTATTATAGGACGTAGCATGAGTTGATCGTGTACACTTTTACATCAATAATTAAGCAAAAGTAGAGAGAGAGAGAGAGAGAGAGAGAGAGGAGCGTAACATAGATTATTTTTCCAAGTAATTTCCAACATTTTATGCTATTTTTACATGGTGTCTTTCATTATAACTCATTCTCTTTTGTCTGTATTATCCCTAATTCCTTCTTCCGTTTTTTTTACCTAAATAGTTGCTTGCAAACTCTGTTGCTGCCCCTTATCATAGTGAACCTCTTACATTTCGTTTCGGTATGGGACTTAGATAAATTCTGATCTTTTGTTTATTTTTTTTAATTTAAATCTCTGATATAATTTAATGTTTTGTATTGTCATTTATATATGTATGTGATTGCATGAATCTCGAATTATCTCCATAAGCATCGGGTAAATGGAGATTATTCGTGGTTGTAAGTCTCTTACCTAACTGTAAGGGACTTAGATATTATCTTATGTCTGAACTCCTCTCCCTCTCTCCCTCTCTCTCTCTCTCTCTCTCTCTTCTATGCTCTTATTTTGTCCTTTCCATGTTGCATAATTATTTGATATAATGTATTATATTGTCATGAATACGTATTTTATGTTCTTGGACTCTCCTATGTGGAGGAAATAAAGATAAAGATTAGTAATAGAAGATAATAACATCTGTTGCGTGTCTCACGAAACAACACTTTTCTAATAATTTTCTCTTTTCTTTCATGCCAATTTGGGCCAAATATTCGTCCCATTTCCTTCACAAAATAAATAATTTATATTTCTATTCTACTTCAAGAAAAAATTTCCTCGAAAAAAGCTAAATTGCCGAATTTCTTTGACGTATCATTTTTCCCCCTTTATGTTACAGACGCTGTAATTCCAAAGAAAACTGGCCTAAATTTTCCTTGAATTTTTTAATAGAAAACTCCCGATAGATGCATTTTCCCCTCAAAAGGTATAAATGAATGCAAGAAAATTTTATTGTATAAATCCGTACCTGCAGTAACCGATTCATTTGGTTGCACCAATGTATTGAATTCAAGACCAAAATCTGGTAAAAGTTTCGAATGATCACCTAAGACGAACATAGGGCCTACTCATGAATCTGACTTAAATATTTAGCTAGAACTTATGATAATTGAGACCAAAACTTCTTTTAAAGTGTTAAAATTTAACAAGAGTATATAGTTTGTTTTGAAAAGAAAATTACATATTTTTTCTTCTGATAATGTCATGCGTTTTCGCGGTTTTGTTTTTCAACTCAATAATTTAACAAAGATCAGAGAATGTTAAAAGCATTGCCCCCCCCCCGCCCAACTTAGATAAGAGCAGAATGTTAACCCGTTAAGAGCCCAATTAACCTAGTAATCACGCTTGGTGCACATTGGTCTCTTGTTAATATGTGGATAGCATTTTAAATCACCTATGAACAAATAAATGGCCATAGCAAAACTTCATTTTGCATTGTATTCATTACCAATTTTCTTTTTTGTATCTTAACAATCTAAACCATGAATAATTAAAAGATGCTGATAACCGAATGTCTCTTTTTACTTTTTATGATTTATCTTATTAACTTTTAGCACATTTCTACTGAAACCATTTGTCTGTGCTTTTAGTTATAATGATTTATGAAACAAACATATAGATAACATTATTAGTTCTGCATGGACAGTTGCTGGATTGATTGCGTATATTTAAATTTAATCTGAGTCATCAAGCTCTTACTTAGATTTATTTACCCTATGTACGACCTATTCTTGTATCTTTGGAAAATCTGTATAGGGAATGTGTCAATAAGACGGAAAAATCAGATACTATGTTTAATGTACAACGTATAACATTTCTAATGATACGGTTATGTCTTATATTAATGAATTGACTCCATCTAAAAGAAATCAAGCCCACATGTACAATTACAAATTAAGAGGCAATGCAATTTTTGGTCAATTAAAACTAGGACAACAGTTTTGAAGAAAAAAAATCATGTATCCCATCCTCAATAAAGTATTAGAATATTTAATAATTGAGCCAAAGAAAAAGAAGAAGAAAATAAAACAGCTGTTAAGATCAGTGTTCAGTTCTAAAGACATTGAAAATTAGCATGCATGGAATGTGGAACCCTGCTGGGCATTTCACAGTCTTTATCATTATTAATAAATATTTGTTAATGAAGTGGGCAACACAATGATTCAGTTTTGGAGCACACAGAAATTGATTTATATAGTATAAGACGACAGACGCTTGTGGCGAGGAGGTCAAAATCTATAACGATTTGTAAAGTATTCAATTAATTAGAGAAAGATATGGAGAGATGAGCGGGCATTTAAATATATATCAATATTTGATACTGAAAACCTGTAAATTTTCACGAAAACAGACACCTTTTCTTGATGAAATCTGTTTTCCTAAATTTACTCAACTTGAATAGCAGGTAAATGGTGGCGTTGCGATATACTAGTAACATTCTAGAATTCCTATTAAGAGACTATTATCAGGTATCGTGATGACATCAAATATATGCACGTCATTAAAAGAATATCATGAAAAATCATAGGATTTTTATTAAAACTAATAACAAAGTTTTTACGAGAATATGCCACCATATAATTGATTAATAAATGCGTCATTCATGTCAAATACATGTATAACCGTTCTGAAAGAAATCCACATATTTTTCTTGTTATATGAAGAGTTAACACAAAGGGAGACCATTGGTTATTAATATCTTATCATGAGAACAATGCTATTCTGGGATGAAGCCAAGGCATCGAAAATTTTCAAAAAAATAATTATACAGTAAATGACGAACAATTCAATATTTAAATGTTTTTTTAGCGACAAACGACAGTGGTAGATGGCTAAATTCGATGACCCCACTGCCACTTGGATATGAAAAATGTACACAAATGTTAACAGTAAATTACGGACAATTAAATATACGTGTTTCTGTGATGAGAAAGGATCCTACTTTGGTAGATGGCTAAATACGATGACACTCCCGCCTCTTGGACATGAGGTTTCCATGATATTTATTTAGAAGTGAAAATTTACTTATTTTTTACAATGTCAGATAAATGGTAACGTTACTATAAGTTTTTTGTCACGATATCACTTATCTAAAATAGATGAGAAAACTCTTCTCTTGCAAAATGTGCCCAACGCGCCGTGAATCTGTATAATTCACTACTTGTAGAATAAGAAGATAAAAAAAAAAAAAAAAAAAAAAAACGGTAGTCAAGTCAGTAAATTATTTTGATCATGTTTTGCTTTAGATCTTTTTTGCGATATTTGTCTTGATCATAGATAATTAATAAGGCTAACAAAGAAAAAAAACATTAAAGCTTCGTCTGCTTCAGGGCTTGTAGTTTTATAACTAGTTGAGGAAGACCAAGACATCCCCCGGGTGGAACCACCAATCGCAGTAATCTGATAGACAGCCATACACTACGTCTACTTGTAGATTATTGATATGTAGCCAAAGGCTTGTTTAGTTGATTCTTGACTTGATAAGTAAGTCATCCCCACTGTGGCACTGGATCGTGGTCTCTAGTGTGTGTAAAATGATATGTTTAAATCATATACCAATCCGTTTGCATCAAATGTTTTTTACTAAAATGTCATAACGGTATGGAAAAGTGCGCACCATTTTCGCTCGACATAATTTTCTATATCTTTAGGTTTTCCACTCCAGTATGTGTTCTCTATTCCTGGGGCAACATTCTACGTTTTAAAAAAACACTCCTGACCTCTAAGTAACATCTGGACAAAGTATACACACATTTACCTTCAATTATAAAAAGATTCGAATCTGAAATAACTAACTAGCAAATTTCACTATTGACTAAAATCAAAATTAACAAAATGATGATGATGTGCCACTTTTTATTCTAAAAATACATGTTTTGTTTGAAAATGTTATCTAAATAACCAGAACAGAGATGAATGATATGCACTATAGGAAAAAGAGCCAGACAGTAGTTCCTGCCTTTTCGATTTCTGACTTTTTTTATATGACGAGAGTCAATTTTCATATAGAACGGTTGTGATTATTTTGACATGTTCTTCTTTTACTTTTCTACTTTGTTTAAAATTTACGGACATAATAGGTATATAAAGATTTCCTTATACATGGAAATTGAATAAAAATATAAACTATGAAAAAATACACTCATATTTTAACTGAAAACGCTCAAAATATATGTGCTGTAGGTCTACATCGGGCGATGTTCACGTGATCGGCATTAAAGTAGTTCAAACTTAAATAGTAACAGTTACCAGATGATACCAATGAAACGGCCAAAATGACGCCGTACAGCATTGATAAACACCTCTTCATTTCATAGTTCGAAATTGCTTGAAATTTCTAAAAAGCGGGGTATTTTGATTGAACGAAAGTGCAAAAAAAAAAAAAAAGCATTTTAAAAGGAAGATTTTTTTTGGAGTGAAATCCTATTTGTCTTTTTCAATTGATACTTTCATATAGTATGGAGAGATCAATATGAAAGTGTGACCTGCAGTTTAAATCTGCCCTTCCTTGAAATACCCGGTTTAGTAAATGGCAGGCAATAATGGTATACACTTAAGATCAGAAGATTTATTTAGTTCTTGGTTCTTTAATACTTAGCTAAAATATTTTTTGTATGTTAATCTACTTTAGATTGGATTTGCAGTAAAATACGATTCTATGGGTAGAAACGATAAAGACGACACATTCTTGATTTAACAATGTGCTTACTAAAGATTCCAATGATTTGAAACTAAAATCTTATTCATTATTATCAATCAAAACTAATGCATACTTGTGTTGCATGCAGTGTTGATCTTTAAATATGTTTTTCTACCTTAAAGCGCTTTACGCCTCCTTTCTATCTTTATACGGAATTTTATATATACGTATATATACATATTTTTCAATGGACGAGGCTGTTGTTTTAAATCACCTTTTAGTTATAAAAACGGTTTACTATATATCTTTTTTTTTTTTTTTCAAAACAAAAGAAGAAAAAAAAAGATCGAAAGTGACCTCTCTCGTTGGTTTTGATTGTGGCATTTGTATGGCCTTTGTAGGGAAGCTCGAATGGACACTTGATACATTGATACATTGCTCTTAACTGCCACATTATGTTCGGGAACGTACACGGTTTTCCAAATGGATGTCGCGGTTCATATAAATGTGCAGCAAATCGTCAGTGTTCGAAAACTTTAAAGTCTTCACTGTGACGGCCTAACAGGACTGTACACGCCGAGTGACTGCCAACTACAATTAACACGATGTTTTAGGAGCTAACAGAGTACTGCGTTTAGTAATCAAAGAGGTTTGAACTCTTAGTTGAAGTCTGAATGTGAAGGTCGTAGTATGCCATGTCAATATATTTAACATATATTTGTGGACATTGTGTATACCAGACAAAGATCATAATTATAAGCAAACACAATAGCTGTACTTATGAAATGAAAATAAATATCGAGATATATCATAATATAAATAGATATTTCAGAATTCTAGCTCAGGCCAACCGAATAGTAGGGCTGTACCAGTAACTCGTTTATTCAGTGCAAGTTCGGTATGGATAATGATATTTGAGAGGACATCAAATGATTTTTACAAATAAACAACTATATATGGACATATGATAATAGTCACTGTCATTAAAACTCACGTTAAAACCACAAAACATACTCAGAAATATAACATATTTCTAATGTACTTTTTCTAAAAAAAATTGAACTCTAAAGGGATTATATTTTACCCACAAACCTAAGAAAATATTAGAACTTGGCCATTGTTTGATTAAACAGATGTTTGATTAAATAGATACACTAGAATGTTACGACCTTGAAATGTGATATTGTAATCGCATAAAAACATTGGTATTGGTAATTATATTATGTAGGCTATTATGTACTGTCATTATTTCTATTCGATGTAGAAAATATTTTGTCCATATATTCAAATGGAGTTTTATGATGATACAAGTAAAAAAATATAAGATAAGATATTTAAATATATATAAATATAATGCCACGCTATGATATATATATATATATATATATATATATATATATATATAAGTTCATATTTATCCAACGGAACGTGTGTGTGTGTTTGTGTTTAAGAGAAATTGCGGCCTGACTGGGACTTGAACCTTAGCTTATACGTATTTATATAGTTCTATGTATATTACACGATACTCATTTTTCACTTCATAAATGTATGGATTGGAAAACAAGCATATTATAAGCTTATATTAATTCATTTCCATGTCGGAGTTAAATTATCACATGTTTGCATTATCAAGACCAGTAGACATACATGACATGACTTGAACCTTTCAAGGTATCACCACATTAAAATATCTATTTATGCAATGTGTCATTCGATGATGAACTTGTATTGCAATATATTGTAATCAGTATATTAATTCGAAACAGATAACATGCTAACCTTTAATGAAATAACTAATTTTAGAATGTATGTTGGATTATACGTCCAATATACAAAATTATAGTCATTTGGTGACTTTGTATTTCTACATGAGGCAGGTATAATGCCGCTACACTGCAGTATTTTCAAAATTGACATGTTACTTTACCCGTTTATGTTATCTTGACACCTGACTCACCAATCTTTGTACTACCCTATATACCCCGAGCACCAAATATGAACATATCAGTATCATAATTTACGATTTTGGAATACTGCGACCCGGAGACAGCCTCTCTGTAATCTATTTCTTTTTTGACAAAATGTAGATGTATATTTCTCTGTTTGACTATTTGCTTTATTCTAGTTTTTACTCCGCAATGTTTTACTAACCAGACATTCGATGACCTGTTTCTGAGCTTCTCTCTCTATCGATATTTATTCAATATAATGCGCTAAAACTGTATTTTTGTCTCTGTTGGATTACTTTCCGTCTATTAGCACGAAACTATTCATTTGTTACGGTTTTGACCATTAAGCACAGTTTTATAACGTCGTAAACTGGTGCGCGTTATCAAATATTTACAGTAAAATGTTGCTACGCATGGGGATACCAATGAAATGATAAGACAAAATACATAATAAAAATACATAAAAATACATTTGCATTGTATCTACTGAGCATATAACTAAAAATACATTATTAAAATTTTACATGGCAACAGTGATCGAAGGAAACGGGATATCTTATTTTGCAAACGCTTGAAGAGAAAGGGAGAACTTAATTTGCTTTTCAAAGAATGGCAGCATATAAACAAACATGAAAAACGCACACGTTACTTATTTAACTTCCTTAATAAAACAGATGCTTTTAGATATTTAAAAAAAGATAAAGAAAAATACCGTGATTTATGATAATAACATGTCAAATATTTTTTTCAAACAAATACAATAATATAGTAGAGTTGTTGATATGACACGTATGTTCGACTTGATTTGCGTCAGAAGCAAAGCCTTTCAAGGAAACATACATGTTAATGCAGATACAAGGTATCTGAAAATAGGATTGTTATTTTGATTCTTTTTGTTATTACGTGTTCAGTTTTGCATATAGTATTGTATCTTTCATATGTCACATTGAATAGTGTTAGTTTAAAAATACATATATTGTTAACCAGTATACGCTCTTAAAGTGAAACGAAGTTAATTCAATATTTTGGGCAATACACTGGAGCAAATCATAAATACAGTTTATACACCATCCAAAGTCAAAATAAATAACACATAAGACATCAACATGTCTGATAATCGTAGAAGGTTACTGAACAAAAGAAACACTATTGTCATTGTTACGAGAGCTGACGAAGGAAATAGAATGCTCAGGAAATCGTGAGAACCAGACAACCAAGAGTATTTCAGACTGGCTGTAGCGTTTCGTGTCACTCTGCGCTCAGTAGCGAATCAATGCGGTTGTATACATCAGGTTAATAAGGTCATGACCTCCTTAGGTATGCTATTTGTGAATGGAACATTATGATACAAATCAAAGCTCTCAAGGCACCGAGAGACTGTCGACGGGTTTAACATGAAACAAACAGTTGCATATGTGTCATATGGAATATATCCTTTGCCTCTATCGAGATCACCCCTGCTTAAAAGCTGGTCAGAAGTTTGAATTACATGTATAGCTAGTTCAGCATGTAAATCCTGCCGACAGACTTTTAGAGCATTGTTCGCTTTGATTCTCTAAGGCAAGGAATGGTATGAGAAAATTAATAGCTGACACAGTTCTATCATAAGAAATTATGAACAAATGGCATGTTATTAATAAAATTACCAGATGGAAGGCCTAAAGTAATAATTCTTGAACGTATACAGTTATCTTGTTTCTTAATGAATATTCCATGTGATTATAAACCGATTCTTAGATGCGATTTTAAAGATAAATATATTAAAAAAAGAAGTACGCAACACAACGGAACAGGAAAACAAGCTCCCCATAATTGCCACCACCCCATCAAAAACTTGCTTTGGGATATTATGTATTTAAAAATAGTTTTCATCAATAGAAATAATAAATTTATAATTACTTAATACCAAGTAAATGAGTTTTCACTTAGTGATCCTTAGAAAATATTGAGTAGTATGATTGGGCCTAATTGCTTGTTGAAAAAAAAAATGCATTACTGCTGCAAAGCCCATGTTAATTTAGGCGCGTATGTATGATTGTCGTTGACTCTAGAATCTAAGCTTTTAGCAATAAAGGAAAACGCTGAAATTGTTTACACTGACGAAAATTGCAGCTGAAATAATTTTATTATCAAGTCACATATAATCAAGTATCTTGGAAGAGTATTGCTTTGTTCCGGTTGTTATGAACTGCAAGAAATCATCTTGAACAAACAATATGTCTTTGTTTTGTGTTATTTTCTTGATTGTTTTACTCGCACTTTCCAATATGTCGTAAATGTCACAGTTGTGAATAAAGCACAGATAGAAAATATTCAATTGTTTTATCATTTACTTGTGTCTTAAATCACATTCATCCAAAACGTTAGAAAATTATACCTTCAGTAACTTATCGATAATATGCTCCTAATTGATAAGCTAAGGGGCATGTACTCTTTATTTATATATTAAACTGAATCAATGTCACTTTACATGATAGTAAATATAATTCTGAAACAGACTCTGTGTGTGTTTATTTGTTCGTTCTCGTTTTTTTTTTCTCTTCCGTTTCTTCTTTCTTTCTTTTTTTTTCTTTTTTTTTTTTTAGAAAACTCGCTTAGCTATGTATGGTACAGAAGGGCTTGATGTTTTGGAAGTATAATAAAACAAAGCGTTTTGTTGAAGAATTAAACTTTATTAAAGTGTCGTTATCACAACAGGAAAACGCATTGAGTGCGATAAATTCGTATTGTATCTATGTGTTAAAACCAACGAAAAGTGAAACTTTTTTCTTAATCATAATTTATATTTCTTATATGTTTTATATATTTCATACTTCATACTTACTCGTTTAAACACAGCATAAATGAATGAACCGATATATAAATCTTACACAATATCTTGCTGTTGGTTCCATGATGAATTGTAATTCTAATCTGACGTGCACGTATTATAATATCTATTTCATAATATTTATATCATGTTTAAGCTATAAAGGAAATATCAAAATAAATTAAATAAATCTGTCATGCTATGCTGATCATCCTCTTCATGTTAAGGAATTAGTAAACTATCAAAGGAGTATCGTGTACAGTAATATTGATATATGCCAATGATAATTAAGGAGAACTTAACGGAAAAGTTCGAAATTATCACAAAAAAAGACACACTATTCAAGCAAAATCAGCACAAAATATTACATGCTCAGTCTATAACAATAGTCACATTCAAACAATATCACATTAACTACCAGGTAGTATTTAACAAAAAAACATTTTAATCATATACAATATAATATCCCTTGTTAGAGAATAATTAAAAACAGAGTGATAATACAACAGCATTTTCTACTATACAGACTGTTAAATAGGCGGTGTATTTTAAGACCTCTCATAGAAACATGTAGCTTAACAGTTTCTAAAAATAAAACTACTAGACTACAGTAGCAACATACAAAACATCGTGTTTTTGTGCCAACCAAAAAAAATTGTTAAATAGCCAGACACAAAAAGAAGGAATGAAAATATGAACATATCTCAAAGGGATACGGTTTAAAAATTGAACTTTATTTGGTCCTTTCGTTATTGAGATAGAAACAGACAGTGCGTGACTCGATCGCCATGTTTGCCCTACTTTAGCTTGAACATCTAAGTCAAGCGCCACCAAGCCAATCACCGTCAGTTCCCTCATTGATTATTGGTCATATGATCTGAAGTCAACGGATTACTTGAACAAAAGTAGTGTATATATACATCTAACCCAATTAATTCTTTTAATTGAGCTTTGGCAATTTCTCAAGATGTCACGCAAAGAGGCGCGCTTAAAAGGAATAATTATTATTTCATTGTTCTTATTTTGAACATCACAATTAAGGATAATATTACCGTAAATTTCATGATAATTATAAGGTACATGTGCTGGAATAAAATGACCTGGAAGGAAATTGGAAGAATAATATGACTTTCTATCTACCTTATATCATGTATTTTTCAGAATGAAAAGTAGATGATCATATTCTTTTATCATGAAATAATGTTCATCTCTATTCTATAATATTGATCAAATGTGTACCTTTCCATATTTTATATGACGAGGGGAATGAGAAAATCTATCTCTCACTTTCTTCCTATTTTCCTCTCCGAAAACACACACACTACTGAAAACGGATATCATAGAAACATCAGAAAGTACAAATCAATTTAAGTAAGTGCACAATATGATTAGCAAACAAACACAAATGTACTTTAAGAATGTAATTAATAAAAATAATGAGTTTATACACAGACAATTTTTACAATTAATCTTTTCTCCAAATATAAAATGTATCTGAAGTACAAATCTATCTCATAAAGCTAATAAATTGTTTAAATCATTTTTTCAAGGAATTCTATTGTAAATAGAGCAAATGACATTAAATTTAAATATCAGCGAAAAAAGTATGTTCTACTTTAAACAAACAAGCAAAATATAGCGATAAAGACAAAATATCAAAGGAGGTGATCCAGCGCATATCCATAAAACATATCCACATACATATAACATTACATATCAAACAGATTGTTAGATTGGGTTGCAAATACAAACAAACGGTTGGATAAATTCAATTGTCGATTTTTGGTAATATAAATATATATTTTTCTCATGATGATAAAAAGTTAAGCAGACGATATGCAATTTCATGTCAGGAAATTAAAATCTTAACTATGCAGTTCCCTTTGTCAAGAAATGGTGCATCAAAACAGTTGCTAGGCAATAAAATTGCCCCCACAACCTTCGTACATGACACCATACCGTTTGTAACGGTTCTTTCAATTTGGGAAACTAGTTATGATAATGATCAGCGAATAGATAGCGAGTTCAACAGCATCCATTTGTATTCCTCATATATAGCCTTTATATCGCTCATATTATACTTCGTTGCGCTATCGTCCAAAATTGACGGTGACACCTGAATGAATGTGAAACACTCGCCAGACGCAAAAGTAATTCCTTGTGGAACTTTACGTGTGTGTTTTTGATTCAACACTAACGACAACTACGAAAATTCCTAACGTTTTTGGACTGTTCAAGTCACGTAACGTCATGTAGCTTCAGCTTTCTTGGAAATGACGCGGGTCACTCTGCATTACAAGTGAGCAGAGTTGTTTCGCTGTGTGTCAATCGAGTCAATCATTATTTATCTATTCTCAGTTCAGTTTGACTAGTTCTCCAAATATGAAAAAAAACTTACTTTTTTAAATCCATTTGATATACCTTTGCTACAGTGGAATCGTATCTTAATGTCACTCAGTATTTACACAAGTTTCAATGTCTACAGAGTTTATTTGATCGACTGTATATTAAGGTGAAGTAACACTTTAATCCTTGTAACATATAAAGAATAACCTAAACCTCAAGTTGGGATCTTTATTCTTATTACTGTTAACTTGCAAACCGAAATAAGCATATTTGAGATATTTGAGATATTTGACACAATAATTATTGAATATTCTAAGACGATCAGCAAAATATGCGTTATAAACATAGAAGGCTTGTGGCGTGCCCAATCATACGCACGATATATTCACGTTTCAAAGATGTAATCATATGATGTCATAAATAAATCGTGCACAAGCGAAATAAAATAAACCAACTCAATTGTATCCCTTTTTAACCTTCCCAGTCAAGTTAACATGTCAAAATGGAAATAGAAATTGGCGTGCTATATGGCAGAATAATGCACGGGACTGCGTTCAGGTACTTTGTAAATAATCACTTATGACCTTTGTGATTAGATTACTGCTCATCTGAACTTAATACTGTGTATTATTATGCGATATAAAGGGAAAACACACACACACACACACACAGAGAAAAAACAACAACATCGTACAGCTTGAACACATATGACTTGAACATATTTTCGGGTCCTCTTCACCTATTTAAAAATAATGTTGCACTTGATTTGTGTGTAATTAAAACCTAAGGCATTATTCTCACGATAAATGGATCTTGGCCTATTTCTTTTCTGACATACACAGAAACACTGTATAGATAAGCATTCCTCCAGAAACCAACAGCTTTATTTGTTTTGTAAAATAAAATTAAAACTTAAAATTACTGGCCTTCAGGTCCAAACCCTTTATGTTAATTAATTTAACTTTGCATGTTGTCTTAATACTGGCTATATGTATGAATGAAAAAGCTGAGATATATAGACGAGGTATATACGCTTCATTCAAAAAGGCCAAGATATGGTCAATATTTTCTGGAAATACGATTATTACTCTTTAATATTCAACTTTCTTTTAGATACACGTCTATGATTTATAGGTAAAGCTATATAATCGTCCGCTCTCAATTGATGTTGCGAACATATTAATGCTCGAAGCAATGCTTGTGGGGAAATGGTATGGATATGATTGAACATAGTTTCCATCTATGGATATCTGAAACGAAAAAAATCGATTTGATGCATATTCATAGTAACAGTACATGGTTTGTAGGTACATGTGTATATCAAAATAAAAAAAAACATATTAGATTCAAATTACAATTACAAGTTCTAAATCATTTAACATGTATCTAATATGTAACCAAATCTATTTCAGATTCAATGTAAGCCTTTACTCGCTTATTATGTAAGAATGTTTGTGGATGGAAATTATATAACATTCATGAAATGAAAGAAATTTAATTTACGTTTGGTAGTGTTTGTAACATGTCTTCTTGCCAATGTATGAACTAAAGAATATAAGAGGAGATCAACCCTTTATTTTAAGCATCAAAGGAATAAGGAAATACATTTCCTCGTACCTCTATAAAAGTTTCCCCGGCAACCAACAGGATAGTGTGAATAGTGCTTGTACTGAGTTGATAGTTGATATTCTCGACACTTGTCCAACCGCCATCTGGTGATCTTGCACTAAGTGCAAAGAGTTCCATAGTGATCCACATCTTCATGACGATACTCGTGTCAGGGGCAAACACATCTAAACTACAACTGTTAAAAATAATGAGGAGCAAAAAGTAAAAAGAACCTTTTAGGATCCCTTTATGTTAAATATGAAACAGTGACTCTTACATGGTGAATTAAAAAAAGTCGGATTCATAAAAGGGTGACCAGTAAACTGATGTGTTTCTTCGAGGAAAGATCATTTTATTTTCCTGTTTCATGACGTACTCTGACGTATTTTATGAACATTCGACATGACAGTAAAAAAGAAAACTAGATCATATTATCTGCAAGATAAAACAGAACACCAGTATAGATTAATAATTACGGACAGTAACAGAAAATAATTCATATAAGTCAAGTCATTTTATTTTCCTGTTTCATGATCGTACTCTGACGTAATTTTATGAACATTCGACATGACAGTAAAAAAGAAAACTAGATCATATTATCTGCAAGATAAAACAGAACACCAGTATAGATTAATAATTACGGACAGTAACAGAAAATAATTCATATAAGTCAAGTCATTTTATTTTCCAGTTTCATGATCGTACTCTGACGTAATTTTATGAACATTCGACATGACAGTAAAAAAGAAAACTAGATCATATTATCTGCGAGATAAAACAGAACACCAGTATAGATTAATAATTACGGATAGTAACAGAAAATAATTCATATAAGTCAAAGGGAACGTTAGTGTTGCAAATAAGTAAGTGAATATACGATGAAACGATATAATTATATATATATATATTTTTTTTTTTTTCTGAAATTAATTTGTTCTTACATAACTATCAAAATACACAAGGTCAGACGTTTTTTGTAAAAAAGAAACTATAGAATACATCAAAATTCGGCATCTTTTGACTTTCTAAATAAAAAAGCCCAAGCATTATAAACATATGTATAGCCGCAATATTGTTATTGCAATTTTATTATAGAATGCATCAATTTATTATCAAGGATTGATGATCACTTGTAAATTATTTGTGTTAGTCATTTGTTTTGTTTCTGTTTTATGTATTACAAAACATCAATGTCTACTTACCTTTCGGACTGTGGTGGTGTAGTCAAGCGGAGTTCCATTGAACTTCTGTCTTTGAATGGTTTGTGTAGATAGTATGTTAAACCCGATACTATCCCGATCTAACAGATAAACGGTATTATTGGCAAATATGTAGCATTGTAGTATTAGGAAATGAATTGAAATGTAGATAGCTGTATAAAAATTTGAAAAGAAATGTTTCACAGTTTTGACCAATTTTACTGTAAACATGATGATTCGAGTTCAACTCATGTGAGGGATTTACCTTTATTTCTATGACTGTTTTCTTAAATGTATGTCAGAACCTCTTTCCTTTTCATATTTTACAATACATCATTTATGTATTGCTGTAAATTGAAACGATATAGATAAAGATCGAATTTATATTGAAATATATATATAAAGAAGAAAAAACAAAATATACACCTGATAACTGTTCTAACGCAACCGGAAGCCTTTTCGCTATAATCTTAAAACTGCCAAAGATGGTTCCGTGAAATTTTCGGGACATCTAAAGGAATGTCAGACATAATATGATGGAAACTTACAATAAATATTTCTGTCATTTTAAGATTTGTTTTAATTTGAGGTAGCCCTGATTATTTACAAACTCGCAAAATATACCGATATATACAATTAATTACGACATGGAATAAAAGCTTCCCAGTTCCATTTACAAATATAATAGCTTCCAAGACATTTCTTCTCGGTCGATATATTAAACATGAATATTTATCATCATATTTGGACTAATAAATTTAAATTTTTAAACTACCTGATATTCTAATATATAATAAATGATGTACTTCGCCACCTGTCGTTAATTATATAAAACATCTAATCAAGGGCTTGTGCAAAAAATAATTTTTAAAGCTTATTTATTTGCATAATTAAATATCTTTTAACAGCCGGTGTTTTAATCACGTAGTAAATTTACCATTTATATTTTTATCTCAGAAAATGTTTTTTATATCTTGCCAGTCAGTTCAAGTTTTATGAGCACAACGCCTTTCTGAAAACAATTTCTCGGAAAAATAAAATAATACACAAATGAATAACTAAATAGTTATTTATTTGCATATTAACTTAGCTGATAGTGATTATAAATAAATAAGTTAATTAATTTTGGTGTTAGTTACTACTCTTTACTATTGGCTAATATGCGACTTTAAAAAACAGAGGTTTCATCGGATAAGTATTAAAATCTATTATTTTCAGACTTTCATTGTTAATTTTGCATCAGACGATGTCTTTAAGATATTGGTTAAAATTTCCCCAAAATTTTATTCAATTTTTAATAGTATTTTTTAAAGTTATATATAGACGAATCGCATCTTAATTTGATTATATATAGTGTTAGTGTTTCTTGTTGTAATCTAAATACAAAGCGATAATGATGTTGACAGTTGGTACCCCGTCACCAGTATATAATATAAATGAACAACCTATATCATATAACTGATACTCACTCCATCCGGATACGAGACCTCCGTGACCTCGGTTTCCAGGTATATGAAGCCACTGTCGTACACTTTATTACTCCACCAAGAGTTCGGGAGAGGGAGGCACTCCCCGCTTGAGCCATCTATCTTCATGGCGGACGGTTGATCATTGGGTGTGTGTTGAGATGTACATAGCAATACTTCATTTTTCCACTTTTCTTGTACATCGATTACTGTCTTCCGAAAGTTTCTGCTTGTCTTGATCTTCCCAACAACAAAATTGAACCACAAAGCAAG